>NEWO01000076.1:629340-692541 GCA_003013225.1 Phalaenopsis aphrodite
TTTTTTTAATATTTATATTCAGAAAAGCATCCCACAGGCCGTGTTATATAGAATCGGCATGGTTGCATGAATCTTTATGTGTTGACAAATATGATGGAAATTAATTAAGGGCATGTGGTCCTCTCCTAACAAATTGTTCATAATCTATTAGATGGAAGGCTAAATAGTACTTTACTACTAATGGAAGCATTTATGACTCGCTTTAGACTTAACAAATCAACTTTTGATAAACAATATTGGGTCCCACTTGCACATAATTTTGGTTTCGATCGGTTGATTTGACTCTCATGCTTATCTTTATATGTTAATGAATTCTTCTTTTTTTATATATTTTAATACCCTTCAATAATTAGATAAAATAATATAAGACTTTGAAAGTGTTGGCTGCATTTTCAGAACGTCGTCGTACCGTTTGTTTCGTGCATTTCATCAGCTTATCTGAAACCGCATTTAGGTTTTTAGACTAAACACATGTCGCGGGCCGAACCCTACAAGTCGCGTTTCAAGATAAACAGCTTATCCTTAAACACACAAACTGATGCACCCTAAATTAATAAAATTAACCCCCCACAAACATTGAATAATGCATCCAAATGCCAACTTCATGAGAATAAAAAATTCTTATTTATAAATTCCACCAACTCCTCACCTATCTATTTCATCATACACCCACTATCTTAGTATTCTCTAGCAACCTAATTTTTATTTTTATTATATTTATTCAAAACTTTAAAAAAATGTGGCTTATCACATGCATGATATGATGGCCCAATTGAAAGCTAAGCTAAGCAACTTTTGAGAAAAACAAAGATGTCCTCTTCATGGCTGAGCCACAGAATCTGCTCAATCTCTGCCCCCCATTATTTCTTTTTTCTAGCTCGGTGTAGATGGCCCAAATTCCAATATCTTGTCCTGATAAGTCTGTAAAGAAAGTTTAGTAAGAGTAGCAAGAATAATAATAATAAAATAAATAAATATTTAAGTTGGGGAAAGTTGAAAATGTTGATGTAACTTAAAAAATAAGTGTGGGGTGTCATTTGATAAAAAAAAATCAATTTTTTTTGGCCTTATGGTGTGCAACTAAGGGTTTCTTTGGGCAGCTGCAGCTTATTGAATAATCTGCTAATAAGCTAATTAAAAATAATCTGCTGATAAGTTAGGTGCGATGACTATTACAATTTTTTATTATTTTGGAAAAGTCTGACCACTGCCAGAAAGTTCACACCGCACCTAAATAGGTGCGTTGTGAAAACGTTATTTTTGACGTTTTGAAAACAGATAAGCTGCTTAAAAACAATTTATTAAAACAGGTCAGGTGTGTTTTCAAAACGCCACCACACCAGATAAGTTGTCCCAAACAGACCCTAAGTATTATACAAAATATTGATAGTACTAATCATAATAATAGTAATAAAGTTTATCTTTGTAAAACAATAAGCATAAATACTTTAAGAAATTATTTTTTCAAAGTGATTAAGTACTCACACAAATACCGGTATATGAGAATTTTAAGCATTAATTTCTATCTCATCAAAATTGTTGCACATATTGAAGTAGCTGAATGGAGCCCATTTGCAGAAATGGCTAAATTGAACCCATATATCGAGGCGGTTGAATCAATTTCAATATTCGAAATGGTTGAATCGGTTCCACCTGCCAAAGTGATGGATCTCGCTCACGCCCGGTCTTTCTCAAGAAGACAACTAAAACCAATGCTAGCTAGACAATACTTCGAGGAGACTGCCATGACAACCCCAGATACCCATCATTCTCTCATTTAAAGATGTCCCCTGATACGGGTATTCTGTCACATTACACAAGTACCAGAAAACAGTCGTCGTACCGACAATATCTTACATTAGCCGGTGATATGTAATGATCACCACATCAATTTCCTGTTAAGATGTCATAAAAAGGTAAATGATACAGTGTGAGATGTACTAATGATATTAGTTTATAGTTTCATTCTCCAACATATATAAATTTTCATTTTTTTCGCCACATTAGGATCCATATCACCTTCCTCATTCTAATTATCAACTTGATCTTTATTATACACATCATATTTCTCACGGCAAATCGTTTACCGAGTTATATATACTCACAAATACTATAAAACCCTACATCCTAAGAAAAATTCAACATTAAGCTTTTTTTTTTTCAAAATAATTTGGCCTAATTTCATATTAATTTTCAATTAAAATAAAAAAAAACCCATTAATTTTCTTTAAATAAATTTAAATCAGATTATTTATATAATCATAATTAAAATATTTTTTTTAATGAAGTAACAAAAAATTATATGAGAATAGACTCAAATAATTCTCTTAATTTGATCAAGGATTATAATAATCATTTTTTTCCAACTAAACTATTCATAAGCTTACTTAAACTTTTTGTATTAATTTAACTTAATACTCCTAAGCAAACTAATTTATTTTAATTAAATATGTCAATAATTATGTTTAACAATAATCACAATATATTATTAACAACATTGTCACATCATCCATCCTTATCTCCTATATTTAAACCATTGACAGATATAGGTAATTAATAAATGAGTCATCTAATTTAATTATAATTTTTATTTAATTAGAAATACATATATCTAAAGATACGCTTACCTTGTACTGATTAATTCATTTTAATAATTAATAGTTGGCTTTGGATCAAACAGAAGGGGTGTAAATAAAACTCTCTGCATGTAAGGACAAAAGAGTACCTAATTACATGAAAGCCACCCTTCTGTTCATCATCATCTCTCGGTGGGGCCGGATGTGGGCCCCACTTGTAGGCTGGCAATTGTGTCCCTTGTGAAGAAACATCATGTCGGCCCCACCGATGGATTTAGATACCATAATCACAGTATTTTCATTGCCTGCATAAATAAGGCACAATCATTTAGGTGAGGTTCGATTTTATTTTATTTTCAAATAAGCCCTACTGATTATCCATACAGAAAAAAAAAAATATTTTTTTTTTATTAAATTCCTAACAAAACTATATAAACTTAGAAGGGGAATTTACAAATATACCATCCCATTTTTATTTTTTTATTTATCTAACACCAAAATTTTATTTTTTTTTATCTCTGTTATCACATCAAAAACATCTGTTTTAATTTTTAAAAGTGAAATACATATTTTCATACATATAAAATATAAGCCGGTATCATGAACAAATTTTCATTTTCAATTTTATCATCTGGTAAGAACCTCGATGTAATTTTTTGAACAAAATACATTTAAAGTTCGATTAAGTCATCCAGAGCTTCGATTTCAGCAAACTTATGGTCAAACTGATCGACTCGATGAGACGAGCCTAATGATATGAAAGTCAGTCCAATCCGAGTCAAATCAAGCCCGGATCAATTCATTAAACTACTCTTTGATAATTTCAGAAGGCATTTGAAAGGTCAAACGGATGTCGAATCTAGCGAGTTTATAGTCGAATCGAGTATCTCGACAAGACGAGCCAACGAGTCAAAGATTATTCAATTCTGACATCGTTAAGACACTTAAATGTCTATCAAAGGTCATCTGATCAAGGGAAGCTCACCGGATCGTCCGATCAAAATAGTTTATATTTCTGCATTAATTGTACTCAAAATATTATAAATAGAGTTATATCATTCACATGTGAGGGGGAGAGGCTTGAGAGAGAACTTTAGGCTTTGAGAAATAGCTCAAGTCCAACATCATCCCTGTCATCATCGACCTTCGTCGACCACCACTGACCTCTGTCGACCACCGTCGATTATCGCCAACCTCCGTCGACCACCGCTGACATCCGTCGACCACCACCGATCGTTGGCGACCACCGCCGACCACATCGATCACCGTCGTCACTGCTGATCTCCGTCGACCACCGTTGACCTCCGTCGACCACCGCCGACAGTCGTCGACTTCCGTCGACCATCGCCGATCGTCGGCGACCACCGCCGACCTCCATCGACCACCGTCGATCACCGTTGATCTTCATACACCTTCAATCTTAGCCGACCAGCGTTGACCGGACACCGCCAGACGGCGTTGTAATATGAAAATCTAGTAACCATTTTCCCGTCTGTAGGACAAGGGGCAGTTGTAATCATCAACATATAATGAATTTTTATAAATGGGTCAGACCTCATGATTTTTTCCCTTTACGGGTTTTCCACTAAAAAACTTTTGGTGTCATCACTGGTTGTTTCACTTTCATCTGAGTGTGTGTTGAATCATCGTGCAACGCTAAGCCGATAATCCATTACTCTACCGCCGTGAATTTTCTAGCACGCATCGGTTTGACGCCGTATGTGGGAAAAGTTTCAATCCCACAACTAAAGTACTTACACTGTTTACTACATGGCCACCAGACACAATGTTCGTGACAATGAAGCATCTCACTCCAACACCCATCATTCCAAGGAGCAGTTACGAAGCTAAGGGAGGCATGCTTCTTCATCTTCCAACCCTGAAAGACGCTATCCCGACAACAAAGGTATTTTGGGTCCTTCAATAGAAGATCGAATGCGTAGAATGCAGAAGTCTCAACTAGAGAGCCTACAGCTCCTAGCGGGGCTCAACAGCCGCTACCTACACCATTGGATGAAATTTGTTTACCATTAACTCTGTGACGTACGAGAAACATACTACTTGGAGGAACTCGTACCGGTCTGCCTCCTCAAGAAGAAACACATCCACTGTCAGGTCGTGATGCTAAACTCCTAAACACCGCAAGTTCAACTCATCCATCTTGCGCAGCTCACCCGACATCGCCACATCTTCCTGCCATTTTAGATAATCTCATTCGTAACAAACTACGAAGCCTTGTCTGGGAAGAGTTCCCCTTAGAGAAAAAGATCGCTTCAACGCTCACCGTAACATCCATGAATTTTCTCCCTTAGCGGATGCGGTCCTCCAACAGGCTTTAAGCTTCTGAACTTCGATACATATGAAGAGACAACCGACCCTTACGAGCATATTGATCATTATCAAACTATCATGCACATTCAGAGTGTCTCTGATGCACTTATGTGTCAAGTGTTTCCGACTACTCTTAAAGGACAAGCTCGAACCTGGTTCTACTCTCTGTCAGAGGGCACTATAAACACCTTTAACAAACTTGCCAAACTGTTCGTGGAGCAGTTCATTGCAAATCGAAGGATCAAAAGGATTCGACCCATCTCTCAAAAATTCGTCAAAATGAAGGAGAGTCACTCAAGGACTACTTCCGTAGGTTTTCTGCTGAAGCCCGTCAGATTTCGAGGGTATCCTGAGTTACTAAGGGGGGTCTTCCTTGGGGGGCTCCGCTCAGGACCATTTTACTCATCAATGATGCGGGAGACAGTTTGTTCTTATGCTAACCTTGTCCACCGTGTTGAGGCCCAAATCATTGCAGATGAGACCATCAACACACATAAAGAGCAGTTTGAGAAATTTGGAGGAAAGCACAATAATAACACTAGAGATAATAATCAATCTTCGCAATGGAGAAAGTCTGCACAACAGAGGAATCGTGACCTCCTTCCTCAACCTGCAAGCCAATGATGTCTTGTTCTATTCAACTTTACTTAGTTTGAGATTGACAAGTGAAATACTTCAACCTGCATCAGGACCATTATATGATTTTGATTATCTACCAATGAGGGACGAGGGAACAATAAATCTCCCAGTTGTCTTAGGAGGTTTTCCTCCACAGATAACCCACTCAGTCCAGTTCATCGGTGTCAAATCAGAATCGGCATATAATACTATCTTCGGGAGGCCATTGTAATCAATTTTTTGCGTCGTGACTTCTGTAACACACTTGAAGATCAAGTTTCTAAGCCCAACAGGGATCGGCGTCGTGCAAGGTGAACAACAAACAACACAATCATGTTACCTCAGAGAAGCTCTGCCACGCCCCTCAATGACACTTAGCATTAAAATCTTCAATCTTTGAGATGAAGGTGTATCTACAAGTGCTTCTCTCGTGGAATACTTGGTTCAAATTCTACTCTCTGATGAACATCCCTCGAGAATAGTGCAGCTTGGTTCCCTACACTTCGATGAGAAAATGTCGGAGTATGTAGATCTTCTCCGAAGGAACCAAGACATTTTTGCATGGACTACGACCGACATGTCTGGAGTTAACATAGAAATAATCATGCACTCTTTAAAGATAGACCCCACCTTTAAACTGATCATCCAAAAGAAGCGCAATTTTTCCCCAGACCGTTTACAAGCTATTTAACAAGAAGTCAACATGCTTCTCGACGCAAAGTTCATACGAGAAGTACACTATCCTGCATGGTTGGCCAATGTCTTCATGGTGAAAAAAACTAATGGTTCATGGAGAATGCTTGTCGACTATAAATACCTCAACAAAGCTTGCCCAAAGGATAGTTTTCCCCTCTCGCGCATATATCAACTTGTTGATGCCACGTCTGGACATAAAATGCTAAGCTTTATGGATGCATACTTGGGATACAATCAAATAAAGATGAATCCAATGGACGAGCAGGCCACATCTTTTCAAATAGATATGACTTATACTGAATCCTCTATTCAACTAATAGGTTATGTCATTTGGACTAATCTCCAAATTCGCTCTTTTTTGCATTTTTTTGCTCAAATGACCATAATTCAACATACCTGCAACAAAATATCAAAAATATATTTCTTTAAAGTGCAATCTTATCAAAATCAGTGTAAAATAGGTATAAAAATCTCAGCATATTTTCCTTTGGTCAATGCTCAACACAAATGAAGTATAAATGAAGTATAAAACTATTGAAAAAAAAAACACAAAAGAATTATGTGATTCTGTCAAAGACCTAGATTCACAGTAAGACATCGAACATGTGTTATTATGCATTTGTCTAAGGTTACATGGATTTGATTCTCAGCGGAGAACACTACAACATTCTCTCAGCTTCCTCTATACAATCAATTTTTCATATGTTTCCTCCCTTCACATATGTACCTCAACTAAACAGAAGTTGCATAACATAAACTGCAGCAAATTCCATCACAGAAGCTTCAGCTAAGAGAAATTGCAGTTAATAGCATTACCAATATAACCTGCAGCAAATTCCATAAAAAAACTGCAGCTAAACAGAAATGACCCAGCAAAAACTTCACCAAATAGTGAAGCTTTGAAAACCATGAAATGCTATTATTAAACTTCTCAACTTGACAACTTTATTAATAAAATGAAGCTTTAAAAACCATGAACCCAATGCAAACTTCTGCATCAAATACATAAAACAAGAAGCTGTGGATCAAGCTACTTCGGCAAATACATGAACCATGAATTGCACCTAATTCAGATCAAACTGCAGCAAATAGAGAAACCATGAACTGCAACGAATGGAGAAAGCATCTGTTACAACCAAAGGGTGGAGGAAACCCAATTTTCAAGTGTAACATAAAGAAAAGAAATTGATATCTATAACTATCATTTTTCAATCCATGAAAATCTCCACCAATTAAAGTTTGCTAAAGAAGAGAAACACTTAAAACACTGTAAGGCCAACCCTTAAAAGAAACATGACTTCTAAACCCATCAAGATTATCTTAATAACTATAAAAAGAGAACAGCCACGAGATGAAGTGGACCCATGATTAGGGGTTCTTGCCTGACAAAATTCCTTAAGACCATATGAATTTGTTGAATATAAAACAATTTTGTTTCAACATACATCTCCATGAATCCACCACATCAAATACAATTGAAACCAAGTAATTCCATTCTTTAATGAAATGACACCTTGGAGAAAGCTTAACAATACATAATGCAAAACAAGAATATTTTCAGCATTTATGGCCAATTTTCCATTCATCTTCTTTGGATAACCAAAAGAATGGAGCCATGCATTTATTGTAAATGCCTTATATTATTACCAACTAAAAAGGAGCCATGAATTTATGACCAATTTTTGTTAACACGAAGTAAATGCCTTATAATAATAATCAAACTTGAGATTCCCCAAAGAATTCTAGAGAAGCTGCTGAAATTAAACTCAAAGAAATCTAGAGACCCAACTAATCAAATTCATTGAACACATCACACAAAATTAGACCCAACTGAAATTAGAACCAGCTGAGATTTATGCCTCCCACACAATGAAATGTGCCTCCAATACAATGAAATTAGAACCAGCTGAGATCTAAAGACCCAATATTGATAATCAGATTTGTTGAACGGTGCCTTTTTCATGAAATGTGCTCTGATGAAGCATCAACAATACCATGAAAGCAATATAACGATTGATTTGAACCAACACAACAAGGCATTTTAGCCACATGCATTCCACCATGAACTCTAGGTGTCAGCACGTGAATGCATAAGAAACAAGGGGTAACTTCATAACCCAAATACCACAAAATTCCTATGTACTAACCTACATTAATATGCATTTGAATAAATTAGTTTGCATATCAATACAAATAGATCCAAGACAGCTCCTATGTTTCCATGCTTTATTAGAAAGAAAGTGCAACACTACCCAATGCATTCCAAGGTAATCCAACAAAATCATCAGCAAGAAAACCCTACTTTTATCATCAATTAAAATTTGCCAAATTTTGGGATAAAAAAACATATCAAATGATAAATACTCGAAAAAGCTCGCATATCCTCACCGGAGTAAACATATCTCACCGGAGCTTACAAGCGATTTGATCTACGCGAGGGTGAAGATCGGGGAGGGAGACAACAAGAGAGAAGGCGATGGAAAGCTGAGAGGGCATGGAAGGAAATATTTCTCTAAACGCTAGTCACGGACGTAGGATGCGGGGCCAAGAGAGCGTCTAAAGACCCTTAAAAAATACAAACGCATGTATTGGAGCGTCATCTGAACGCGATGCGAATGGAGTTTCCAAACACATCGACGGCGTTTTCAAAACGTCGCCGCAACCTAATAAGCTGCCCTAAACAGACCCTAAAGCTAATAGGAGCATTTATTGTCAAATTAGAAAATGTCAGAGCAAATAAAAGCTTGTGGGAGAATTTGGAAATTATCCAAGCATTGAAAAGATTGCGTTCAAATACACACACACACACGCATAAGTGATGCTTTGATCATTGATATTTTCAGAAGAAAAAAAAATTAGACTCGTCAAAAAATAGGGGGACAACTGATACGCCACCAACAAATTTTCATCATCTGGCACGAATATCGATGAAATTTTTTGAATAAGAAACATTTAAACTTCGATTAAGAGTCATCCGGAGCTCCGATTTCAGCAAAATTATGGTCAAACTGATCGGCTCGATGAGACGGACATAATGATATGAAATTCAATCCAATTTGAGTCAAATCAAGCCCGGATCAAATCATTAAACTACTATTGGAGAATTTCAGGAGGCATTTGAATGGTCAAACGTATGTTGAATCTAGCGAGTTTATAGTCGAATCGAGCGTCTCGACTAGACAAATCCAAAGAATCCAAGATTGCTTAATTTTGGCATCGTTAAGGCACTTAAATGTCTATCAAACGTAATCTTATCAAGGGAAGCTCTCCGGACGGTCCGATCAAAATGGTTCATATTCCTGCATTAATTGCACTCAAAACACTATAAATAGAGTTATATCCTTCACATGAGAGGGGAAGAGACTTGAGAGAGAACTTGAGACTTTGAGAAAGAGTTCAAGTCCAACACAATCTATGTCATCGTCGACCACCACCGATCGTCGACGACCACTGCCAACCTCCATCAACCACCGTCGGCCACCGTCGTGTACCGCCAATCATCGATGATCTTCATCCATCGTCGATCGTCGCAGATCAACGTTGATCAGACACCTTCGGACGACGCTGTAATATGAAAATCTAGTAACCCTTTTTTCGTCTGTGGGACAAGGGGTCGTTGTTATCATCAACATATAATGGATTTTTATAACTTGGTCAAACCCCGTGATTTTTTCCTTTACGGGTTTTTCACGTAAAAACTTCTAGTGCATCACTGGTTATTTCACTTTCATCTGAGTGTGTTCTGAATCCTCGTGCAGCACTAAGACGATAATCCATTACTCTACCGCCGTGAATTTTCTAGCATGCATCAAGAATAATTAATATACTTTATCAAGCAGTAGATTATTAACCTCCTAATTACTCATAATAAATTTGAGATAATTAACTATTATATTAATTCTTCATAATTTTCAATGATTAATCCTTCATTATGTTTTAAATTAAAAATTATGATTGTGTGTTTAAAGTAATCTTTATCATTTTTTTATTGGTTAATATTTTCCATCAATTAATAATTATTCATGCCTATGTATAAATTATGATATCATATATCTTTAACAAATGAGCTCTAAGTCAAAAGTACAATCAAATAGTTTAATTAGTATGATATGGATCTTATCTTTGTTTACAATATGTAGCCCATTTTTTGCCAATCAGATGACTTAATCGTGCCTAAAAGTTTGCTTAGTTTAATTTATACTCCA
Organism: Phalaenopsis aphrodite; assembly: GCA_003013225.1. Classification (NCBI taxonomy): domain Eukaryota; kingdom Viridiplantae; phylum Streptophyta; class Magnoliopsida; order Asparagales; family Orchidaceae; genus Phalaenopsis; species Phalaenopsis aphrodite. Next base: position 639,767 of record NEWO01000076.1, read on the forward strand.
ACCCCATTGCCTCCTATTAATTCCAAATTTATAATTGATGATAAATGATGTGTGAAAACAACTCTCTCTCTCTCTCTCTCTCTCTCTCTCTCTAAAGATTTCAAGTCACTTAAATAAAAAAAAATAGGATAATTAATCCAAATGATTTTTTTTCTCTCCCAAATTAATGTATTTATGTGTCATAATGAAATTATTGAGAATTTGGTAAAAATGAAAATGAAAAATAATAATTGGAGTTTTTCCATGAATTTTGATATTTGAATGAAAGAGTGGTGGTTGATTTGTAAATAACAAGTTTCGGATGGTCTAGATGTAATTGCCGCAAAAAAATTTCTGTAAATGTCAATAATTATTTGAAGGGATTGTTTTAGTCTCAGAATTTATAAAAATGTTAAAATAATTTTGGACTATTTTTCAATTAGGCTCTTGATAGTCTTTCTATGAATTATTTCAGTCACAATTTAAAAAAGAATTATGAATTATTTTAATGCTCCTACAAATTATGAGATTGAGGGTCTGTTTGGGGCAGCTGCAGTTTATTGAATAATATGTTGATAAGCTGATTAAAAATAATCTGCTGATAAGCTAGGTGCAGTTGTTATTACCTTTTTTTTTTTTTGAAAAGCTAGACTGCTGCCAGAAAGCTGCCACCGCACCTAATATCTGCGGTGTGAAAATGTTGTTTTCAGCATTTTAAAAACGCATAAGCTGCCAAAACTCAGTTTACCCAAACAGGTCAAGTGTGTTTTCAAAACACCACCGCACCAAATAAGCTGTCTCGAACATACCCTAATTTGTTGAGCTAATAAAGCGAAGTCATTGCCGTTAAAATTAGCTATAGAGTTGCTAATTGCGAGAAAGTAGAGATTTTATACTGTGATCAGAATTTTATAAATCACTTTCTTTCATAAGAATGGGACATTTGTGTTATAGTTATCAAAGTCCAGAAGTTTCGATTATAAAAATTTGTTTTTTTTTAATTTTTTAGAAAGTAATGAAATTATGATATATAATAATAATTTGTAAAATAATGCCACAAATACACGAGTGATTTTCTCGTATAATTGAAATAAAAAATCATTACATGAGTTCAGTAGTTCAAAAAATTCACCTAGGCGGTTAATTTGTAAAAATCAACATTTCAAGTCGTATGTAAGTAATTATAGCATAAAAATGAAGATTTACATACGTACCACTCAATTTCTATGTATTTTCTTATCTAATCCCTAAAATTCAAGTTTTACATTATGTTCCACCTTATATTTGCATAAAAATGTGTATTTCATTTTTTAAAAGTTATAGTGAAATTATATAAAATATCGGGGTGGTATAAATATAAAAAAGTAAAATTTAAGTGTTAGACATGTAAATACATAGAAATGGGGTGGTTCTACAACTATAGCTAGTGGTGTAAACAGGCAGACTTTGGGTGAGCCCAATTCAATTTATTACAAGTCATTCTTTATTCAATTATACTTAAATTAACCCAACAAATTAAGTCCATGTTCACCCCCTTCCTTAACAATGCATCTTCTTGGAGCACGTGTGAGGGTTTAATTTTTAAAAGAAATTACATTTTACTAATGAAAAATTTCATGCATCGACATAACTTTCATGTGCTTACCTTTAAATGTACATTTTATTCTTCCTGTTTCTTTTTTTAAGTAAACTTTAATTACTATTTTTATCTTTTAGTAAAGGATCATATATTATTAACCATCCTTTTAATTATACCTTCTATGTAGAGTCTATACGTGTAGAATCAAACTTTTTGCACAATATGGATAAATTTATTATGTCCAAAACAGAGACTAATCTTCACCTTTGATTCGAGATATTTGCTACAATCATCATGCATGATCCAACATTGAAAGTTCTTGATGGGATCATCTTCTGTTGTCTACCAACCCTCTAGTCTACTTGAGCATCTGATCTATTCTTAAATGCTCTCTGAGGGCATTATGATATCTTGTAGTCGGGCTAACCAAACTTAAAATAGTGCTCGAACAATAAATAATGTTGGCTGTGATGTCTCTTTTCTCATGAAGTACATATTGGAGCACTACTTTCTAAAATAGAAGAATCGTAGCTTTCATTAGTTGTAGAATCTCTCTCAGAGTCATAAGACTCAAATCGGCTCTTTTTCCCACTGCAACCACTTCTCAAAGACTCCCCTCTAATTCTTTAATTTCTAGCTCACATCCATAAGTTGTTGAGTAGACATTATATCATTTTCTATCAATCTTGCCCTTTCCACCAATGCTTTAATATACTACAGTGAGTAGCAATCGTCATAGGGACTAGTCCTTCTGAACAGTTAGTATGCCATTTGGCATGAGTGGCAGTTTACCTTAGCCCAACTAATTAGCAAGGCTTACGCCAGTCAGTTCTATCACTCTTCGTTGTGACCTGGCGTAAGTTTGTTTTCTTTCATCTTTTACCTTTTGTAGATTCATGGTAAGGCGTGTAAGAGAGTGCAGAAGCTCCACCACTACGTCAGATTGAACCTGCATGCTATTTCATGACTTATTTTTTACATGTCATTGCATATTTGTCGTGTCACACGTCTTATCTATCTTTGTTGCATGCTTGGTGTATTATCCCCACTGTACCTAACGTCCTTTCTAGGAAGGAAGGTGGGTATCTTTGTGCCACCTTTGTGGGGCGGATCACATTTTACATGAGTTTTATGACTCATTGTATATTATTTGAGAATTTGCATTTGATGCACATAGGTGCTCCTTGTTGATTTTATAGTTGAGATTTCTTTTCTGCTACAACTATTGGTGGACTTGAATTTTGTTCACTAGTCTTTTCATCATTTTATTACTAGTTGGATGTTCTTTAGAATTCATCTATAGGTCTTGTATCTTCTTAATAGTTTTTATCTGTAGAACTTCATTACGTAATTTTTATTCTGTTAGGTCTTTTATTGTATTCCTTTTTTTTCTCTTTTCAATAAAAGCCAACATAACCTTCATTCTCGAAAAAAAAGAACCACTCCTTTTGGGATCATGATCACTCCCTATCACTATACTCTATATTTAGGGGCATCAAATAGGCTAACCTAATTTATTGAAAATGTTCTCCACCATTGGCTTAGACTAGTCAATACTTGTGATAATTTCTTATGGGGGACATTAAAACCACTTAACATGTAATCTTTTCTTGTAATAAAAATTAATTGGAAAACACAAGTTTTTCTAATCGAATCAAACTTAACTCAAATGTATTTCACTTGTGTTTCAGGCTGGCTAGAGTCCCATTAAATGTAACCCATCAACAACAAAAAATAAAAATAAAAAAAAATAAAATATTTTCTATTTAACATAATTAAAACAATTAATTTCATGTTGCATACAGAGGATAAATTATGCTGGCTGTTAGATTAAAAATGATTTTTTAAAAATAATCTTATTAAGCTTATCTTTACAATTTATATCTAACTACTCCAAATCAAATATCTCTTAGTTGAAAACCTATGCTCCCAACCCAAAAAAATATATATAATTAAGAGGAGCTCAAAAAAAGCTTAGCCTACCGGCGCCACTCCAATCTAAGCGTCGTCACCTAACCCATCAAAATATGATTTTAGACGCTATATTTTGTTATTATTATTATTTCCATTTTTTTTTTCATAAACTCAAATATAGCAATTAAAAGTATATATATATATATATATAAGCTCTAAAAATGAGAGCCAGCCTTTAGTTATGCCCATACGACTCAAAGGCAATTAATGGCAGTCATCAGCTGTTGCGCTCTGCCATCCAGCGCCGACTCCCACAATCCCCTTATCAGTTCCTCTGCCGACAAAGGCTGGCCACTGAAGTCCATGAACACTGCCTGCTCTGACCGACTCCATATATCAATTTCGTTGCTTCGTTCAAGCTTTTGCCATCTGGATGTCTTACTATTGTTGATTATATGTAACCATCGCCAGTCCTAATCTCTCCTGTGGCTGCAGCTGAGCACCATCCATTCATCGTTCGTGTTTTTAACGTGATCATCTTCCGAATTTTTCTTGGTGGGGCATCGCGTTCGTGTCGTTTCTATGATATTTAATTCAATATCGTGGAATTAAGCACCATTAAGTTTTGATTGGAATATATAACTCAAAGAGTTGGTAGGTCTACTTAAAATATTTCGTAGTTTTGGAGGTGTTGGATCCTGACTTATTTTTGCATTTTAAAATGAGGGGATTTTAAAATGAGGGGATTGTGTGATCTCTTTTTTATTGAATGATCTCTTATTTATAGATAAAAGTATATAATATGTGAAATTATATTTATGTCCTTATATAAATGAGAGTTGTGTGGATTGTTTAAAATTTTCACTCTTGTGATCTGAGTGCATTGTTGCTCTCTGGCTCGCTCGATTGGGCTTAATTGAATTTCAACAAGTATTGTCCGATCAGGTCGATATTAAAGTCTTAGCAAATGCTTAGTTGGGGAGAAAGTGGCTTCATTTGTATTGTTGGTAGGACAGATACATAGACACTATTGGTCAGCTGGTGTTCTATTACTAATCTGCTAAATCTTGTTGATCGTTGTCAAAGAACTTATGTCGTCCCTTGATCCATGTCCAATCGACATAGAGAAGCTAAGATGTCGGGCGGATGGTAAATCAACCTATTCAGATAGGTGGCCCGCCCTTAGGCTAAGAGGTCCCAAAGAATGGTTGCTTAGTCGTTCTTGTTATAGTCATAGGATTCGGGAGATTGGATCCTTCGTCGGTTTGGCTGCATCGATCTGTTAGGTTCAGATAATCATTTATCACGTGTTTGGGTGAGCCTCTCCACTCATGTCACTTATCTTTATCAAAATTGGTTTTGAGTTTGATTCAATTCGCTGAGTGAGGCTACCTAGGTCTTCTACGAGATTTTTGTTGGTATATTTTCCGTGTAGAGAAGGATATTCTAAGGTAGGGATGCACCAGGAATTTATACCAACACATGCCGTGTAGGCCTTCTAATAACATTCTCATGGAACCAGATTAGTTTTCTTATTGTTTAAGGAATATAAAAATTAATACGGAAGAAATTTAATTCCAAGAACACATCTCAAAATAATTTCAATAATTTTAAAATAATTCTAATAAAAAATAGGAAATTAGATCAAATTATTCCGGCACAATCTCGAATTCTCGATCAAATGAACCTAAAAATTTCATAAATATTGACATATCTATTATATTAAAATGATATAAAATTGCATTAATTACTGGTCAATTCACATACAAATTTTAAAAATAAGAATATTTTCTAAAAAGAAAATTCCTGAAAAAACATAAAAAATTAAGATATTTACATAAAATCAACAAAATAATTGTCATAAAATATTAATAACAAAATAAATATTATTAATAATTAATATATCAAATTTTTTATACTCATTCTCATGAAAATTAATTCAAAAAAAAAAATCCTAATTCAAATCTTTCTCCTATCTAATATCTTCCAAACCCTAAAATTTAGTTTCCAAAAAACACCATCAACAATAAAAACAATAAAAAGAAAGATCAAAATGGATTGCACTGTGCCAAAATTTTCACTTGATCTACTTTCTGTTTTCCCTTTCTAAGAACAAAAAAAAAATCATGAAAAATTTACATTAACACTACCGCTTGCAGCACAGCTACAAATGGGGCAAAAGTTGACCGTTGGGCTGCAAAGGGCACAGAGACAGAGATGACGGCAAGGTAGAAGAAGCACAGTAGCCGCACTCCCACCGCAGCTCCTACAAACCCTCAACGCCATTGAAACCTCCATGGCCGTATTATCCAAACCTTCATTATCGCCGCAACAACATGATTCAGCATCATCTGCAGGTTCAATATATATCTCTTGCTCTTCCTGCTTGACACTGCAGGTCTGTGTGGCGAGAACTTGCTCTAGATTGGCGCGGAGAAGATTAACGGTAGCTTCGTTCGTCTGTGCTAACTCTCGCCACACCTGATTCTCAAGACAGAGGCTTCGAACTCGCTCTTCCAGAGCCCAATTCAGCTTCTTTACGGTCTCAATCTCATCATCCTTTGCTTTCAACTGTTTCCTCACTTCGTCTTCTACAGCTGCTAGAAGCCGCCGTGAAAACCGCTTCCGTTGTTCGGCAAGCTCTGATGTTATCTGCTGCGTCTGTATGACAAAAAAGATTTGATTTTTAGAGAAGGAATCACACAAAAACAGTGGAAATTTGGAGAGGAGAACTAGGTACATGATGTATGATAAGTCGGTCGTGCTCGAACATCTGTTGCTGAAAATCAGAAGAGATTTCCTCTGCGAGTAGAGATAACGGCTCTCTTGATCGCTTCCTTCCAATAACTCCGGCTTTGGAAATAGGCATCATGAGGCCTCCTTGATGGGCATCCATTAATTTGGCGACGAGCTCTCTGCTCAACAAGCAACAGGGAAGTAAATGAAGGTGAGCAAAATTAATTTTTTGTATTGAAGAGAAGGAAGGAGAAGCGAAAGCAAGAGATATTGGACCTGTCCATGAGGAGTTGAGGGGCTAAGAGGTGAAGATGGTGTGCTTCAACGGCCATAGGAGGATGAGGAGGTGGAAGAGGAGAAGGATAAGTCATGCAAGAGTGATGGGCGAGAAGGGAGGGGGAAGTGGGGGGTTTATTAGTGGTTTAGGAGAGAGAAAAGGGGGAGGTTTCTCGTATATATAAAAGGAGGGAGGGAGGTGGAGAGATGCAGTGGAAAAAAAAGATAAATCGATGGTCGTTGCTTTATTAATGGTTAATTTGGTTGTTATTGTTGAAGTAATCGGGGTTTTGGGCGTAATTAACGTATAGGAGGACTAATCTTAGAGGATTAAGGGCAAGACTGAAGGGGCGGTTATGATCCATGCGATGGAAAGCTTGATGGGGAACAGAACATTACAGAAATATAACGTCTCATACGCAATTCAAGCAACAAAAATATATCTAAATATCCCTAAATTGTTATGAATTAACCTATGCAGCAATTAAATTAAAAAAATATATATGTATATATTGTAAATAGTAATTTTTGGCATGAAATTGTTGAACTAAGAACTGTCCTTGAATCACACCCGAAAAATAGAAATACACGCATATAGCGATAGTTAAAGGATTCTTTCGAGAAAAGATAAAGAGAATTCCATATAGTTGATAGAGTTTCTTTAATGGGAGAAAATAATGAGATAATTTTTTCTTTTACTTATACAATGATTACTATTTATAGGAGTTGAGGCTAAAAGTAAAGAAATCCCCTGAAGAATTTATGAGTTAGATTATGTACAATTTTAACTCAAACGCTCACAGAAAATAGTGTTTCGGTGAAGCATTTGGCTTCTTCGTGCACACGAATAATTAATACAAACATTAAGTTTGATATAACATGAACTTCTATGTATATATATATATATATATATTTGATTTAAAAACTCTATTTAGTTAAAATAAATATTCATCTATATAAATTGTATTTGATTAGAAAGTTTTTGCTCCTCCTTGTTGAAAGTCAAATTAGTATTAATATGTATAAATAAACTATAAGTAATTTTGCTAAAAAAAATTAAACGGAAAACACATGTGCATTTACACTATATTGCAAGTAACATTCAGTGCATTTTTGCATATTTTATACTTTATCAACAATCGATCTTCATCCGCTCCACTTTAGTAGTGAATTTCTTTATAAAATCTTACGTCACTCTTCATAGAATGCTGCGTAGAATACGTAGCATTGGGAAGTGAACCGGGTATCACCTACCATGTCATGAATGAAGTCATAGATTATACATATTTCAACCATATATAATAAAGTTATATTAGTATTAAATGCAATGATCATATATGTTTCTATAACATGCACATTATTTAGTAGAAATTGACACAAATGAAATAAGCACTAATTCTAAATATACAGTTTTATCCTTAAAGATAATCTAGATGACACAAATAGTGGTTAAAAATAATTAAATGGATGGCCTAAAGACTTGTGTCAATTATTCAATTTTGAACATCTAATCTTTTAAAATAAGATTAGTTGGGTCATTTGAATTTAATTTTGAATTGGATAGGCAAAATCTTATTATTTGATGCCTTTATTTGAATTGGATATGGGCTGAAAATTGACACAATTGAAGCTAATTTTGATTAAGTAAGTTTACAAGTTCAAGAAATATATATTCATTTAATATGTTGTTTAGAAAATATTGTTGAAACATATATTATTGTTGTTAGAAAATTATTAGAAAAATTATTCTCATTTCACTCTAATGAAATAATTTTTAGCATATATCTATTTGAAATTATATACAAGAGAAAAATTATATGTAATAATATGACAGCACCATCATCTTCATTATTATTGTTGCTATTATAATTGACAAACTTGACTGGTAAAAGAAAATTGATAGGGTCCATAAAGGAAATTGTTTTATTTATTTATTTATTTTCTTGGATAAGGTGAGAGAATTTGAACAAAAAGAGTAAATTTTAGGTGGTGTTAAATAATGTATTTTTAGTATAATAAAATATAAAGTTAAAATGAAATTTTATAATTTAAAATATTGTTTTATCCACCCCAATATTGCCATACGAATTCAGCACAAAGACCTAACAATATTATGTACTTTATTATATCTTTTTAAACTCTTGGTATTTTTTTTTCTTTTGCATTTGAATTGAGTTGGGAAGACTGGCGAGATGATTCTTTTTTGGAAAAATAATCTCTAATAAAAATTTTGTTTAAAATTTGAGCCAGAACTAGTCCTAAAATACTTAAATAAATTTACATTGATACGGAGGAATTGTTATTTGTTTACATATCGAACACATAAAATTTGATATTTATATTAATAATACTTTGATAACATAAATTTATACATGAAAAATTATATTTCTACTTGATGTATGTTAGAAAATTCGCGGCGGTAGAGTGATGGATTATCGTTCTAGCATGGTACAAAGATTCATCACACACTTAAACGATAGAAAGCAACAAGTAATGACATCATAAATTTTTACGTGGAAAACTCGTAATGAGAAAAAACTGTTGGGCATAGCCCAACAGAAATGAACAATTTCTTCTCCCACATGCGGGAAAAGGTTGAACAATCTTCAAAGTTACAACATCGATGCACAAATAAGCTTGTAAGAAGTGTGCGACAAGCGATGGTGATCGGTGTGCTCGACGGTGGTCGACAATGATCAATGGCGGTAGGCGGTGGTCAACAACGGTCGACGACAATTAGTGAAAGTCAACGGTGACTGAAGTGACGTTCTACTTCAGCTTCTTCAGACTTCAAGCTCCTCCCACCCCCTTCATGAGATGAGTGGGGCTTTATTTATAGTGTTATGGGTGCAATTGATACATGACTGCGAATCGGTTTGATTGGACGGTCCAGAGAGGTTCCTTCGATCATACTCATTTTATAGACATTTGAGTGTCTTAACGATATTAGAATTGAGCAATCTTGGACTCGGTGGATTAGTCTTATTGAGAAGCTCGATTTGACTATGGGCTTGCCAGTTCGACATTAGTTTGGTCTTTTAAATGTGTCTAATAAACTTTTAAGAGTGATTTAATAACTTAATCTGAGCTTGATTTGACTCGGATTGGACTAATTTTGATACTATTGGGTCTGTTTCATTGAGTCTTCAATTCGACTATTAATGTTTAGATAAAATGAATTTCATTAGGAAGAACTGGGCAGTGCCCTTTTATTCTAAAATGAATTTAATATAATTTATAATTTATTCATATCCTCAGAAAAGGAAATCAACAATTTTGAATTTCAGTGTTTAAATTAAAATATTATTATTAAAATGTTCTAGTTATTTATTTAATAAATGATATTTATGTAATGATCTTATTTAATTTGAAGCTAAATAAGAAGCTCTAATTTTACGTGGTGAGAGTGGGACCACAATGTGGGGCTTGCCGGCTTTCCCGGGCTTCCGCACCCGCTTTCTGACTGGCCACTGCCCAGGTCTTCCTCCCCCCTATTCACCATTTAACATTTCCTTTTACTTTTTCATCCTACTTTTCCATATTGTCATTTTCATCCCTTTTCTAAACCTATTTTTCATTTTTTTAAAATAAATTTAATTTTCTATATCAATATATGGCAACATATTTTTTTCTTTCATATAAAAAAAAAAACATTTTACAGTGTGGGCGGTGAGGTACGATGACCACGTGGCAGAAGTTGGATATTAAAATAATTCAGAGTATTTATATTATTTCCTTGCTGAAAGCCTGTAACACACACACAAACGTCATTGATTATTATTATTATTGTTATTGCTATTCTGAGTAATGTTTATCTATCTGATTTACAGATTAAATAAATTTCTGACATGTTAGACCCATTTGCTTCATTGACACATATAATTGTCCCATCCAAAGTATAATGTTGACTTCATCTTTTCATTTACAACAAATTTTATGCATCTGCTGCCAATTTTTCAAATTTTATTTTTCAGTATCATTTTTTTCTAGTACATTTAAATTTAAGAAAAAAAATTGAGGAAAAATGTTAGGTATGGTTCATAATATCAGAATTTATTGTTTTTTGGAATGAAGAGATGTCTATTGGAATTGAAGAGTTATGTCTCTTGGAATTTAGTGGGTTGGGGGGATCAGCGAGGACGCAAGGGAAATGTGGTGGCCCAACTCATATAAATGTATAAGAAACTTTATGATATATTTCTACCAAGGAGCTGAATATTCGCCAAGATGAAGATTTATTGGGTATATGCGGTTCTCCTAAAGGTGCTGGATATTTGTTGAGGTAGAGATTTGTTAGGTATTGCTAATATATAAGAAATGAGACAGATGCTGGAGCGGAGCGAAGCCTAAGAGCGGAGGGAGCGGAAGGATCTGTCCAATCGAGTGAGTTTTATTATGTGGGTTGGGAGTGCGAGAGCAACACCCCGCGATTTAGTACAAGAGTAATTTAAATAATTAGATATTGTACTATAGGGTTAAACAATCACGGGGGCAACACCCCGCGATTTAGTATAAGAATAATTTAAGTAATTAAATATTGTACTATAAACAATCATAATTGTTTTACCCAAAAAAATTAAACATAAATTAATTTTTAATTTTATAAAGTAATATATAAATATTTAAAATAAATCATATATAATTACTTTGAAAATATTTAATTCAACCCTCATTTTTCAATCCAAAAAAAAAAAGAGAAAAAATATCACAAGCGTCCAAGTTCTTAAGGTTGTTGAACAGTATGAGCACTTAAATTTTATGGCCCATTTGGGACAGTTTATTTGGTGTGGTGGCGTTTTAAAAAAGCATCAGACATGTTTGGGTCAACTGTGTTTTGACACTTTATGAGTTTTCAAAAGGTTAAAACAGCATTTTCTCACCGCACCTATCTAGATGCTGTGACAACTTTCTAACTGCAGTATGACTTTTCCAAAAAAAATAAAAATTTGTAATAACCACCGCACAAATTATCAGCAGATTATTTTTAATCAGTTTATCAACAGATTATTCAATAAGCTGCAGCTACCCCAAACAGACCATTAATTGCCACATTGCAATTCTTTTTTTCCCACTCTCTTCATGATTTGAATGACATTACTATAAATAATCATTTATAAAGTTTAATTTTACAAGCACATAAATTTAAATGAGTAAAGTGCAATAACGAACTATTAATATTTAATTTTAAAATAGATTGAGCCTATTTTAATATTTATATAAACTCGTTTAAATAATACCAACATAATATTTCTTCGAAATAATGAGTGTTAAAGCCACCAATATCTATTAATAAAACTCATTTAATTTTTTTTTAATTACAAAATTGAAAATCTCTGCCACTAGTTTTTCCCCACACTTTTTATAATTGGATGGGATACAACAGATCTCAAACTTTATTTTATGCCCTCATACCATATAAAGGTTCTTTATCACTTTTTTAAATTTTACATTTTTATTTATTTTTTAAAATAATGAAGGAAAAAAAAAAGGATTTGCACGTATTTTAATGCCTCATGACTCGACAAAAAACTATCCATCATTAAATAGATGGCATTAAAGCGTGTATCGGCAATAATAAGGTCTCACAGCCTCACCTCACATATTGGACCACTAAGCCCCGCAATAATCACACGCTCCAAATCTCCTTTGAATTTTTGCCTGCCGCCGATGGCTCCATAAATTATTAAAATGCAATTACTGTTGCACGGGATTCTCACTTTTATTTGTTTATTTATTTTCCAGAAATTGCAATTTTTATTCTCACATAAAAAATGTAATTTTTTATATCACATAAAAAATTACAATTTTAACCTTTTAAAAAATTATATGTTCTCATGCAGAGATAACATGGCATATCTAATTGAAGTTTAGTAGTTATTTATGTATGTATGTAATGTGTGTTTGATATGTATGTCTTTCTTCCTTTTGTTTGTTTGGGGTCATTGTGGGTTTGTTTTGGTTTGTTTGTTTCTTTTAGGGTTATTTTTTTTGTCATGCGGCGCGGCGGGTTGGGTTCGCGGCGTACCTTTCGTTTAGTGTTAAAATCACGTTTTGTTTTCGGCTAGGCGAGCGCGTGGTGTGATCGGTATGGTGTTTTTTTGTTTTCTATCATTTCTCTGCTCTGCTGTGCTGTCCGGGCCGTGCGTTTAGTTTACTTTTTTTTTTCCTTTCGTTCCTTCTTTCTTTTCTCTCTCTCTCTTTTTCTCTCCTAAGCAAGAACTTTCACATAACTAATTTTTTTCTCAATACTACTCAATTATCTTTTTATCATTTTTTTTAAGTAAGTGTTAGTCATCTGCATAAAAAAAACCAATATCGTAAAGCTCAAAGAAGAGATTGTTCCTTTCAAAAGGAAAAAAAAAGGTTCTCTTCCACATTTCACTTTTCCTTTTTATTTATGGACATTTTATTTTAAAATATAGACAAGTGATAATTATATTAAGCGTATAATATGTTAGACTATGATAACATATTTTAGATCTTTCATGGCTCAATGACGAGTTGCTGAGTTCAACATGTTCTTCTAACAATTTCAATGTTAGATATAATGTTCATCATATTTTTAACTTTTTATGGTAGTGTGATACATGCTTTCTAATTAATAAATGACTTTAAGGATCTATACATACTAATTTCTAACTTAGTTGTTTGTAGGATTCAACATTCCATACAAATTAAAATAAATAAAAAATGTGAAGCTTGAACACTTGACACTTGGTGCTCTTAAAAAAAAGAGGCAATCTCAATCAAATAATAAATAAATAAATAGAAAGATGAATTTGTTGGACAAACCACAGCATGGGACCCAAACACAAGGTGCTGGAAACTGCAAAAGTCACAATTTGATTAAATAAGCAAATAAAAAAAAAGGACTAGAGAGTTCCATGCTTCAATGGAAAGCAAAAGAAGACCAATTTGATTTAATTATCTTGATTAAGAAATGGACAGCACTTACAACCATAATAACTCTTTAATTCATCACGATCATCACTGATTATTATTTAATATTACTTGTCATACTGTTCGATTATTTATATCAACATTAATTTTTGCATATAAACCACCAAATACATTAATATTTATGAATCTACCATGCAAATAATTTTCTTGAACTACAGAACTGATGTATTTACGTGTTCTACAATCAAACTTTTGAGAATTTGATAAAACAACAAAAAAAAAAAGTTGGGTTCTTACTATTTCCTTACAATTTGATAAAAATTACAGAATTTGTGGGCGGCTACCTAATAATTCCTCACAATTTCAAATTAGTTGGCTTGATCGTGATCTCCTCACAAAATTTCTCTTATCTTTGACTCCCTTTTATGGGTGGGTCCGTTGTTGGAGTACAGATCCCTTAGACCCCCAGAGCCAGTGCCACAGTCCCTTAGACCCCCAGCGCCAGTGCCACCGTCACCACCACCGCAACCAAAAAAATATTGTCTGCAGATGAAATATGCGTGGAGTGATGTTTTGAAGTAGTATTAGGATAATATTGACAGTATTACGATCATATTGTGATGATATTGTGATGATAATGATTCACTTTTCGCTGAGTCATCTTCCTCACTTTAATCGTACAACAATTAATATCAACTGTTCAAAGTGTGAAACAATCAAACATGACATTAGAAGTACGCGAGATCTGTAGGCCCATCGCCAAGTTACAGTCTCAAATTGATTACAGGAAACGATAATTATAACGAAAAAGTTAATAGATTTAAATTTTCCATGGCGTCGCAACTCTGAAGACGACCTCTCATCAGCAGAACCTAACATCGACTGAACTTTAAAGAATATGAAGACAAGCCCATCAAAATATGGCGAAAGGACATCCCACTTTATTCCCAGAAAGTCATTCGTGGTTATCTTTGGAATCAGAAAAACAATAAGCATCCAAGCAAAGAAAGTTTCTTCTTTTCTTTTCATTTTTTTTTCCTTTTCTTTGAAAGAGGTGATATGATTTTGATGCATCAACACATTTGTCAATACAAAGCCATCAAAGCTGAAAAGAAAGGTCCACACTTCACCCCTCAATTAATTCCAATTATCATTATGCCCCCTTCCCATCACAAAAATTGCTTTTTTTTTTCTTTTCTTTCTGTGAAGCGATAAAGCATGAAAGGATCTAATCAGACTAGAAAAACGAAGGCAGTTTTTAGAAGTTAGATAGACTGAGTCCAAAAGAAATACTATTGATAACCAGTCTGAAAACTCCAAGGCTTGTGATCTTCTGATGAAAAGAGTGCAACTCAGAAGCAGGTCTCATTATATGGAAATGTGTACTTGTTCTGTTCAACGACAGTGATGTTGAAGAACTGAGGCAATAAACAAAACTATTATTAGAATTATACAGCCTCAAACAAGTCACTGAAAAAAGGGTTATAAACAGATTAAGAAATTATTTATACTGAGCGGTGAAAGTGACTAGTGCTAGTGGTTAAAGAAAATAAAGTAATATCATCATTTATAAATAGTCGTTAATTATTCTCCACAAGTGCATTGCATTCCAAGTGTGTCTAAGCACCAGAATCATGCATGCTTTTATCCTGAAAGCATTCCTTTCTGCTTACATGTGACCATAAATTAAAGCCTCCAAAATCAGCCATGGAATGATGGCATCCACCAAAAAGGTCTTTTGTTCTCAACTTTAGTTACCATCCACCTTGGCAGAATCAGGGCGTAGTCATATAAATTTATATATATATATATATATATATATATATATATATATATATATATATTATTTTTATAAATGTACCAACTATGCTCTCACATGCAATAATCTGTTCGCACAGCCACGAAACAGAAACAGAGACCCACAAAACTCCATGATTCTGCATTATTATGCATCACATCCCTTGACGTCTAAAACGTACAAATCAATGGGTTGGCGTCTTCTGTGTGCGCTTTGAAAAGCAACAGCTATTCTTCCGACTACCAAATATGGTAGTTAGATTCAATTATTTCACCTCCTCTAAAAAACACAGTTTAATTATATCATGCAGACCGCACAGAGTTAGTTCTCATGGCGGTTCATTTCTTGATTTTCTGAGCATCTGCAAAGCAAAAGTAGCAGTGAAGGCTGAATATGATCTGCAATTATACAGGGTGAAAATACTGGTTTTCAAATATTCTGCTCCCAGTGATAAAAAGTAGCTTTAGACGTGTTTTCTGCACTAAATAATATTTCCAATTCATGATTTCAGTGGTGATTAATTATCTCCAAAAAAAAGTTGCAGTCTTAATCAGAGATGCTTCCTAAAATATTCTTAGTGATAAATGTGATAATGAGACATCCTGTTAAGTTATTGCTTCCACCAATAAATGGCTGAAAATGAGCTCACTTTATCAAACTCTGCCATCATTTTAGCTGGGAGTGGAGTCCTCACCGCCTTCATTTATACCTTACAATCTACTGAAGCTAGCTTTCATGACCAATCTCATCACTTTGCAACGTCCATAGAGCACTACGATGAAGGCTAAAAAAGTAAATAATAATCCCCAATCAGCATCCAACACACCTAGATAATCTTATAGTGGCTCTTTTAACGGCTAGTTCGTTAGGCTGGCATTGCTTCAAGATAATAAAGCTTCACATAGTGGGACCTAATCCACTGCACTTTTTTTCAAATGAAATAATGTTTTCTCAACTATGAACAACGGGGTGCATTAAAGCTGTTAATGTAAATAAATTAAAATTATGGTGCCCATCTTCCTTCCATTAATATGAAGTGGAGAGGCATGCAATTACCTAAGGTTAAATCAAGTGCTTCCACATGCGTTTATACCAAATGGTAGGGCCGGCTATAGCTTTCTCTGCAAACCCGGTCGCGCAACTTATTCATCAAATTAAGGGTCTGATTATGACAATTTCCTCACTGTTTTACATTCAAATCGCTGTCTTTCATGCTTTTGGCCACTAAAAATTTTTTAGTTTTCAGATATTTTTGTTGTGAAAAGCTGATTTTCAGAATCAGGGCTGCTAAAATGTGTTGGCCTAAGAAAAGTATTATCTAATTTATATTAACCAAAGGATTTTAATCATGGCTGTTTTACAGTTACATTTACAAGAAGTTACAGACTTATATGCACAAATTGCATTTATATAGAAGTTCTTCGCTCACTTAGTGGGTGTTTGGCTGCACCAAGGAGTTAACTTAAATAGAATTTAATAGATCCTGTAAATCCATATTTATCAAATCAAAAAGAGTTAAATCTAACAAAATGTTTGGTTCGGTTAAAGTTAAATTCAATTAAAACCCTTTGAAGTGTTTGGTAACAAGAAAAGTGACAACTGACATATACTCTCTTAAATCTGTTAAATTTACTTAATAATGGGATTTAATAAATCCAGGATTAACGTTAAAATAGAGAACATGTCAGATTTAGATAACGATAGAACTTAACCTTGATTTTTTTTTTTGCGTTAGTCGGAATTAATTTAACTTTTAACGTAAATCCATTTTTAAATCTCGTACCGAACACCGCTTTAATCTAGCCCACTCACCAAAGTGGCTGAAACTAGCCCACCCGTCGACGTGGCTGAAACTGGCCCACCCGCCGACGTGGCTGAATCAAGCCCGCTTGTTGAAGTGACTGAATCAGATCTCTCTTGAGAGGATAACCTAGCCCACCTATGAAAGGGTAGCTATTGGAAGAAATCATTGATTACACAAGAGCCATCATGATTAATAAGGATATTTGTCAATCTTTTATTAAAGACGTTGTTCAAAAATTGGTATTTGTTCATTTCATCTGATTTCAAGGATGGCAACAGTACTGACAATACCTAACATACAACCCGCAATTTCTAACATCTACATCTCGATATTCTTTCAAGACACAGGAACAGAAGAAAATAAAAAATGTACTACTTCAATTATTTTATTAATTTTCTCCTTATGTACATAAGAGAAAGGAAAATGAGGGTGAGGGGACCTTAATTATTCTCTTTTCACTTTTCATTTCAGGAGATTGCTTTCTATTTGATATTTCTCCAAGCTTATAACTCAATCAAACTCCAGAGAGCTGAGCTGCCTCTCTGCGATTCATTGAAGATCAAATTCAATACATTTCTCAAGATTCACTCAAAAGATGTTGAGAATTTTAGGGCAAAGAAGACGCAAGAATCGACGCAAATTCAGAAAGAAAACACAAAGATTTAACGAGGTTTGACAGAGATGCCTACCTCATCGAGAGCAGAACGACGACATTTCCTTCAATTTAGAAAAAGAGTACAAGATACCCTTAAGATTACAATATATCATATATATATAGCCCTGACGAACAATATGTAATTACAAAATTAATCATATACCGTACCGTGGGACCATTGTCCCCGCACCCCTACCCACATAACGAAACTCCACTATAATAACTCTGCAAGAGCAAATCGATCTTCAAGAGGGTTAAGCCATTTTACAAATGAAATTTCGAAGATTGTGACGTTATGAAAGAAGCGCAAGCCTGATGATACGGTTTTCTATTGCACACTTTTCATTCAAATTAGAATTCCAGGCTTTTCCAAAAGCAAAATAAAGTGAAATTATGACTAGATGGGCATGATCAGAATGTTAGCAGATAAGCCTGTTAGTGGCTTCAAGAATACTTTGAAATAATAATTTCCTATCGCATATGTAACTTGAAATAGTAATCAGGGATGAAAACACAGGAGATATTAATTAATGGAGGTACAGCACTCATTGCTGCACTACTGTTCGCTAGTCAAGGTTGTAGTGCAAGCTGTAGATGATCTCTTCTCTGTGCTGCACTATCTGCACTTTCACATTGCAGCAAATAAAAGGTAGTACATCATAGTGCCTTTAATTGTTTGAACTTTTATGAACTATTTTTCTCATAAATGCTGCTGCAAATGGTCCCTATCTAGAACTAGAATCGATTATTCAGTATGTTCTTTAGCCCCACAAATAGGGACGTGGTCCATTTTTTATTGGAAAATTTACATAAATACATACCTTTTTGCCTTTTTTTTTTTTTTTTATATATCTAACATCCGAATCATATGCCAATACATGAAAAGATGTGTTTCATTTTTAAAAAGATGGTATGTGATGTTAGAGATTTGAGTGTATACTTGTAAATATGAATGTTTAGATGTTAGATATATAAATACATAAGAATTGTGTGTTATATTTGCAAATGCCCCATATTTATATTATGATAGAGTACTAAGAATTCATAAAATAGGCAACTTAAGCCGATTCTCATAGTATCTAACTGTGGCAAATTATGGCATGTAATTTCTTGCAGTCAACCACAAGCTTTAATTTTTAACTGACCTACACAATAAGTTAGTAAGTTTAGATGATGTGATAGGCACATTATATGCCCATAAACTTACGTAGAAATTTTCAATATTATTCTTTTTTTTTAATTTTTTTTATTTTTAAAACCTAATAAACTCCGCTCTTCTATCAGGTCCTACCAATGAATTGAAACAGAGGTCTTGTATGCCCTTAATGACAATGGAGATGAATTTTTGGGTAATTTTAACATAGAAAAGATTCTATAGCCCAATAATATATTTACCAAGAGATAGGAGTGGATGGAATTATTTTATGAAAATACAAAACATATTTTAATTAAATATGATGGCAAAAGTTATTAATAATGGTCTAATGGGTGCTCGGGTTCACAATACTTTAGTTGGTAATAAAATAAAGAATCCCAATAGAATAGATTCAATCTCTCACCTTGCTCTAACTTATGATTGTCTCTTGGATAGAGAAGTGTGTTGTGGTTGAGGAGAAAATATATATCTAGTTTATGAACATCATTTTATCATATTCATTTGTACTTCTTTTAAAAAATAATTTGATAAGAGTAGTTAAATTGATAGAGTTAGATATTAGTTTGCTCTCTATTGTCAATGATGTCTTGGCTACCTGTTGTAGAAGTTCTATTTTTCAACTATCTACTGGTTTTCATGAAAAAAAACTCTTTATTTCTTGAAAAGATGGCTTGTTAAGAAGGATAATAATATATTCTTCTTTAAAGTTGAACATATTGTCAAACAGTGTTTTGTTTTAAAAGAGAAGTTAAGTTGCTTATTGGCATTTTAAGAGGCCTCCTACTGTATACTAAGAAGATGTTGTTGAGAGTTAATCAGGTTGTAGTAGTAGTGATAACCTAAATCACTAAAATTTTTTTATAGTGGCCAATATTTTGTTTGAGGATCTCTTTCTCATATGAGATTAGGGTTTTAAATTGTTTATGAGGACATATGATATCATCAAACTTTATTGTAGAAATAGAATTTTAGATCAGTGTGAGAGTTATTCAAGTAATTACAAGAGATACTGTCTCCCAAAGTAGATTTGATCATTTAAATGATGTGATTTGTTTGTTTTTTACCTATTTGATGAATTTTAATAATATGTATTGATAAGAAAATATTCAATAAGGATCAAGTTTAGTATTATATACCCTTTAAAGCCTTCGAATGTGCATGTATCCATGATATTTTTAGATGTATACAAATTGTGTAATTTTTTAGGTTAATATCTTATGAGATTTTGAAAGAGTAGATATTCAATATGTTTTTGAAATATATAGCTTTTGAGTTTATTAAATGAGTAAAAACTTTGTAACTTTTTAGAATAATACTTGAGATTTTTGGATGAGCAAAAATTACATGCCTTCTTAAGCTAGTGTTTTTTTTTTCTTTTTTTGAAATTTTTGGGCGAGATTGTTTCTACCGCTTGCTTTTATGGAGATTTAATAATATGAATTGTGTTCAATGCTAACTACCCATTGAGGCTTTCTTATCGATATGACATTCAAGGCTTTAATATTGAGATTTTTTGTCTACCACTCATCCTCATGAAACTTTGAGACAGTTCAATTCATCCTTATTAAAGACTTCCAAGACTCTTTTAGCTAAACCAAGCACCTCATAGTATCAAATATATGATTTAAGAAGTCATGTATACCTTAGGTTGTTGGCATAATTATTGTCTTAAAAACCTATACAAGAAGAAGTAGAGAAAATTCTATAAAAATTTTCAACTAATGTCATTGCCAAAAATCTTAAAAAATTAATGTTAATAAGGTTGTAGTTGTAGTTTGAGGAAAGGTGTTGCCCAAGTATAATTATATTAACATAAATTTCCTTTTGAGACACCCCTCTACGAAATTAATACATGAGAGGAAGACAAAAGGAAGGAGTTTCCAACTATTACTTCCAACAAAATTGATAAATTTGTGGGTGACAAGAGTTCCAAAAGAAGATGTCTGGTTGTTAATATATTCACTTAAGGATATAGTCAAAGTTATCCTTTGATTATAAATTGCTTCTAGTAGATGTATACATCAATAGATGATAAAAGGGTCGCTTAACTATATTTGAGCTTAGGTTGTTAACATGAATTTTCTTTTATAGCTATATTCAAGTTTGTTGATAAGTTTGGAGATTCTTTTACGGTTTAAAATTACTACACGTTAAAATAATCACCAAATAAAGAGAAATTTGTCATGTTATTGTTATATGAAAATCTACCACATAAAAAAAAATAGTTTGTAAGAAGCTCACAAGATATCTTAGATTATTTTATATGAAATTTTTCTAGAAAAAAAAATTATAAGATCTTGCCCACTTAAAATAATTTCACGAATGTGTGTTGTAGATTGGTTACAAACAATATCCTCTTCCATAAGTGGAAAAGACATTTATATGATGCAGTGGATAGAAGCTATGAAAGATTGCTTTTATAATGGAAGTAAGAGGAGCCTCAATGCATTGGAAAATATCATGAGGAGAGTGACATTGTTCTACTTCTATTTGTAGAATGTGAGACCAGCAACCAAAAGAATAAGCGTCATTTTCTGTGCCGATGATGAACATCAACATTGGTGTCAATGTTTGACTACAACATTGTTCTCGACAGTGCTTGTCATAATTAGTGTTGCGTGCATATACCAGTCTTGTTGATATAATAGAGCATTAATGTTAGTGTCACTGGCTTGTGTCGACCTTATTGGATATAACAAGAGTTGGTGTTAGTGCAAATGGTGGACGTTAACTTTACTACCAATGACGAGCATCAGTAGTGTCAACGTTGTAAACTATAATAGGCATCCCCACTAGTGACTGCAATTTGCATTGGATTTATCGACAAAATTGTGTGCCAATAGCTTATAAGAAAAGCTATAGCTTCATGTTATCAGCCCATATCTAAGTTTGGTGAATGTGCAAATAATGCAAATAGTGTCGTACGTGCGCCATACGACACTATATTATGTATCATTTGGATATAACAAGAGTTGGTGCAAATAGTGCAAATAGTGTCGTACGTGCGCCGTACGACACAATTTGCATTGGATATAACAAGAGTTGGTGTTAGTGCAAATAGTGTTGTACGTGCGCCTAGTGAGATCCATTTTTTTGTTATTGATTTGGAAAATATATTATGTCCGTACATGTCGTACGTGCGCCTAGCAGTGTGGTGTGATCCATGCTTTAGACCACATATCCGGCTTATGAAACGTAATGCTTTCTCCATTTTCTGAGGCTCCTAAACTTGGATCGCTATAATGTACGTATATTGCTTTCTTCAATTAAAATGATAATGACAATAATTCTATGATTCATCCCCGTCCCCTGCCTGGACTTCTGAACTGATTCTGGCTTTAAATAATTATTAACACCTACGCCCAAACTTAACTGAAAATTACATTTGCGCTTCTTGATTTCCAAGTCGGCCCAAGAATTTATGGAGTGAGCCCTCCAGTTCAATCTAACGACATTAATGGCCCCATTGGAGCTTATAAATGCGGGGGAATTTTTTAAAATATCACGGTATCGTTTAGATTGTGCGTTTTGCCCGCTTATTCAAAAACGCGATTCCATTTTTACACTAAACGCAGACCACGAGTTGAACCCCGCGATCGATTTGCGAGCTGCATTTCAGGATAAACTGCTTATCCCGAAATGCACAAACTGTCTCAAACGCACCTTAAATCAAAAGGTTCTTTGTTTGCTGGAGCCAGCTCAATTTTAATAACTGCAGAAAACTACCTTTGATTCAAGTATCTATCATAATGAAATGATTAAAAATATGAGAAATTAGACGATCAATAATAAAAAAACAATATAGGATAGAGAGATGATATTTTCATACCAAAATATTTTTTAATAGCTTAAATTATAAGTTCTTTTATTAAGGCAATTACTCACATACCACATAATTGCTATTTTTTTACATATCTAACATCTAAACTTCAGTATTTACATCTATAACACTCAAAATCTTTCTTTTTACATGAAAAATACCTCTAATATTATGAAGAGCAATATAAAAAAGAACATTATAGATTTGGAATTGCAAGGTATGTTTGTAAATCTTCCTTTTTTATTTTTTGTTTTTTTGCGAGTCTTACTTCACAGTTGCATTCTCCATATTCATATCATCATAAAGAGTGACACTCACGCCCATAACCATAAAATATTTAATGCAGAAATAAACACCATCATACAATACAATGCTGTAGAAGAAGAAAACTGTAACAACAAGGTTCCAAAGGAAGCCTAAACACTCCCAATCCACTCACCTTTGCTATATCCTTCAGTTCTTCCCATTCTGACAATTTCACACTGTAAACCCAACAAGTTCACATGAACAATGAACATTTGACCAACTATGACTGATAAACAACATTAATCAAAACAAATTCACTCATACAGAAGCTTCTGTTACTGTAACATCTTACAGGAATAATAAGCTCAGAAAGTATCCCATCTCATTGATCAATAATAGAAGAAATTTTCAGTTTTATATACATATTCATGGTTTTACGAAAGAATGAGGGGTGATGAGAGGGGATGTGAAGATTTGCGGGGCTGTTCAAATGATGTGTTTCAGAGATCTCAAGAACAACAAGAGGATGAGGTTGTGGTCCTGTTAGCAGTTGTATCCGTTAAGGTCATCCCATTGGCGTTCTGCTGCTGCTGAGCTTGAGATTGAAGAAACCTTTTAGCTGAAAAAATGAAACAAATATTAATCTTATGAGATTGAACTTTTCACTTAGAATATTGAGGAAAAAAGTGTCAGAATAGTCCTTTGGAGAGGATTATTTCAGACCCAGAGTTTATAAACGTAGCATACAATTCTTCTGTATTTACATATCTCACAACTAAACTTTCATTATTACATGCATAACATTTTGGTGTTCTAAATCCATTCAAGAAAAGGTGTACTTCATTTTTAAAAAGTGGTAATGGTGCTATTTTTTATGCTATATTAAAGATTTGAGTGCTCTGTGCGTAAATGTGAGAGTTTAGGGGTGTGATATCTAAATACGTAAGAATTATGAACTATGTACCTAAATGCCCCTAAAACTAAATAAGACAAGATGGGCAACTAAACTGATAAATACTACTTCGAATTACTGTGGAACATATTCTAATCTGTCTTTATCTAACAATAGATAGGATAGATGCAAGCATGCGTACAATTAAACTAAGAAAATGCAAGCATATGAGTATGTACATAAATGTATGTTATCCAATTATATATGCATAGATATAAATATGAATTTAAATATAAACTTGATTATAAAATACATTTTATTTGTGTTTACTTGGTTTTTCCAATATCACTGATAGAACAAATAATATTGGAGTATTTACATTTACTTCCCTTGTAGGTAGTCAATATTTCATATAACTTATTTAAACTAGATTATGATACATATATTCATTTGTTGGGAAATTTTTGTTCTTAATTACACTTGCTTCCATAGCAGGCAGTCAATATTATAAATACATTCCCCATGTTTTTGAAATTATGCCTCCCATTTCTGAAGCTCTAGGATAACAAATTAAGGTTTATATGTGACACAATATATTACAATAAGAAGGTAAATGTAATTAAAAAAAAAGGAGATTAACATTTAACGTAATATCTAACAAAAAAATTGGTGAATGTAATTTCAAAAAGAAAAAATTAAAAAAAGGGAGGTAAGTGTAACACTGATTGTCTAAGACTGAGCCAAACGATAACCTGTCATGGACCAACTAAACTACAAACTTAACTCCTAAGATGAAAATAATTTGCTAATATTCATTAATTATACCAGATTTAACACAAAATCCTATTGAAATTTAGGTTATGTTTGTGACTGTAAAACTGTTAAAAGAAAGCCACTTTTTTTAAATATAATATGGGCATTATAAATATTTTCACTTGTAAAAAAATTTCAAATAGCGTCTTTCTTAAAGCTTTCACACTAGAGCAAATCTGATTCTCGAAAGCATATTCCCTCAACAGAAGTTTTTGAAAAGCTTCAATAAAGCAGTAGCCAAAAAAATATGCAGCAGCGATCCGAGAGTTTTAAGCAATGAGAAAACTGCCCTAAATAAGCCCTTAAAATAGCTTCATAAATGCAAGAAAATGATGTGACTTTTTGGTGGCAAATCATTATGTCATTTAGGGCCAACATGGCCCCATAATATCTCATGAAACCTCCTGTGGATATGGGCTATATAAGCACCTAAAGATCTCACGAAGCCTCCTATGGTTGTCATAGGAGCCTAGCAGCTGCTAATCAGAGCAACAAACTTGAAAAAGGCACACCAGGCCCGAGCCCCAAAAACAGGCTTCTTAGAAGCTATGTGAGAATACTGCAGCCTCCTGCGGCCAGAGCACATATAAAAGGCGCGCAAAGCCCCTTAAAACATGCATAAATTAAACCAATCATGGTTAGCTCCCGTTTGAATGAAGCCGATGAAGTGATAATTTTAAAACATGGATAAATTTAGAAATTCAGGAATATTGTAGTTAATTTCTCAATAACACCAGCACTAAGTGCCAATAAGAATACTAAAGGAAACTTCACGCAGTCATCCACGATGTGTAAGATTCCTAGTTATCTTACCTTGCATTACAGTGAAACATAAATACAGCCAACTATATTAGTACTCAAAACCATAACAGACTCACCAATTTCATAGAAAACATCATTGACATTTTTTGCTGTTTTTGCAGAAGTTTCCAAGAAGAAAAGGCCATTTTCCTGGGCATAAGCTTGGGCTTCCTGGAAACACCGTGTAGAAAACATTGCCAAAGAAGTTATAGTTTGCAATGCGGGACGAAAACCCAACCAAGACATGGACATAAAGAATTAGATTGACATATAAATAGTAAAGCAATAGGCAGATATAGATCTATTGATACGAATTGGAAAGTTAATAAAGGTGTAAATGAGTTGAGCATGGAGGAGATGGGCATTCAGCTGAGTTAACTAGTCATCATGATAAAAAAATAACAAGATTAAATTTATTAACGAGCTTAAAATTCTCGTTAGTGTTTGGTGTGCCAATATCGAGTAGAACATGAATAATAAGGCAAATTGATTACAAGTAATCGCATGCTAAGATTCTCGACGAATAACTTGAATTGCATGACAAAATATATGATTTTTATGACTCAACATTATTTCAAAGCATAAATTTTAAAACAGTTGTGGTTCACAATTTTAAAGTATATCAGATGATTTGATTTTAAATATTAAACACGTAAGTAAAAAAATGAACTTCATGTACTTATTTGTAGGAACATATAAATAAGTTTTTATTGAACCTTGCATGATCGAGTTAGTTTTTATATGTGTTCAACTAGCTAGCTTAACAAAGAAGAGAAAATAAACCGCCAATCTGCCACTAAGACAAAACACGAGTTCACAACCTTTTTGACACCCTTAAATATTGAGATGACTTCAACTATCTCATTGCATAAAAGCTCAAGACTTCGATCAATACTTATAATAATTTGGTAGGTGATGGAAATCTGAGGATTTATAGCGTTGAAAAAATAAGATTTAACCATTCGAACAAGCATTTATTATTCTTAAGTTCTGTACTAGCTATATTTTATTGTTTTCAAATTATTTATATTTTATTTTGATGAATCATTTCTATAATGATGTTGGATATGAGAATGAGATCTCATTTGATTTCTATATTTTGACTATCACAGTTGATTCGATTTATAGCTTAAACTGTGAAGTGACTTGATTCAACTGTCTTTGGATTCTACAGTTCAATTGATTACTAATCCTTATTTTCGCACATTCGCTCCTGTTTACTCCAGGCTTCGATTGCGACTATTGATTGATTACAAAGTGATTGCTATGGAGATTACCTTTTGTTCAATATATGATTCAAGTGTTTGCTGGATTTTCTTTTGAAGGTTGCTAAGTTTGGTTGTTACAAGTCCCCTCAAATTCAACTCGCTCTCTCAAGAAGGTGACATGAGCTACTTTTGCCATCAAGACAAACGTGAGTTCACAAAACTTTTTTGACATCCTTGAGCATAGTAGTGACTTCAACTTTTTTTTGTTTTTTTTTTATTTTTTATTTTTGCATATAATATAAAAAGTTAAATAAAAGATTACAATAAATCAATAACTATGTAGGTGATGGAACTCTGAAATTTTATTTTCATCAAATATGGGGATATTAGGATTGAGACAAAAACTTTTATTCAAAGTTTTGAGATTGATTTAATCATCTCTATTTCATAGTTTTCTAATTTTTTCTAGTTTATGTTGATGTAACAAGCTCTGGTGACGAACAAAATGCAAAATGAATATATCCGTGATAGGGTTGGTGTAGCTCCAGTGAGACAAATTTAGAGAGAGTCGTCTTAGATGGTTTGGTCACATTAAACGTCGACCATCTGATGACTTGATTAGGAGAGTAGATGTTTTAGATTCGACTTTTATTAAGCAAGACAGAGATAAACCTAGGAAAACTTGGGCTTATTGTATAAAAAATGATCTTAATTTATTAAAACTAAATGAAAATATGAAACTAAATAGGACTCAAGGGAGAAAAAGGATTCATGTAGCCGACCCCGCGTAGTGGGATTAAGGCTTTGTTGTTGTTGTTGTTGTTGTTGTTGTTGTATGTTGATGTAACAAGCCTATAATGATATATGTTATGAGAATGAGATTTGTTTTCTAATGTTTAAACTATCATTGTAGATTTGATTTACAACCTAGATTTCAAACTAATTTGATTCAAATCTCTTTAGACTACCCAATTCAATTGACTTCGAATCCTTTTTCTTTCACCGTCGGTCCTTTAATCTCTCCCAAGGGACAAGACAATTGATTGCTTACAAGGTCATTGATTTGGAGACAGCCTCTAATTCAATATATGATAAAAGAGATAGCTTGCTTCCTCTTTTGAAGATGTTCATTTTGGTGGTTGTATTTTCCTTAACTTCAGCTCGCTAGCTTAATGAGCAAGCACACATAAACTGCCAACAAGCCATACATGAGTCCATAAAAAAATTTTCATACCATTAAGTATATGGTTGGCTTTAAATTTTTTATTGCATACAATTTCAAGAGTTAAATCAATGATTATAATTATAAATGTACATGATGGAAATATGAAAATGGAGTATGTAATCTTCGAGACAAATAGTTGTTATTCGAAAATTTGATATTGATTTAGTGTTCTCTGTTTCATAGTTTTCTATTTTTTTCTACTTTAGTTTGACTATGAGATTTTCAAATGTTTTGATTAACATGGCCAATTCAATTATTGCTTAGATTGCAAAATTCTTTGATTCATCCCTGTTTAGATACGCCAATTCAAATTATTCTAAATCCCTTATTTTTAGCACATTGGTCCTTTGTTTTCTTTCAATGGCCGATGGCGGCTATTGATTGCTTAACAAGCCCTTGATTTGGATATTTTCTTTGTTTCAATAAATGATTCATGTGTATGCTTGCTTTTATCTGAGAGTTGTTAAGTTCGGTTGTTGTATGTTTCCTTAAATGGCTAAATTAGAGTTGTCCTATTTCCTTCTATATGTGATGTTCAGCTACCACAGATACAAAATATTGCAAGAAATTGACTCTTACAACATTTTGACACTGTAGTTGGTATTCAATATTACTGTCCCATGGTTATGGCACTATAGTAGAGACTGAAACATGAAAATGTCATTATTAAAAGAGTTATAATATAGTTTTGTTGCTTTGGTTGAATTAAACGAGAAATTGACTCTTACAACAAAAACTCTCTTTGAGGCCAGGATTTGCCTGCTGACTTTTTACCTTATTCCTTTTCATATAAATACTGATCAGGATCTAATCAAATCTGAAACAATCAATTATTTTATCTGTGTTATAACTTAATAGCTATGTGCTTTTTATTCAATCTCAAATTTCTTGACAAATTTTAATTGTGAACGTTCTTCAAATTATCAGTTGGGGTGAACTCTATGAGTTTTTTTATTTTCATCTAAAAAGAAATAGTGTTTGTCCAATTAAAGTTGGTAATATGCAAATTTAATCTTTGTGCTCTTGTTTTGTTCACCCCATCCTAAATTTGTATTAGGAAAAACCAAGATCCAAAGACATCCTACAACAATAGTTAGTCTTCAATCATATGGTATCAATTAATAAAAATTCAAGGCCAGAGCTTTCATGTCCAAAAAGTATAATTTAGAAGGCATCTCAAAAAGAAGACAAATGATTGAGTGATTATTCAGTACAATTAAATAATATCTATTGTCAAACTTTGGAAAGATATTAGCAGATGGTGTAAAAAAAAAAATTATTCATCAGAAAGTTTGCTACTCTCATGACAAAATGTATATCATTATTTTTAATTTAATATGGCAAGTATCGGTGCAAAAACAAAGCCCTTGATATTAATCTTCAAAATGTCAGACAGAAGAATCAACCAACTCCTTAGTTTAAATTATGCATAAAAAGTGCTTGATCACCAACACATACCTCAGCAGTTACTTGTCTGGCTTCTAAAAGATCAGCTTTGTTACCAGCTAAAGCCATGACAGTGTTTATGTTACCTGAGAAAATTAAACCAGTATTAATGCTACAGAAATTCTACAGTAAACATGTTAAAATATTATAAAAAAGAAGGCAATCAAATGCATACATACACATGAAATAGCTCCGCAAAGCAAGAAAAAATTTACAAAGTACATAAGAAAAACAAATTACAATAGTATCATATCAATAAATAATCATGAAGTTTAAAAGAAAAGTAAAAATAAACAATGATAGAAGAAAGTTCCTACCTTGGGCTTGGAGCTCCTGGACCCACTTCTTTGCACGAATGAAAGTGGCCTACCAAGTAACAAAGTAATTACATTATAATGCAGAGAACAAGAATACATGTAGCTTTAATTTCTTCGCTAATGAACTGGATTTAATAAAATAGCCTTAAAGTAAGAAGCAATTAAAAAAAAGCAGTGATTTATGAACCTATCGTACACGTAAGAAAAAGGTGGAACAAACAATGCATCCAAACAATGGTACATATCCACATAGAAAACTTCCCAATCCCAACTCCCGCATCCCAGTTGCATAATGCCAATCAAAATCAGTGTTTGGTACAAACCAGAAAAAAAATTAATAATCTGATACAAAAACCTCTTAGCAAGATGCAAAAATTGTGAAACTTTTGTCCGATCAAATATTCAACTAACCAATCTTTATATTGGGTGCTTTTGGGGGAGCAAACCATAAGAAGGGAGTTTGTTCTTGATCGACAATGTTAAAATATCTTCTACTTCATATGATTTCCAATCAAGTAAAATATACATACTAATCCATGCATCATCATCATCATAAAATCTATCCCAACTATTTAGAATTTACATCCTCCATTCACTCCCGTTGAGTGTTCTATGAAGTGTTAAGCATATACTAAGTAATTTTTTTTGCATAAATTCAATTCATATTACTTTAGTCTACTAATTTTCCTTATTAATCCCCAAGCAATAATTTAATCTATCCATCTCATTATGCATCTTCTAACATTCTTTGTACATTCTCAAGCCACCTAAACCTACTTTCCACCACCCAATCAACAATAGATGTTACTAACCCATTCCAATAGTATGATAACTTTTCAATTCATCACTTCTAATTTTAATATATCTATACTAAAATTCTCATTTCTACCACTTCATTGCAAGAAGATACTTATAAAATAGATTTAAAAATGATTTCTAAAGTCTAAAATTCATAGCAAAACTGAACAAAAAAGCTTATCAAAAAATTACATTAATCTGATCATTATTCAACTAATTTGAGCAACAGCATCTTCAACTAAATTTTTTTCACCACAAACGTAGAATAGAAAGTCTAAACTATTTATTACTAACCGCATTCGTTACATCATACACAATTATAGCCGCTGCGGCACCCCTATAATACATTGGAGCCAAACTATGATATCTCTCCTGTCCAGCAGTATCCCAAATCTCAAATTTCACAGTTTGATCATTAACTGCCAAAGTCTGTGAAAAAAACGCTGCTCCAATTGTTGATTCCTGCAAAGCAATTTAAAAAATATAAATAACATAAATAAATCACCCAAAAAAATTGAATTCCTCGTGATGGCATAGAACACCATTGAATACAAACCTGGAATTCAACAAATTGACCTTTAACAAAGCGCAAGACTATACTTGACTTGCCGGTTCCAACATCTCCTAAAAGTACCTGTTTTACCCAATCAAAGTCAATGTTAGAAATCCAACGACGGGGATTGAATCAAAATTGTCATCCTGTTACAGAAGACTAATTAAATACCATAAGGAAGAAGAAGGTTTTCATTTCAATACTGTTCTTCGCCATCAAAACAAAACTATAATAAGAAAATTTTACAATCCTAAGAAAAAAATAAAGATCGGAAACAAGGCGGTATAAAGGAATTTAAATGAAAACTAAAGTTTGATTCTTGCCAGAAAATATATGTAATCCGGAAAATCTTTTAACAAAACAACAACAACGAACGTCAAAAGGATCGAATCGCGCAATAACAGCCCAATTTCTTAATATTTTTTGCTTGCATCTATTTCCGCCAACATAAAAACAAAAAGGAAACCAAGAATGCAGTGCATGTAGGACAAGTACCCAGCGGTTCCATGCAAAAACAAAATCAAATCCGAACCTTTTAAGATGAAATATGCAAACTATAAGAAATACCAGAGATTGAACAAAGAATACTCACCAATTTGGCATTTTTGACCTTGTTTTCAACCGCCGACGCCATTATCTCGAGAATCAGAAACTGTAGAGAAGAAAAGGAACAAAAAAGAAGGAAATCGCAGCGTAATTTGAGAGACAGAAAGCCGGAGGGAGAAAATCGTGGTTTGGTATAATATACTCGAATCGCTTTCTGGTAGTCCTGCGGAACACCGAAACGTGGGCCCGAACCCGCCAGGCCTCGACGTCAAGTTCACGCCGAAGGTGAATATCGGTTAAATCTGAACCGTTCAAATCGACAAATAACACGTGGCGATAGCGGAGAAGGTTTTCCGCCGGATTGGACGGGTGGAGAAAGGTTAGCGAGCGGCGACTTTGCAGTTCCGCAACGATTCGTTGCTTGCATATAATAAGTCAATAATTATTTTTATTTTTTATTTTTTATTTTTGAGGCGCGTCGGCGGTTCCAAAATTCTACAATTTAAATTTGACTGATTAATTGAATTGAAAATTTTAAAATATGCATTTTCTTTATATGTGCACATATCATGCATGCATACATACATCATAATTATATGAGATGTATGTAAATATGTATGCTTGACATAACATGTTAAGTATTTATTTAAGAACTACATCAAACTAACTTCATATGTCATGCATATTTAATTCCACATAGGTGTGGGTAAAATAGAATATATAGTAAAAAAGCAAAATTGTTTATCTTTTATGTCTTTGGGTAGAAGATTTCAGTTAATGTTTGCAACACGCGGTCTAAAGAGTTTGCGATAAATTTTAATTATTTTTAATTTATGATTTATATGCTATGTATGTGCTATGAGACTATCCTTTTTTATTTGGTAAAAATATATTTAAGGGATGTCTCGGCATCATAATGGGGTGAGGCAAAATTTTTTAGTGAAGAAGCTTGACTCATTTACATGAAAATATTACTAGGATTGAAAAGTTTGGGGACAGTCCCCTAAGAATTAGAGAGCAAGTTTGGGCAAAGTTGTGTAAAGCTCAAAGAAGTTCTGGCATGCTCATAAAAGAGAGTGGACAAAGCAAAACTAGCTTCTTATTGTGAAGGCTTTGTGTGGATCCTTTTACACTACTTGCGCGGCCTCGTATTGAATGTACTAGAGGAATGATAAGAAATAATATATATATATATATATATATATATAGATATATATATATATATATATATGTAATATGTATTAATATAAAGTGCTTTTATAGAAGGAAGTATTGTGAAAGATCTTGCACTTGTAGAGTTGCACACTATCAATATCAGATGAAATAATGGTAGATGTTGATTATCGATATCAAAGGAACTAATGATAGATGTTGAAATTGGAACAAAGAGGCGTGTTTTCATCCCTTAAATGGAATCCCTCTTAAATAAGGTGTTGTTGATTATCTCATAAGACCTCATGAGAGATGTTAATGAGATATGGTTGAAATAAATATGTCATGACTTATCAGAGAATTAAGAGTGAACAACGTCAAACGTGTGAGTTATCTTAACATTGTTATTGTGATCTTAATTAAGCCACAATGAATAAGAACCTCCAATTTGATGTTAAGGGGTGTTCATATGAGTATCGTAGGGTTAACCAATCAAGTTATATTATTGGTCATAAGGGAGGATAACTCTATCATACTATGATGAAACTTTTATTGGGTTCTCTCATATAAAATGCTAACTTATTTGAGCATGATATTTCTCCATCCTGCTCATTAAGGATAGAATTGAAGGGCCTTAATAAAGTAAATTATGATACCCTTAATTGAAAACTTGATTCTTATGTTAGTAAAAAAGCTTCATTATTATTGAAATTATGTCTATCAACGATTATGTAGTGTTTGTAAAGCCCAAAAGGGTGGGATTGATTCTCATACACAATGTTAAATTATTACATGATAAAAAAAATGAAAATGGAGTGACAAATTTTTATCTTAACATTGCATAAATAATACGTTACACAGATTAAAAAATACTTTATAAGCTGTAAAATTATTTATACAAAAGTTTCTGAAAAATAAAAAAATAAGAAGGCCTAATGCAATTCAAACAATCCACACTGTAAGTAAATTTAATAGAAATCTCCATTTCCTCTAGTTGAAGAGGATGGATGATGCTAACTGAATTGAAACAATCCACCTTGCAAGTGAGCTTTATAGAAATCTATCACTTCCCCCGTTGAAAAAGATGGGTGATGCAAGATGGTCTTTTGAAAGCAGGATTTTTGCAATTTCACGTGATTACGAGATCAGGAGGGGCATTATAACACGATTTTTCTCACCTTATGTTGTCGCCAACCCTTGTGGGATATTTTTTTTAAAATATTATTCTAATTAAAATTGATTTTATTTTCTTGGAAACAATTTTATAATGTTAATTTGTGGTTTAATAGGCACCTGTTTTGGTTTAATTTATTTGGAGATAGTTTCATCTTATTTTTTCTACTACTGTTATATTCTTACATTTTTTTTTATGTGTTGCGTGTCCGAACAAATATAATCGATGTGGTGATTTATCTAGGACATTCAAAGGCTCATTCATCATCAAATTTGTTGCCAACTGCTAATTACAATAGAAAAACTATTACATTCCACTATCGACTTGTAATCCCATCACCTTTCAAGTTGGATTTCAAGTGATATCCTTTCTCCTACTCTTATTACCCATCCTACAACTTTCCTAACCCTTTCACATGTCCTCCCACACCATTTAAAAGCCTTATAATGGTGTCAATGTGATAATTGGCTCAACCTCTTATGAAAAAATGAAATGTATTAAAGAAGTAGTAAGTGGTGATGGGAGGATGTATGGGTCCATGGCTGATAAAGGCAGCATTGTGATAAGGGTTGCCAACATCTGTTGATTGTGAATAATGGTGGCTAGCTAATTATGAATACTAATTAATTGGCGGAAAGAGATGAAATGAGAAATGATGGTCTAGTAATGACAATCATAAGAAACCGCTCATAAAATGATAGTAAAGTTGATTAGTAAATTATTTTTCATAATGCAATAGTTACAATAAGATTTTCTTAGTTGTGGGAAATGACATTCTTTGTAAATTTTGACTTATAATTGTGGGATTAATTTAATTGTTCAAAAGTCCATTATTTTTTTTCTTTTCGCGTGGGAGGCAACCTTTCTCACCACTCCTAGCCACCTATAAATGGCCTAGTGCTCCTCCTCATTCCGGCAACTTTTCCTCTTCTTCTCCTCACTCATCCTCTCTAGTGGTGCTCCAATCGACCCCATTTTCTTTCTGCGGTGCTCTTTGTGATGTGCCCGTCGGTCCAGTGTGTCCCCTTCCTCCTTTTATTTTATTTTATTTATTTATTTTTATTTGATTTAATTAGTTAATTAATGTAATTAGGATAGGCTTGGGTTTGGGTTAGCCCTAGGTTAGCACAAGCCCAACCTAGCACGATCCCAACTTGATCAAAACCCGACCTGGCCTGAAACCAACCTAACATGAACCCAACATGACCGAACCAAACCTGGCTCAAACCTAAACCAACATGTACCAAACCTGACCTAAACCTAACCTAGACCGACTCAACCTCACCCAACCTAACTCAACCAAGCCTGTCCCAATCTAGCCCAACCTAACACAGCATAAGTTAACCTAGCCTAACCCAACTTCGCCAAACTGAACCCAACGTAGCCCAACCTAGCTCCCAACTTAGCCCAACGCAACTTAGCCCGACCTAACCTAAATCAACCCAACTTAACCAAAATTAGCCTGCCCAACCTAACTCAACATAACCCAACCTAGCCCAACCTAACCTAGCACAACTGAACCCAACCCCGCCGACCCAACCTAAACCAACCAAGCCCACCCAACCCAATTTATCCCAACCCAACCTAACTTGACCCAACCTAGTTCAACCTAGCCTACTCTAGCCCAACCCAACCTAGTTGAACCTTAGCATACCTTAATTAAATTTAGCTAACCCTAGCAGACCCTAGTTGACCTTAGCTAACCCCAACCGACCTTAGCCAACCTCAACTCAATTCAGCCCAACCCTAGCTCGAGTTCAGATCTTAACCTAACTTAATTTCATATGAAGTATACATAACTTTAATATAATTCAATTCACCTTTCATGTTTCATCCAAGTCATATTTTATGTATACTGCAACCATGTATCATGTTCTTTGCATACAATGTACAACACTTCTTATATGTAAAAAAAAAAAAAAAACAAGAAAAAGGATGAGGAGAACCTCTCATAGAGGCTCTTCTAATGAATATTTTAATACATTAAAATGCAAAACCTTTGAAACTAGAAGAAATTTGATTTTACCTATGACTAACAACCTAAGAATGATAACAAACCACGAACTGAATACTAAACCCTAAAAAAAAAATTTAAAATTCACCAACTTAAGAAAACGAGAATCATACCTAGGTCGATTTGACATGAACCATAGGTTGGCCAATGTAGAAATAAAACCGAGAGTCACACAAAATCTAGATTAGTCCAATCTAAAATCCTAGGTTAGTTTATTTGGTACACATAGCTATCATTAAAAGCTAGGATATATAAAATAAAACAACATTACCCTCTAAAAATGTGTGAGTATCTTAGGACGATGTAACCTATAGTTAGGTTTGTAAAAAAAGCTCATTATTCGCGAACATCTCATTCGGCTCACTAAGTCGATCATGCTTGATTTGTTTTTTAAGAGAATGAATGTAAAAAAAATAAATTTTTTTAGCTCGATTTACAAACAAGCCGAACAAGGACAAACTTTTGTTCGATCTTGTTAGGCTTCTTTTGACTCAAATTAATTTAATAATAAATAAATAATATATACAAATTACAATAATGATTTGATTTATATAAAATTGAAAAAGAAAATTTAGATTTAGATTTGTAAATACATAAAAATTGGCTGGCATGTTTGTAAACACCGCTAATTTTTTTTTTTTTTTAAATATAGATGTCAGATATGTAAATACATAAGAATTGGGTGGTATATTTGTTAATGCCATTGAAAATTTCCAATATTCTACAATTGCCTTCTAATCAATCCTCGTCAATTTCAAGTCTTCTGGGTAAACTATTCTCCTTGGGCAAAAACCTCCTATCACGAATTTCCATGGCACGCCGTCATTGAATTGTAAGTCCCAATTTGGATCGTTCTGTCACCATTCAAATTCCAATTTAGAAAGTCAACCCTTGAAATCCAAATAACAAAAGTCAATATTTTAATCTATATTTTTCTTCAAAGTTAAAAAAAATTAGAGACGCAAATGATTGTAAGGATTTGCTCTCATAGTGATACTAGATCTAGGATAAAATAAACTCAAAGGAGAACCTGATTCACGTAGACTCAGAAGTCTTAAAAGATTTTCATCNTGACAAAATGTATATCATTATTTTTAATTTAATATGGCAAGTATCGGTGCAAAAACAAAGCCCTTGATATTAATCTTCAAAATGTCAGACAGAAGAATCAACTAACTCCTTCGTTTAAATTATGCATAAAAAGTGCTTGATCACCAACACATACCTCAGCAGTTACTTGTCTGGCTTCTAAAAGATCAGCTTTGTTACCAGCTAAAGCCATGACAGTGTTTATGTTACCTGAGAAAATTAAACCTGTATTAATGCTACAGAAATTCTACAGTAAACATGTCAAAGTATTATAAAAAAGAAAGCAATCAAATGCATACATACACATGAAATAGCTCCGCAAAGCAAGAAAAATTTTAAAAAGTACATAAGAAAAACAAATTACAATAGTATCATATCAATAAATAATCATGAAGTTTAAAAGAAAAGTAAAAATAAACAATGATAGAAGCAAGTTCCTACCTTGGGCTTGGAGCTCCTGGACCCACTTCTTTGCACGAATGAAAGTGGCCTACCAAGTAACAAAGTAATTACATTATAATGCAGAGAACAAGAATACATGTAGCTTTAATTTCTTCGCTAATGAACTGGATTTAATAAAATAGCCTTAAAGTAAGAAGCAATTAAAAAAAAGCAGTGATTTATGAACCTATCGTACACGTAAGAAAAAGGTGGAACAAACAATGCATCCAAACAATGGTACATATCCACATAGAAAACTTCCCAATCCCAACTCCTGCATCCCAGTTGCATGATGCCAATCAAAATCAGTGTTTGGTACAAGCCAGAAAAAAATTTAATAATCTGATACAAAAACCTCTTAGCAAGATGCAAAAATTGTGAAACTTTTGTCCGATCAAATATTCAACTAACCAATCTTTATATTGGGTGCTTTTGGGAGAGCAAACCATAAGAAGGGAGTTTGTTCTTGATTGAGAATGTTAAAATATCTTCTACTTCATATGATTTCCAATCAAGTAAAATATACATACTAATCCATGCATCATCATCATCATAAAATCTATCCCAACTATTTAGAATTTACATCCTCCATTCACTCCCATTGAGTGTTCTATGAAGTGTTAAGCATATACTAAGTATTTTTTTTTGCATAAATTCAATTCATATTACTTTAGTCTACTAATTTTCCTTATTAATCCCCAAGCAATAATTTAATCTAACCATCTTACTATGCATCTTCTAACATTCTTTGTACATTCTCAAGCCACCTAAACCTATTTTCCACCACCCAATCAACAATAGATGTTACTAACCCATTCCAATAGTATGATAACTTTTCAATTTATCACTTCTAATTTTAATATATCTATACTAAAATTCTCATTTCTACCACTTCATCGCAAGAAGATCCTTATAAAATAGATTAAAAAATGATTTCTAAAGTCTAAAATTCATAGCAAAACTGAACAAAAAAGCTTATCAAAAAATTACATTAATCTGATCATTCTTCAACTAATTTGAGCAACAGCATCTTCAACTAAATTTTTTTCACCACAAACGTAGAATAGAAAGTCTAAACTATTTATTACTAACCGCATTCGTTACATCATACACAATTATAGCCGCTGCGGCGCCCCTATAATACATTGGAGCCAAACTATGATATCTCTCCTGTCCAGCAGTATCCCAAATCTCAAATTTCACAGTTTGATCATTAACTGCCAAAGTCTGTGAAAAAAACGCTGCTCCAATTGTTGATTCCTGCAAAGCAATTTAAAAAATATAAATAACATAAATAAATCACCCAAAGAAATTGAATTCCTCGTGATGGCATAGAACACCATTGAATACAAACCTGGAATTCAACAAATTGACCTTTAACAAAGCGCAAGACTATACTTGACTTGCCGGTTCCAACATCTCCTAAAAGTACCTGTTTTACCCAATCAAAGTCAATGTTAGAAATCCAACGACGGGGATTGAATCAAAATTGTCATCCTGTTACAGAAGACTAATTAAATACCATAAGGAAGAAGAAGGTTTTCATTTCAATACTGTTCTTCGCCATCAAAACAAAACTATAATAAGAAAATTTTACAATCCTAAGAAAAAAATAAAGATCGGAAACAAGGCGGTATAAAGGAATTTAAATGAAAACTAAAGTTTGATTCTTGCCAGAAAATATATGTAATCCGGAAAATCTTTTAACAAAACAATCAACAACGAACGTCAAAAGGATCGAATCGCGCAATAACAGCCCAATTTCTTAATATTTTTTGCTTGCATCTATTTCCGCCAACATAAAAACAAAAAGGAAACCAAGAATGCAGTGCATGTAGGACAAGTACCCAGCGGTTCCATGCAAAAACAAAATCAAATCCGAACCTTTTAAGATAAAATATGAAAACTATAAGAAATACCAGAGATTGAACAAAGAATACTCACCAATTTGGCATTTTTGACCTTGTTTTCAACCGCCGACGCCATTATCTCGAGAATCAGAAACTGTAGAGAAGAAAAGGAACGAAAAAAGAAGGAAATCGCAGCGTAATTTGAGAGACAGAAAGCCAGAGGGAGAAAATCGTGGTTTGGTATAATATACTCGAATCGCTTTCTGGTAGTCCTGCGGAACACTGAAACGTGGGCCCGAAACCGCCAGGCCTCGACGTCAAGTTCACGCCGAAGGTGAATATCGGTTAAATCTGAACCGTTCAAATCGACAAATAACACGTGGCGATAGCGGAGAAGGTTTTCCGCCGGATTGGACGGGTGGAGAAAGGTTAGCGAGCGGCGACTTTGCAGTTCCGCAACGATTCGTTGCTTGCATATAATAAGTCAATAATTATTTTTATTTTTTTATTTTTTTTATTTTTTTTAATTTTTGACGCGCGTCGGCGGTTCCAAAATTCTACAATTTAAATTTGACTGATTAATTGAGTTGAAAATTTTAAAATAAGCATTTTCTTTATATATGCACATATCATGCATACATACATACATCATAATTATATGAGATGTATGTAAATATGTATGCTTGACATAACATGTTAAGTATTTATTTATTTATTTTATTCAAGAACTACATCAAACTAACTTCATATGTCATGCATATTTAATTCCACATAGGTGTGGGTAAAATATAATATATAGTAAAAAAGCAAAATTGTTTATCTTTTATGTCTTTGGGTTGAAGATTTCAGTTAATGTTTGCGACACGCGGTCTAAAGAGTTTGTGATAAATTTTAATTATTTTTAATTTATGATTTATATGCTATGTATGTGCTATGATACTATCCTTTTTTTATTTGGTAAAAATATATTTAAGGGATGTCTCGGCATCATAATGGGGTGAGGCAAAATTTTTTAGTGAAGAAGCTTGACTCATTTACATGAAAATATTACTAGGATTGAAAAGTTTGGGGACAGTCCCCTAAGAATTAGAGAGCAAGTTTGGGCAAAGTTGTGTAAAGCTCAAAGAAGTTCTGGCATGCTCATAAAAGAGAGTGGACAAAGCAAAACTAGCTTCTTATTGTGAAGGCTTTGTGTGGATCCTTTTACACTACTTGCGCGGCCTCGTATTGAATGTACTAGAGGAATGATAAGAAATAATATATATATATATATATATATATATAGATATATATATATATATATATATGTAATATGTATTAATATAAAGTGCTTTTATAGAAGGAAGTATTGTGAAAGATCTTGCACTTGTAGAGTTGCACACTATCAATATCAGATGAAATAATGGTAGATGTTGATTATCGATATCAAAGGAACTAATGATAGATGTTGAAATTGGAACAAAGAGGCGTGTTTTCATCCCTTAAATGGAATCCCTCTTAAATAAGGTGTTGTTGATTATCTCATAAGACCTCATGAGAGATGTTAATGAGATATGGTTGAAATAAATATGTCATGACTTATCAGAGAATTAAGAGTGAACAACGTCAAACGTGTGAGTTATCTTAACATTGTTATTGTGATCTTAATTAAGCCACAATGAATAAGAACCTCCAATTTGATGTTAAGGGGTGTTCATATGAGTATCGTAGGGTTAACCAATCAAGTTATATTATTGGTCATAAGGGAGGATAACTCTATCATACTATGATGAAACTTTTATTGGGTTCTCTCATATAAAATGCTAACTTATTTGAGCATGATATTTCTCCATCCTGCTCATTAAGGATAGAATTGAAGGGCCTTAATAAAGTAAATTATGATACCCTTAATTGAAAACTTGATTCTTATGTTAGTAAAAAAGCTTCATTATTATTGAAATTATGTCTATCAACGATTATGTAGTGTTTGTAAAGCCCAAAAGGGTGGGATTGATTCTCATACACAATGTTAAATTATTACATGATAAAAAATATATGAAAATGGAGTGACAAATTTTTATCTTACAATTTTTTATCTTAACATTGCATAAATAATATGTTACACATAGATTAAAAAATACTTTATAATCTATAAAATTATTTATACAAAAGTTTCTAAGAAATAAAAAAATAAAAAGGCCTAATGCAATTCAAACAATCCACACTGTAAGTAAATTTAATAGAAATCTCCATTTCCTCTAGTTGAAGAGGATGGATGATGCTAACCGAATTGAAACAATCCACCTTGCAAGTGAGCTTTATAGAAATCTATCACTTCTCTCGGTTGAAAAAGATGGGTGATGCAAGACGGTCTTTTAAAAGCAGGATTTTTGCAATTTCACATGATTACAAGATCACGAGGGGCATTATAACACAATTTTTCTCACCTTATGTTGCCGCCAACCCCTGTGGGATATTTTTTTAAAAATATTATTCTAATTAAAATTGATTTTATTTTCTTGGAAACAATTTTATAATGTTAATTTGTGGTTTAATAGGCACCTGTTTTGGTTTAATTTATTTGGAGATAGTTTCATCTTATTTTTTCTACTACTGTTATATTCTTACATTTTTTTAATGTGTTGTGTGTCTGAACAAATATAATTGATGTGGTGATTTATCTAGGACATTCAAAGGCTCATTCATCATCAAATTTGTTGCCAACTACTAATTACAATAGAAAAACTATTACATTCCACTATCGACTTGTAATCCCAACACCTTTCAAGTTGGATTTCAAGTGATATCCCTTCTCCTACTCCTATTACCCATCCTACAACTTTCCTAACCCTTTCACATGTCCTCCCACACCATTTAAAAGCCTTATAATGGTGTCAATGTGATAATTGACTCAACCTCTTATGAATAAATGAAATGTATTAAAGAAATAGTAAGCGGTGATGGGAGGATGTATGGGTCCATGGCTGATAAAGGCAGCATTGTGATAAGGGTTGCCAACATCTGTTGATTGTGAATAATGGTGGCTAGCTAATTATGAATACTAATTAATTGGCGGAAAGAGATGAAATGAGAAATGATGGTCTAGTAATGACAATCATAAGAAACCGCTCATAAAATGATAGTAAAGTTGATTAGTAAATTATTTTTCATAATGCAATAGTTACAATAAGATTTTCTTAGTTGTGGGAAATGACATTCTTTGTAAATTTTGACTTATAATTGTGGGATTAATTTAATTGTTCAAAAGTCCATTATTTTTTTTCTTTTCGCGTGGGAGGCAACCTTTCTCACCACTCCTAGCCACCTATAAATGGCCTAGTGCTCCTCCTCATTCCGGCAACTTTTCCTCTTCTTCTCCTCACTCATCCTCTCTAGTGGTGCTCCAATCGACCCCATCTTCTTCCTGCGGTGCTCTTCGTGATGTGCCCGTCGGTCCAGCGTGTCCCCCTCCTCCCTTTATTTAATTTTATTTATTTAATTTTATTTGATTTAATTAGTTAATTAATGTAATTAGGATAGGCTCGGGTTTGGGTTAGCCCTAGGTTAGCACAAGCCCAACCTAGCCCGATCCCAACTTGATCGAAACCCGACTTGACCTGAAACCAACCTAACATGAACCCAACCTGACCGAACCAAACCTGGCTCAAACCTAAACCAACATGTACCAAACCTGACCTAAACCTAACCTAGACCGACTCAACCTCACCCAACCTAACTCAACCAAGCCTGTCCCAATCTAGCCCAACCTAACACAGCATAAGTTAACCTAGCCTAACCCAACTTCGCCAAACTGAACCCAACGTAGCCCAACCTAGCTCCCAACTTAGCCCAACGCAACTTAGCCCGACCTAACCTAAATCAACCCAACTTAACCAAAATTAGCCTGCCCAACCTAACTCAACATAACCCAACCTAGCCCAACCTAACCTAGCACAACTGAACCCACCCCCGCCGACCCAACCTAAACCAACCAAGCCCACCCAACCCAATTTATCCCAACCCAACCTAACTTGACCCAACCTAGTTCAACCTAGCCTACTCTAGCCCAACCCAACCTAGTTGAACCTTAGCATACCTTAATTAAATTTAGCTAACCCTAGCAGACCCTAGTTGACCTTAGCTGACCCTAACCGACCTTAGCCAACCTCAACTCAATTCAGCCCAACCCTAGCTCGAGTTCAGATCTTAACCTAACTTAATTTCATATGAAGTATACATAACTTTAATATAATTCAATTCACCTTTCATGTTTCATCCAAGTCATATTTTATGTATACTGCAACCATGTATCATGTTCTTTGCAAACAATGTACAACACTTCCTATATGTTTAAAAAAATAAAAAAACAAGTAAATGATGAGGACAACCTCTCATGTAGGTTCTTTTCATGAATATTTTAATACTTTAAAATGCACAACCTTTGAAACTAGAAGAAATTTGATTTTACCTATGACTAACAACCTAAGAATGATAACAAACCACGAACTGAATACTAAACCCTAAAAAAAAAATTTAAAATTCACCAACTTAAGAAAACGAGAATCATACCTAGGTCGATTTGACATGAACCATAGGTTGGCCAATGTAGAAATAAAACCGAGAGTCACACAAAATCTAGATTAGTCCAATCTAAAATCCTAGGTTAGTTTATTTGGTACACATAGCTATCATTAAAAGCTAGGATATATAAAATAAAACAACATTACCCTCTAAAAATGTGTGAGTATCTTAGGACGATGTAACCTATAGTTAGGTTTGTAAAAAAAGCTCATTATTCGCGAACATCTCATTCGGCTCACTAAGTCGATCATGCTTGATTTGTTTTTTAAGAGAATGAATGTAAAAAAAATAAATTTTTTTAGCTCGATTTACAAACAAGCCGAACAAGGACAAACTTTTGTTCGATCTTGTTAGGCTTCTTTTCGCTCAAATTAATTTAATAATAAATAAATAATATATACAAATTACAATAATGATTTGATTTATATAAAATTGAAAAAGAAATTTTAGATTTAGATTTGTAAATACATAAAAATTGGCTGGCATGTTTGCAAACACCGCTAAATTTTTTTTTATATAAAAAATACATAAGAATTGGGTGGTATATTTGTTAATGCCATTGAAAATTTCCAA
Organism: Phalaenopsis aphrodite; assembly: GCA_003013225.1. NCBI lineage: Eukaryota > Viridiplantae > Streptophyta > Magnoliopsida > Asparagales > Orchidaceae > Phalaenopsis > Phalaenopsis aphrodite. Next base: position 684,082 of record NEWO01000076.1, read on the forward strand.
TATTCTACAATTGTCTTATAATCAATCCTCGTCAATTTCAAGCCTTCTGGGTAAACTATTCTCCTAGGGCAAAAACCTCCTATCACGAATTTCCATGGCACGCCGTCATTGAATTGTAAGTCCCAATTTGGACCGTTCTGTCACCATTGAAATTCCAATTTAGAAAGTCAACCCTTGAAATCCAAATAACAAAAGTCAATATTTTAATCTATATTTTTCTTCAAAGTTAAAAAAAATTAGAGACGCAAATGATTGTAAGGATTTGCTCTCATAGTGATACTAGATCTAGGATAAAATAAACTCAGAGGAGAACCTGATTCACGTAGACTCAGAAGTCTTAAAAGATTTTCATCGTCTGAATGATTATAACTATTTTTAAGATAATATTTCATACTCTCCGGAAAATATATTTTCTTTAAATATCATATTTGAATATTTAGATAGAAAATCATAAAAAAAAAAAATTATGATGTATACATCGAAGAATAATAAACATTCTTCCACCTTTCCTCCTATAAATTGATAAAATTGTTGTTAGATGATTACAAGAAAATGTTAGCCTAAAATTGCATTAATAAAGAATGGTCAAAATAAATGTAAAAAGGGAAATTTACATAAATACTACAAAAGCCTTATGTATTTACATATCTAACTTTCTAAAGTTTGATATTTACATTTATAACACTTTAGTGTAGAAGCATAATGATATTTTTGATATAATATTAAAATCTAGAAGTGAGAAATATAAATAGAAATATCAATTAACATATAAAGAAAATGAATGAAAATATTATTCAGATTATCTATGTATAAAAAAAGTGATAAATATGATAAAAAAAAATTTATGAATTATTATTATTACTATTATTAATTGTAAGGAATAGCAATTTTTTTTTTAAACCTTACTTGTGTTCTCATTAACTATGATAACTATAGTTTTGTTTGTAAATAGAGTGAAGTTCTGCTGGGCTACGGTGAACACGGATTCATGAAAATTTTTTTGTTTGATGAAACAGTTCTCTCGAATGTTTTAGAAAGTTGAATGGTAAGAACAACAAATTATAATGATTTCAAATTGGAGCTCATCTCATTAATTCGATAAATGCGACTTTTAACCGAGATTTATAGGAACCATCCTTAAAGAAAAAATTATTGCGTCCGGAGCAGAAAGTAAAGCTACATCTTGACAATGAACGTGATACATTGGACCGAGCGAAGGAGGAAAAAAAAACATCTTTGGTATATCATATTTGTGACTCGACATAGCTTGTGTATAGACTTCATACCCAATATTTTTACTCTAAAGAAAGCCATATCATTACTATATATATATCTTAAATCCCCTTTGCATGAAATTTACTATAATCTAGTGCGTTAGTGTCGTCATCAACAAGTAATAAATGTTGGAAAGAATCTAACCGAGCGAGAATTATTTGGTTTCCACTACCAGTTCCAATTCCTCGAAGGCTTAAAAAGCCCTAAATTCTCCATTTTTCGCTCTTTACAATCAAGAATTCCTCCCCTTGCCGTCGCAATTTTGTTTTCTCGACATCTCCGCCTTCGCAATGGCCTTGAATGGAAGTTCAGCAGTGAGTTGGATCGATCCTTTGGTGTATCCCATGAATCGAAGTAAAAGATAAGTTATTTATCTTTTTTATTCTTTCTATATTGTTTTTTTTTTTCGGAATTTCAGAACCTGGCGGACACCGAGAGCAGCTTGGAGAAGATTAAGAGGCAGCTGACGTCGGGATCGGGGAGGCATTTATTGCAGGGTCCGCTCCTCAAGCGATCGGAAACTGTAAGGCGTTCATCCGAGGAGTTTCTATACTGAATTTGAGTTTAGCTTTTGTCTAATGGACTTTGGCTTGGAATTCTGTTTAGTTTTGGAGCTTGATGGTTTTGATTACAGTTTTGGGGGCGAAATGCTAGAACTAATACAGGGCTCGATTTGGGATTTTTTTGTTAATTAGAATGGGGACGAGCTGTAATATATGTTTTAAGAAGGGAGTTGCTTCCGGCGAATGGAACGACGGGGGGATTGAGTTTTCCACATTTGTTATGTTGGCATGCTGTTAATGTTCTGTTCATCTGGTGTTTCTGTTGTTTCTTTTGTTATAGGCTCCATTTGGTGCTATTTTCTGTTTCTTTCATTGTTACTCCTTATCATCCTTGTAGCCATCCTTGGAGCATTCTCTGATGTAATTTGTCTGGGGATGTGTTTGATAAGCCTAGGCTGTGTACTTTAAGCAAGAGTTGATGAAATAGTCCTTGTTTGATTAGGTTTAATCTATCTTTACTCATGTTTTGAGTTTGCCTGGGGGTTGAATTTGGGATTTCACTGGATTTCACTGAATATACCATGGTGGCCATATTTCTCTGTAATGTTTAATCACTATTTAATTTATAATCCTTTAAGACGGTGGGATGGGCAGGGACTATAAGTTAAAATGCTTGCTTTGAGGCTATTTAACCTTGTGAAGCTCATCTCATTCACTTGTAAAACTGCATGTCCTTTTATCAGTTGTTTGAGCTTGAATTTATCTAACCGCTTACAAATTTTTATGCAATTTGATCTGTTAATTTTTATAAAGACTTTTTTGAGCACGCCGCGATTTGCTTGTCCTTATATGAATTTTAAGTGTTCTGAAATATTAGCAGTAGATTTATTTCCCTACTGTTAAAATATTATGATATGTATCTAGTTCAACCTTTAATTGAAAATAATCCATTTAGTTTTTAATTAGTAGGATCCATGCGCAATGCACATAGTTTTATGAATTAATGCGCATTACTTAAGATAATAGAAACAAATATAGGGACCAATGCAATTATATGCTTAATATTAAAAGACTAATATTTTAAATAGAGGGTTAATGGCAGGACTTCAATTCATGAATGATGAGTAAGGATAAGCTATAATTTTCATAGGAATGTGCTTGAGCACGACTTCATTTTTTTTAACTAAAACCAAGATTTTAAATTGCGCAAGCCTCACCTCAATTATTTTTTTTTTAAATTGCAATAATTCTTATGCTTCATTGTGTACTACAATGAGGCTTACACATTACCTCAATTCTAGTGAGGTGCTCACAAATTGGTCTCGGGGTTTTCTTAAAATTAGTATAAGTAAAATAAATCTATTGAACACTTCTTTCTTAACCATGTAAGACAAAATTGAGTATGTGTTTGAAGTCGTTACTATCAAGTGTCATTGCTTTAAAATCTAATAAATATTATTATTAATTAATATTAATTAAATAAAATAAAGATGATTGAGATTTAAGATGAGGAATGGCAAATAAGGACGATGTGCGAGAGAAAATAAATCATTGTGCTGATGATTCTAAGGAAGGCTCATTAAGTGATAAAAATGATGCAAATTTTTGAATTTAGAAATTCTAACTTTAGTGACTTGTTGTGTTTTTACTTTGATTGATACTATTAAGAGTGTTAGACTGATTGATTGTATCAATCTTATTTTGAATTGTTATATTATTATGTCTGATTTTTATATTTGTATAACTCTTTTTTTATTAGTTGATAATTGTATGTTAATATGTTACATTTTAATCCAGTAATAGGATGCTAATATGTTACTTCTTACTACATGTTGTGAACTTAATACAATAATTCTCTTTTGGAGTCATTCGTTAATTTTAAATCTCATGCCTCAAAATGCTTTGAAGCTTACACATGACCACACGTACAAAAAACATCTTAATTTCCAATTGCGCAATTTTAAATTGAGTAAAATTACTGAATCATGTAGTTTAATAACATGAAGTTCAATGTTTCATTTTAGGTTCAAAGGAAAATTACTCACCGAACACTCTTTTTCAACCCCTCGCCCAAAACAAATTGAAGTGGAAAATTTGAGGTCGTCATATATAGGCTCAAAATTATAAACTTGCACGCGCACACACACGCATAGTATTATTATTACTGTTATCTATAAATTTTGATGGATTTACAGTCCACTACACCAACTAATGAAATTGAATACTTAAATTAATTAAAATCAATTAGAGAACTTGTATCCAGGATAGATTAAATTGGAATTTTTTGATTGTCATACACATGCTAAAAATTACGAAGTTGCAACTAAATCAATACAAAGACACTCTCAAATGTCATGGGAAGGGTATTATAGTAAGCTACTTCTGTAGTAGTTAAAAAATAAATTAAATAAAAACAATCATGTAACATACCATTGAAGTGTGCTTGGATGACTATGACTATCTATGTCCACAACCATTCAGAGCATGAAAGTTCTCAGAAATGTGAGTTGGTACAATGGAGCAAGGGAAAACACCAATGCTAGTTGCAGTCATTAAAATTCGATGCAACTATGGCATTCTGAAGATGTTTAGAGTAAGACGATGAAAGAGAATTAGGCTCCCGTTTTAAACCCTTTCTCTTTCTCCCTCTCCTCAAAAATATATGGGATTTCAAAATCCTCAAACAAAATTTTAGCTTTAATAAATGGCATGCATAAAAAATCACACCCACACCCACATTCCAAAAGAGAATATGAAAGATCACCTAATATAATAAAATAATAATCAACGTTTTTATTATTAATTTAAAAATGAAGAGAAAAAATAAAACCCTTTATCCCACTAACAAAGAAGTGGACCGAAAATCAAAATTCTTTCTTAAAAAAATTCAGATTTTTTTTTAATAGAACTGAAGTATCACTCGACATTAAATGTAAGAAAAATTTAGGTGAACAAAGAAATCTACCTCTTCTCTAAACTACAAAGCTGCTCACATCCAAGCACAAAAAAACCCCATTGCATCTCTGCTATTAAGGAATCTCATTATTAATAATGGCAAAAACCACCCAAATTCCTTGCTCTTCTTGGAACTCCTAAACTGATATTTATCTCAAACATATGATCTCCTATGGTTGATCTATCTTCTCCATGGAAACCACATCTCTTGATCAAAATTGAAGCCCAGCGATTTTTCAAACAAGATGATAAAGAGACATAAAGGATATCTTAGGTGCTTCCTTTCTTTTATATCAAACAAAAACAATTTAGGATGCAAGTATGCTGATTTTAAATCAAAACCTACCCCATCAAAAGTAAGAATCTCATTCTATTCACATGATAAAGTGGTAATATTTGGGGTCCTTTGGTTATTGCCTAAATTACGAACAAATGCATAATCATTTAACCGAATCAAGTCACCACTACAATGGTGCACCTCAATTAATGTCGTTTCATTAATTGCAATTAATTTTGTACCAAAAAAGGTGGTACATACATTTCACGCAAATTGATAAGATTTGTACTTGTCATTCATAACTCAAAAGTATTTTATCATGCACTAGATGAGTGAGAGCCATGAAAGTTTTTTTTTTGGTATAATCACTATTCAAGACTTTCTTTTTTCATAATGTTAATTCGCCAGTTAATGAGCCTGGGTTTGCCTTATTGACTCAAAGTTTTAGTTGCTCTTTTGCAGCTTAGAGCTTTGAGGTAGGAAAAAGGTCACTAAAATATTTGATTTTTTTTTATTTTTAAAAATTACTCAAGTAACTTTGAATATTTATGTTTTTCTGTTGATATTTTATACGAGTATATATTATATTTACATTTTTATATGAATATCTCAGTGATTGGGTTGGTGTAGCTTTAGTGACAAATAAGATTAGACAGAGTCGTCTTAGATGGTTTGGTCACATTAAAAGCTAACCATATGATGATCGGATCAGGAGAGGAGATGCTTTAGGTTCTACTTATGTTAAGAAGGCAGAGGTAGACCTAAAAAGACTTGGGCATATTGTATAAATAAATGATCTAGTGTATTAGAATTAAATGAAAATATGAAACACAATAGGGCACAATTGAGAAAAAGGATTCATGTAGCCGATCCCACTTAGTGGGATAAAGGTTTGTTGTTTTGTTGATGAATATATTATATTTTGGGGTGACTCCTTTTAATATCATGTCCAACTATAGTTTGGTCATTAGGCCCAAGATTTTGGACTTTGTGTACTAGTTTTAAGTATTTTATGACATTATTATACAAATTTTGCCAATCAGTTTTCCTTAAGTGGCAGATAAATCTCTAGAAAAGTGCTGGGCATTGAATCTTTTGTGCCCTTTGAATCCATCAGCATGTCATTGGAGTTCTGTATTTAATCATCATCATCATCATTAGCTTTATCCTTAGGGTTCAACTGCATGAATCATCATTTTTAATTCTTTCCTATTTAGTACTAATGTGGTAAACCTATTCTTTGCAAATCCTTTTGAAAAACTTCTATCCTAATCACCTTTCTTTCACATCGTCTCCTTCCTAATCTTCACACTAATTTTATTTAGTCATCTTGTAGGCACATTTTTTTTAATCATGTGTTTCATATGTCAAAATCACATCAATTTTTACTGAGTATTTTATTTTTAATAAATTTTAGTCCAATAATTCGTTTATTGTATTCAATCGATATTCTATCCTTTTTCAGAATTGGCCCCCATCCATCTTAATATTGCTATTTTTGCATAACAGCTTCTTACGTCCAACTCTTGGATCCATAAAATGTCTTTGCCCTAATCCTGGTTTCAGAAAAAATATTGCTTCTATAGAAAATATATTTTTCTAAATCTGATTGTATTTACAATTGGCATTTTGCTTAAATTATTGATTATTGATCAGTCGGTTCATTTTATAGGAAAATCCAATATATTTTTTGGGAATGATTTCTTATCCTGCCCAAAATAGTTTGAATAAAGCTAATGAAGATGATAATGATGTTATCTTGGCAAACATGTCATGCGCAATATTGATTTATAAGGAAATGTATTTTCTGAAGATTTTCTCATTTTAACGCTCACTGACATATTGAATTTGGGGTGCATCTAGTGGTTTTGTGTTTGCTATGTTATGTGTTTTATGGCTTTAAGCAGTAATAATTATTGGTTCCTTCTTAATCATGCAGCTAAGGAAATGGAATGAGAGATGGTTGATCCTTGACCCTACCACTGGAAAAATGGAATATAAGTATTATTGCAGTTTTTTAAAAGCTTCTACTTCAATACTCTACTGTTTATAAGATAGTTAATCAGCTGGTTGGCAGGATACGGAGAAATGAGCCCATTGTTAAGGGATCAATTCTTTTTGATTCAGGCAGCACCATTACTCTCTCTCCTGTGAACTTCCAGTTACACTCTTATTCACATTTACACATTCTTTTTCCTTTGGTTTAGTGCTCAAAGTCGTTACTCACTGGGCTATTTTCTTCTTGGTACTGCAGTGGTCTGCCAAAATATGATGGCTGTTGTTTCTGTATCCCAATACTTACATGTTGTCATGAATTATTTTCTAGCTCTTGTTTTTTGCTTTATTTGTCTTGTTGTTTCTACCATTATTTCCAATTACTCAATAATTGATTATTAAGATATTGGCACTCCACAGAAAAAGGAATACTTCCTTTGTGCAGAAACTCCTGGTGCTGCGCGAGCCTGGGTATCCACTTTACAGTAAGCTTATGTTGCTATAACTTTGTGTGATTAACAATTTTTTTTTTTTTTTGTTTTAACTCTTTGAATGCTATGTTAAGGTAGAGTTTCTAATGCTACATGTTTACCAGGCAAAAGAGGACTTATTTAAATAAAAATAATAGCAGTCATATGATGGTTTTAGTCAACTCCATTTGTGATACTTGATGTCTTTTCAATGGCTTGGAATTCCGCAAAGATCCATAGCATTATCAAATAAACTTGGTTTTGGGTGGCCTTGATTCATGCTTACCCCTTTTGAGTCATATTGGGCTGAGGGAGTCCAATGAACTTGTGAAGCCATGCTTGGTTTGGAATCTCATGAGGTGGCATTCTAAAGTCTGGGCACAGATTTTAACACTTTTAATGTTGATTGAATTCAATTTGGCCTATGGTGGTTCAAGGGCGATTCAAGGGGAGGTACAGAGACTCCTAGGACAAATCCTAATGCTTTGGTTTCTATTTTTTGTTTCTAGGATGTAAGGGTCCTAAGGGTGATCTAAGGTTATCTTAGGTCATAGAAGGGAATTTGGTTTGGTTCCTAGTTCTTAATGATCTGTTTGTAATCATCTTTACTTCATTTAGATAAGTTAAAGACCACCTATGCAACACAACAACAAGAAGCGTTTATCCCGACAAATGAGGTCGACTACATGAATCCTTTTTCTTCATTGTGTCCTATTGAGTGTCGCATTTTCATTTAATTCTAATAAATTAAGATCATTTTTTATACAACATACCCAAGTCTTTTTTGATTTACTTCAACCTTATATAACATAAGTCAAATCTAAAATATCTAGTCTCCTAACCGGGTCATCTACTTTGCTAGTTGGGTCATCAGATGTAGGGCTGTAAATGAGCCGAGCTTGAGCGAGCTCAGGCTTGACCGTATTCGGCTCGTTCGAAACTGCTCGTGTTCGAAATCGGCTCGTGAACAGTGTGTTCGTGTTCG
>NEWO01000076.1:692836-710154 GCA_003013225.1 Phalaenopsis aphrodite
GTGTTCTACTCGTTTGTAATTCGAGCTTTAAAAACTTGTTTGTGTTCAAGTCGTTTACTTAACGAACGAGCTGAACACGAGCTACTTAACGAGCCAAACGCGAGCTGTTCGCTAACAACGAGCTTTTTTGACAGCCCCAACCCTAATCGGATGGTTGACACTTAATGTAAAAGAGCTCATATGTTAGGATTAAATCCTATAGAATATGGAAGGGAAAGAAAAATATTAATATCATTAAATATGATGTCAACTACATGGTAAATTGAAATTCTAAGTTATCTTCATTATCTCCGCTATGATTTAGTTCTAAAATAGATATTAGAACATTACATGTGTTTTTATTTACCTTTCAATATTTCTGTAAAATTTTTATGGGATATTTATTGCTAAATTAGTTGCCAAAGCTTGAACCACATAATATATCGATGATTGCATATTAGATATTACAGAAAATTTTGCTATGAATCCGATTTTAATACATCATTTACGATTTTATATCATGAGCCATCAATTAATGTTTTGGATTCTTCCCTTCTTAGAACCCTTTCATATGACTTCATCTCCACCGTATCATCTTGTAAATTTCTGATCTAAATTCATGATCCATCCTAATTATGATGTAATGGCTACTACTGATGGCGGAGCCAGAGATATCTTGTTAGATGGAAATATATGCTTCCATTTGATTGATTATTCACGTGTCTTTACAAGAACTGGAGCATATATGTTCATATTCATTGTAATATAAAATAATAAATTCAAGGCAACAAAAATGATGTGAATATTTACCTTACTACGTGGTTCTTATCTCTCGGGGTTATTTAGAGTCTGTTGTTAGCTGAAGTTTCTATTCTACAAAGCTATTGCTATATCTGAAACTTCTCCTTACTTGACTATAGGTTCTTATGACATTTCATTTCTCTGACTATAATTTGTCTTATTTTACTGGAATATTAGCTGGATTTCTGCGAGAGTAGCATACTGTTCTTATTCTTGTGTTTTGCGATGGTTGGATTAATGCATTTTTTATTTAACTGACATGCCCAAATGTGCGAGGCGTTGAACTCAAGACATGGAAGTTAGAGACAAAGCTCTTAACCAATGGGCCAAATAGGCTGAACGAGGATGAATACATTTTAATTTGTTCAGCCAATTTATTTTTCCTGGGGCAAGAGTTTATAAATAATGATGTTTTGAGGCATGAAAAATAGACTGCTTAAAAAAAATTTAGTTTTATGGATATGAATCTATGTTTGTTCTTTTGGGACTTAATTTTTTGATCAAGCGTGAGACTTTGAGCACTTGAGGATGGGTGATATTTTTGATCAAGCAAGAGGCTTGCTGTTTAGTTTATTCTTACTCTTCTTATTTTACCTTTTAAATATTGATTGATTGATGATGTGTATGGTGTATTTTAGATTTGCTATTGACATGCTTTTCTTTGTGTACATAATATCATAATTATTTGATTTCATTAATCTTCAATAAAATTCATACGGAAATAAAAAATATCACTAGAAATTGATTTTTATCTTATGTCTATTTATGGCCTTTAGTAGTATCGTTTTGTGCATTAGACGGTTTTCTTCCCTGCGAGATTTAAAGGTTTAATCTCACGTTTGTGTCATTAAATCATTTACATCTCATTAGAAATGTATAAAAATAATTATCTCGCTTGTTTTCATTTTACATTGGAAGTAGAAATCCTAGAGCTTAAGGCGTCAGAGTTTAGGAGGGCAGGGTGGGATGGACCACTAATTTCTAGTCTAATTGATATGTTTGCATGGTTTCCCAATTTTTTATATGAAATGCTTCTGACTTAAAAAAAAAAAAATTGTTTGGTAGCACTTGATAGATAGGAGCAGCTTCCTTGCCTTTTTTAAGCAGTGCTGTGTTATTACTACTTATTTTTTAGTTATACCATCAAAATGATCTCTTATTTATTTTTGGTATCATCTTTCCGTTATAAGATGAACTTTGGAGTTTATTAGCCTTCTCTGTTTTATTAACTTTAGTGTTTATTAGCCTTCCATCTGTTTTATTTACTTCTGATTATGCAGACAGATCTTAAAGCTTTCCTCACGCATTTCATTTTCCCCCATCACCTTCTTCATCTAACAGTGCGTCTCAGTTGGTCCTAAAGGCCCATAAGGAAGCTGTGAGCTCCTTGAGTGGCAGTGGTTCTGCGAAGTTGGGAACTGTTGCTTCTGTGGTAGCAGCTGCCAATGCAACTGCAGTGGAAGCTTCCAAAGAAATTGAAGCTGCCATGAAGATATCTCTGAGAGCTGCTTTAGGATCAATGTCAATCAAGGCAAATGAAGGCCATTTGGATGATCTTACGATAATGAAGGTACGCCATTGGTTTTCTATTAGTTTATTTCAATACTACTTGTTCTCATGCCTAGCATACAATTCTTATGTATTTACGTCTCTCTCACCTAAACTTTCCTATTTACACACAACATTTTATTTCTTTAAATGTATGCATGAAAATATGTATTTCTTTTTTAATAAGCAGTAATAGTGCTATTTTAATGTGATATTAAAAATTTGAGTGCTATGTGTGTAAATATGGAAGTTTTGGTGTGGGATACGTAAATACATAAGAATTGTGATATGTATGTAAATGCTCCTATATTTAAATTCCATGTTATGGTATGTTGGTTGAAATTTAGGCAACTTAAATCTTTTGATTTAAATATGCTATCAACACGTTATGGAGAGGAATTTTTATTCGGTACGTGCACCGCATGAACCCCTACATGCGGTACCGAATAAAAATTTGCCACGTGGAATGCGATTCCACTTGGCTTTTCAGCTTAAAAATATGTGTTTTCTATGCCCGACCCGACCTGATACTCCTTTTTGACGAAAATTTAATGCATAAGGCCCTTTCCCGGTTATACCCAGACTTAGTTTCGCACTTTAGGGGTTGGAGCTGCCGAAAAGGACTGCTCTGCCGACGACGAGAACGACAACCGCTTTCGGATCTGTGCGAGTTTAGCTTCTTGTACCGGATCTGTACAAATCCTCTCTGCTTCTCCATTATGTAGTTTGTTGATCTGTGCGAGTTTTTGTAATCCAGATCTTAGGTATATCGTATGTTTAATAAGTTTTTTTTTTATTTGGAATTTCTATTGCATTCTTCTGGGTTTATCAGAGGTTAGTTTTATTCAAATTTGTTTCTGTGCTTGTGTTTAACAATCCCGATCTTGGCAGTATTCTCGTGTAATTTTTGTTAATAAGGAATGTTGGGGTTATTGTGGGGTGATTGTGATATTATTATGATTTGCCGACCATCTGTGGTCAGAGATGCCCTGGATAAAGTGAGGCATTCAATATCCGACGATATCAGAGACGAGCTAACAGCAATGAATGTTGTACAGTTTTCCAACCTCCCTCCATATCCGCAAGCGAATGTTTTGACACTACAGATCTTGCAATGTTGGCAGCAAGATAAAATGGTTTTCAAAATTGGAGGGAAGGAGTTGCGGCTGTTGCCCGATGAAGTTGCCCTGCTAATTGGCATGCCAAACAGATGTGCAGTGCCAAAGTGGAGCAAACGTCCGCCTTGTGGCGTGGATGCCCAGCAGATGAGAAACAATCTATTGGACTTCGCAAGAGGGAGTCTTCTACCCCTTTTGCTAAATTGTTTATAAAATTTTTGTTATCTAATCTATTCTTTTGCTCGAGCAATTTTAGTGTTCCCGAAGGACTTAACAACTTTGGGGAGAACATAGAGACATTTGCCTCATTTAATTGGCCTGCTGCGCTTTGAGATTTTCTTATAGAACAAATCAATTCAGTGACCATCAAATTATTGAGGAACAAGCCGATTGGATACATAAATGAGTTTTTTTATTTGCTTACGGTCATCATATTGTAGATCTTGAACATGGTTAATGTTTATTACTAATTTTTATGCTCAATATTGTCTATCTTTTATGCAGCTCTGGTTTTTCTAACATAATTCTGTGGTAACGCCTGCCAATGCTGATGCCAGACCGAGGATGTTGAGATGACCAACAACTGTTAACTTGAACTCCTCGCAAATAGATGTGGCCTTTAAGAGGCTGACCTGTGAACAGACAAGTCATTTACACTGTTGTTCAATAACTTATTTTAAGAATAGTAATTAAGGTTTATTTTACCTGAAATGTCTTGCAGGTCAAGGATAAATTCTTGGACCAACAAGAGGAGGAACAAAACTTCCTTGTCAATCCAAATGAGGGACTTCCTGATGTTTCTGAAATTCGTCAGCCTGAGATTAGAGCGGAACCTCCTGTAGCATTTGATACGGGGCCCATTGTTAAGGGGAAAAAGCCATAGTACCATTTTTCAGTGTAATGAACAAGAACCTGGAATCTCTGATTGATCTTATAAAAAAATAGGAGAAATAATTCAAGGAGTTCCAAGGGACCCTAAATACAATTACTGTTAGAGTTTCGGGTCTGCAAGACCAGATGTTGAAATTACATAATAAAATGGAAAAATATGAAAATGACAGTGCTGATGTTGGCATAGAACTAGAAGAAGAAGCATATACCCAGTCCCCCGCATCTCCTGTTATAATCCCACAAGCTGACGAGGAATTTTCTCATCCCCCATCCCCTCCTGTTGCAGTCACAGATGTTGAAGAGCAATCTGCCCAGCCCTCCTCCCCTCTTGTATCTGCTGGAATCCAACATGCTGAAGCACAATCTGCCCAGACCCCCTCCCCTCTTGTATCTGCTGAAATCCAACATACTGAAGAGCAATCTCCCCAGCCTCCCTCCCCTACTGTTATAACTACTTGTGTTGATGAGGAATCTTCCCAGCCCCCCTCTGCTCCTGCTGGAATACCATACGATGCTGAGGAACCTGCCCAGCCCCCCACCCAGTTGATTACAAGTTTATTGCATAGGGTGAAGGGCCGACACAGTCGTAGGAAGAAGGTTGTGAGCTCCCCTTTCACAATCTTTGAATATAAGCGGAGGAAAACAGCAGAGGTTACTGAGAAGATTTTATCTGCCGAGGAAACAAAGACTGATGAGGACAGTACCGACTCTCTAGAGAAAACACATGTACAAATTTCAGAGATTGTCGAGCAAATACTTGATACTGCAACCTCAGATCAGCTAGTTGCTGCTACTGCTGCCACCCCCGAACTGTCTAATATTGCGGTCACCTCTCCAATACCTGAAACATCTCTGCAGATAATAGTATATGTACCTCCCTCTGCTCATGTAGTGGACGTATCTGCAACATCGGTATTTCTTATCTAATTTGGATCAATTTCCTATATGTTGTTTATTTCAATTGCTTTTGTTGATTGCTTTGTTTATGTGTAGTCCTGAGTGACCGAAAGACACGTTGATTTCCCGGGGCGAGCATTGATCTCTGTAGAAATGCAAACATGTATTGATCAGTGCTTGTCACAATACCCTGTAAAGTAAGTTGTAATCAATAGGTTGTTCCATCAGAAGTTTATTAATGTGATGTTATATATGTATTATTTTTACCCTTCAGGAATGACTTTATTGTCCACTTAAGAGATAATTCAATATATATTGATCGTGGTATGATGGATAATGTACTCTGCAATGGATGGATTGAGAATGACCAGATTGATGCATTAGCCCTAATTCTTCATGAGAGGAAGACCCAAAATCCAACATCATTCCGACGATACATATACGTTTCCTCTTTATATTATGTATAAAATAAAATAATGATCGTCATAAGATTTTTTATGCAGTCGATGATTATCTTAAAGTGTGTCAATTCATGCAGACATATCGAAAAATGGAAGGTGGTGACAACTTAAGGTTTGTGCGCCACATTACGAAGGAAGCTGTGAAAGATGCTGAGATTATATTGTTTCTCATTGTTGAAAACCAACATTGGATACTGCTGATTGCTGACCTGAAGGATAAGAAATGGAAAATGTACGATTCATTACCGAACAAAATGCATAAGGCAGTATGCGAGCGCGTTGTAAGTCATAAACTACATAATATGTCAATATCATATTAAATTTGTCATTCCATAACATATGTTCCTCCCACCTTTCGTAGATAACAATGTTTGCAGCGGATGTCAGACTATGTTTTGGTACGAGGAGACCCGGATCATGGGGGTTGACAATGGTTAAGGGCGTACAAACTCAAAGTAACAACATTGACTGCGGCATGTTTGTCTGTAAATACATTGAAAAACTCGTTGATGCCAACCCAATAGATTGGAGCAAAGAGCTGCGGTGGCAGGATGAAATGACAAGATTTCGGGGTGAATTGGCATATGAAATCTGCAGATGGATCGCCTCTGTTAAAAAAGTCTGAACTCATATGTGGACTTTATTGTTATTAATTTTACAGCTTTGGTTGTATTGCAGTTGGATGAAAATTCTTTTCTTTATTTCGTTGTATGGATTTATCGTTTCAGTGTGACTTTGCCTTTGCAGTATTCAGACATTTTTATTTTGTGGAGTATCAGTGTAGTTGTATTTTTGTATATTCACGGTCGTCTCAACGTTTTATTGGATACAAAACTTCTCTCGCAGTTGGATGAAAATGCTTTTGCAGGCTTCGTTGTATAGATATATTTTGATGGAGTATCTGTACGGTTGTATTTTAATATCTTCACGGTCGTCTTCACGTTGTTCAGGTTTTGTTTTTATGTCGTTTTTGATGAGCGGTGGTTGTATTATGGTTTCGTCGCGGTCGTGTTCAGGTTGTATTCGTTTAAAGTGGATGACGATCTGCATAAATAAACGTCTTAAGGAAACCACGACGGTTGTATTTTGGTAATTTTACGGTGTTGTTCGGGTTTTATTATCCAAAGATTCCAATGAAACCAGGTGGATCGGCAGTAGTGAGACACGACATATTCCAATAAAATCAGCAGTAGTGAGACACGGCAGAATAATAAAACACGAACAACACCGAAAAATTACCAAAATACAACATCCGCGGTTTCTTTAAGACATGTTTATTTCTGCCGATCTGCTTGGTTTCATTGGAAACTTTGACGGCATATTCCAATAAAACTAGCAGTAGTGAGACACGGCAGAATAATAAAACCCGAACAACATCGTAAAATTACCAAAATACAACTGTCGTGGTTTCCTTAAGACGTTTATTTCTGCGGATCGTCGTACGCTTTAAACGAATACAACCTGAACACGACCGCGACGAAACCATAATACCACCACCGCTCATAAAAAAACGACATAAAAATAAAACCTGAACAACATCTTAGAAATACAACCAACGTGACATATTACAATAAAACTTGAAGACGACCGTGAAGATACCAAAATACAACCGTACAGATACTCCATCAAAATATATCTATACAACGAAACCTGTAAAAGCATTTTCATCCAACTGCGAGAGAAGCTTTGTATCCAATAAAAAGTTGAGACGACCGTGAATATACAAAAATACAACCACACTGATACTCCACAAAATAAAAATGTCTGAATACTGCAAAGGCAAGGCCACATTGAAACGATAAATCTATACAACGAAATAAAGAAAAGAATTTTCATCCAACTGCAATACATCCAAAGCTGTAAAATTAATAACAATAAAGTCCACATATGAGTTCAGACTTTTTTAACAGAGGCGATCCATCTGCAGATTTCATATGCCAATTCAACCCGAAATCTTGTCATTTCATCCTGCCACCGCAGCTCTTTGCTCCAATCTATTGGGTTGACATCAACGAGTTTTTCAATGTATTTACAGACAAACATGCCGCAGTCAATGCTGTTACTTTGAGTTTGTACGCACTTAACCATTGTCAACCCCCATGATCCGAGTATCCTCGTACCAAAACATAGTCTGACATCCGCTGCAAACATTGTTATCTACGAAAGGTGGGAGGAACATATGTTATGGAATGACAAATTTAATATGATATTGACATATTATGTAGTTTATGACTTACAACGCGCTCGCATACTGCCTTATGCATTTTGTTCGGTAATGAATCGTACATTTTCCATTTCTTATTCTTCATGTCAGCAATCAACAGTATCCAATGTTGGTTTTCAACAATGAGAAACAATATAATCTCAGAATCTTTCATAGCTTCCTTCGTAATGTGGCGCACAAACCTTAAGTTGTTACCACCTTCCATTTTTCGATATGCCTGCATGAATTGACATACTTTAAGATAATCATCGACTACATAAAAAATCTTATGACGATCATTATTTTATTTTATACATAGTATAAAGAGGAACGTATATGTATCGTCGGAATGATGTTGGATTTTGGGTCTTCCTCTCATGAAGAATTAGGGCTAATGCATCCATCTGGTCATTCCCAATCCATCCATTGCAGAGTACATCATCCATCATACCACGATCAATATATATTGAATTATCTCTTAAGTGGACAATAAAGTCATTCCTGAAGGGTNCAATCCATCCATTGCAGAGTACATCATCCATCATACCACGATCAATATATATTGAATTATCTCTTAAGTGGACAATAAAGTCATTCCTGAAGGGTAAAAATAATACATATATAACATCACATTAATAAACTTCTGATGGAACAACCTATTGATTACAACTTACTTTACAGGGTATTGTGACAAGCACTGATCAATACATTTTTGCATTTCTACAGAGATCAATGCTCGCCCCGGGAAATCAACGTGTCTTTCAGTCACTGAGGACTACACATAAACAAAGCAATTAACAAAATCAATTGAAATAAACAACATATAGGAAATTGATCCAAATTAGATAAGAAATACCGATGTTGCAGATACTTCCACTACATGAGCAGAGGGAGGTACATATACTACTATCTGCAGAGATGTTTCAGGTATTGGAGAGGTGACAGCAATATTAGGCAGTTCGGGGGTGGCAGCAGTAGCAGCAACTAGCTGATCTGAGGTTGCAGTATCAAGTATTTGCTCGACAATCTCTGAAATTTGTACATGTGTTTTCTCTAGAGAGTCAGTACTGTCCTCATCAGTCTTTGTTTCCTCGGCAGATAAAATCTTCTCAGTAACCTCTGTTGTTTTCCTCCGCTTATATTCAAAGGTTGTGAAAGGGGAGCTCACAACCTTTTTCCTACGACTGTGTCGGCTCTTCACCCTATGCAATAAACTTGTAATCAACTGGGTGGGGGGCTGGGCAGGTTCCTCAGCATCGTATGGTATTCCAGCAGGAGCAGAGGGGGGCTGGGAAGATTCCTCATCAATACGAGTAGTTATAACAGTAGGGGAGGGAGGCTGGGGAGATTGTTCTTCAGTATGTTGGATTTCAGCAGATACAAGAGGGGAGGGGGTCTGGGCAGATTGTGCTTCAGCATGTTGGATTCCAGCAGATACAAGAGGGGGGGGCCTGGGCAGATTGCTCTTCAACATCTGTGACTGCAACAGGAGGGGATGGGGGATGAGAAAATTCCTCGTCAGCTTGTGGGATTATAACAGGAGATGCGGGGGACTGGGCATATGCTTCTTCTTCTAGTTCTATGCCAACATCAGCACTGTCATTTTCATGTTTTTCCATTTTATTATGTAATTTCAACATCTGGTCTTGCAGACCCGAAACTCTAACAGTAATTGTATTTAGGGTCCCTCGGAACTCCTTAAATTATTTCTCCTGTTTTTTGATAAGATCAATCAGAGATTCCAGGTTCTTGTTCATTACAATGAAAAATGGTACTATGACTCTTTCCCCTTAACAATGGGCCCCGTCTCAAATGCTACAGGAGGTTCAACTCTAATCTCAGGCTGACGAATTTCAGAAACATCAGGAAGTCCCTCATTTGGATTGGCAAGGAAGTTTTGTTCCTCCTCTTGTTGGTCCAAGAATTTATCATTAACCTGCAAGACATTTCAGGTAACATAAACGTTAATTACTATTCTTAAAATAAGTTATTGAACAACAGCGTAAATGACTTGTCTGTTCACTGGTCAGCCTCTTAAAGACCACATCTATTTGCGAGGAGTTCAAGCTAACAGTTGTTGGCCATCTCAACATCCTCGGTCTGACATCAGCATTGACAGACGTTACCACAGAAGTATGCTATAATAACCAGAGGTGCATAAAAGATAGACAATATTGAGCATAAAAGATTATTAATAAACATTAACCATGTTCAAGATCTACAATATGCTGACCGTAAGCAAATAAAGAAACCCATTTATGTATCCAATCGACTTGTTCCTCAATAATTTGATGGCCACTGAATTGATTTGTTCTATAAGAAAATCGCAGAGCGCAGCAGACCAATTAAATGAGGCAAATGTCTCTATGTTCTCCCCAAAGTTGTTAAGTCCTTCGGGAACACTAAAATTGCTCGAGCAAAAGAATAGATTAGATAACAAAAATTTTATAAACAATTTAGCAAAAGGGGTAGAAGACCCCTCTCTTGCGAAGTTCAATAGATTGTCTCATCTGCTGGGCATCCACGCCACAAGACGAACGTTTGCTCCACTTTGGCACTGCACATCTGTTTGGCATGCCAATTAGCAGTGCAACTTCATCGGGCAACAGCCGCAACTCCTTCCCTCCAATTTTGAAAATCATTTTATCTTGCTGCCAACATTGCAAGATCTGTAGTGTCAAAACATTCTCTTGCGGATATGGAGGGAGGTTGAAAAACTATACAACATTCATTGCTCTTAGCTCGTCTCTGATATCCTCGGATATTAAATGCCTCACTTTATCCAGGGCATCTCTGACCACAGATGGTCGGCATATACAGCTCATTGAACGCGGGTTAACAAACCTATAAAAAATAAGACAATTCAACAAATATCAGATGTTTTACCAGTGTGGTTGTATTATTTTTTATTATAATATTATTGTGGTAATATTTTGATGGTATTATTCTTGTAGTAATATGGTACTTTTAAGGTAATATTGTGGTTATATCTCCGTGATATTATTAACGTACGACTGCGGTTTCCGGTGTGGTTGTATTATTATGTTATTATGATATTATTGTCTTAATATTTCGATGGTATTATTTTTGTAATACTATGGTAATTTTACGGTAATATTAAAGTTTTATTTGACTTAATGACATTATTAGGGTTTTATTTGAGTTTATTATTAGCATTTTTTTAAGGGAATTGCATTTTATTACCGCAATAATCAGTATTAACTGGAAGAACCATAGTTTTTGAAGATGAAAAAACAACCGAGAAATCCTAATAAACCCTATGCAATAAATAACTGCATTTTATCACAGGATTGTTTAGAAATGCATTTTGAATAAGAAATATATTTAGAAGAAGAAAAAACAACCAAAAAAATAAAATATACCTTGCGGAACCCTCTTCAGCAACTTTCTTCTTACGATCACTGGTTTTTTTCTTCGACTGCATTCTTGAAGGCTCATCTTCGGTTTCCATTGACAATGACTCCTCGGCTTCGATTGTCGTCGGGTTCTCTTCGATTTTCATCTCAGAAGGGTCGGCTTCCATCTTGATCAACTGTACTCTAGCGGTGAACTGAGGAATGTACTTCGACCGGCGAATGAACGAAGACTCAAAACCCTAAACAAATGGCGAATGACAAAAGTGGTCGTGCGTCTATCGGTTTTTCTCCGGAGTTCTTTTTCGATAGACGTTTCGTATTCTGTTCTTTCAATTAATTAGGTAACTCGGGCGGGAGTACAGCCGGGTCCCACGTAATTTAAAATTAATAAAATTTCGAAGAACCCTCAGATGTTACCATAATATAACTATATTGATACTCCACTAAATTAAAACATAATAAAGCAACATTAAAACCACGGTAACACTGTAGGGCACAAAAAATTTTACGTCGGAAGTAATCACATTAATACCACCACAATAAGACTCGAATAATACCACAATACAACCATAATAATACATCACTGCGTTGTTGATAAACAAATAAGTTAATAATACCCCAATCACTCCGCAATAAAACAATATACTACATAAGAAATAATAGATAAATAATACTTGAATAAATCACTAATAATACCACAATATTACAACATGTCCAATAAGCATAACGATGCATATAACAATAACCACCGTTTAATACATAGTATGCGGCGAAGGGAGGGCCAGGGCGCTGGCATGTAGTTTTCATTCTTGATTGATAGGCAGTCGAAAAATCATTCCAATCTATGGTCAAAGGTTGATTGAGAGGAAGTTTCAGGCTGTTCGCACATCTAAAATTGACCGGGTTATATAATCTTATGACAATGGTGATGATGTGATTTGTAACAAGTAAGTCGTAATGAGTTTGTTAAATTGTGGGAACATAAGAAAATGTAATTGTCAGTTTTGATGTTCTGCACTTCTTAAGTCTCATGTGAATGGTGTTCCAAGCGGTTCACCTGACGGAACACCATTCACATCAGACTTGAGAAGTCTAGAACATCAAAACTGACAATTACATTTTCTTCTGTTCTCACAATTTAACAAACCCATTACAACTTACTTGATACAAATCACATCTTTAGCGTTGACATCAGATTATATAACTCAATCAACTTTAGATGTGCGAACCGTCTAAAACTTAATCTCCATCAACCTTTGATCATTGATGCGACTGATTTTTCTACTGTTTATCGATCAAGATTATATGAATCACAAAATAACTCCATCTCATTGCCTCCGAGAAATCAGGAAACTCTCCATCAACATATCTCCATCTCAACGAGCAGTACTTGGCTTGTTTGCCCATCTTCCTCCTTTCCTGCATTGAATGATTTAAGTTATAGAAAAACAAATAAGCCAATAGTAAGATAAGTGCGTCTACTAAAACAACAAAGACAATAACACCATAATCACACAATAATAAACCCATAAAGCCGCAACAATAAACTCTCTTAAACGGTACAATATCACAATAATCAAACCATAATAATACCACAGTAACCCAACAATAACACCAACATCAATCGTTAATAAAAATAGCACGAGAATACCACAATGCTGATACCCAGTTAACATTATAAACCATTACCTCACAATAACACCAATAGGAATGACAATGACACCATAATCACACGATAATAAAATTCTCTTCAATAGTACAATAATACAACAATAAAACCCTAACAATATCGCAATAACCCTATACTAACACTAACATCCTTCGTTAAAAAATAACACCGGAATACTGCAGAGATAATACCGCAATGACAATAACACCATAATAACAACGATAAAACCATAAGGCCACAGCAAAAAACTCTCTTCAACAGTACAACAACACAACAATAAAATTATAATAATATCACAATCACCCCACAATAACCCCAACATTCCTTATTAACAAAAATTACACGAGAATACTGCCAAGACCTGGATTGTTAAACACAAGCACAGAAACAAATTCATATAAAACTAATCTCTGATAAACCCAAAAGAATGCAATAGAAATTCCAAATCAAAAAATAAAACTTATTAAACCTACGATATATCTAAGATCTGGATTGCAAAAACTCGCACAGATCAACAAACTACATAATGGAGAAGCAGAGAAAATTTGTACAGATCCGGTACAAGAAGCTAAACTCGCACAAATCTGGAAGCGGTTGTCGTTCTCGTCGTCGGCAGAGCAGTCCTTTTCGGCAGCTCCAAACCCTAAAGTGCGAAACTAAATCTGAGTATAACCGGGAAAGGGCCTTATGCATTAAATTTTCGTCAAAAAGGAGTATCGGGTCCTGTCGGGCATAGAAAACGCGTATTTTTAAGCTGAAAAGCCACGTGGAATCGCATTCCACGTGGCAAATTTTTATTCGGTACCGCATGTAGGGGTTCATGCGGTGCACGTACCGAATAAAAATTCTCTAGAGAGGGGGTTGCTTGCAGCCTTGCCGCCGCATTACACACAGGATTTTTTCGTGAATTGAACATCTAACCTGTTGGTCACAATCAAGAAATAAGCTACTTTTCAGAATTTATTTATGCAGATTCACTTAGCTTTTATTTACTCAATTCGCATGTAATACTGAAATAATGATGTTGCTCTTTATAAGTATTTTCTATTTGTTTTTACTCGTATCAATTACCAGAAGTGTGCCAGTTTGGCAGTTTGGTAGTTTTCTGGGTGAAGCAGTTAATCAAAATCTAGTTGCGACTTGCGAGAAT
Organism: Phalaenopsis aphrodite; assembly: GCA_003013225.1. NCBI lineage: Eukaryota > Viridiplantae > Streptophyta > Magnoliopsida > Asparagales > Orchidaceae > Phalaenopsis > Phalaenopsis aphrodite. The sequence goes on from NEWO01000076.1 coordinate 706,931, forward strand.
AAAGCTGTGCCTACTATGATACGAGGTTAATGCTGATATTCAGAGGCCCTTGCGTATGTTTGGGTGAGTNATCCCCCATCCCCTCCTGTTGTAGTCACAGATGCTGAAGTGCAATCTGCCCAGCCTCCCTCCCCTCTTGTATCTGCTGGAATCCAACATGCTGAAGCGCAACCTGCCCAGACCCCCTCCGCTCTTGTATCTGCTGGAATCCAACATGCTGAATAGCAATCTCCCCAGCCTCCCTCCCCTACTGTTATAACTACTCGTGTCGATGAGGAATCTTCCCAGCCCCCCTCTGCTCCTGCTGGAATACCATACGATGCTGAAGAATCTGCCCAGACCCCCACCCAGTTGATTACAAGTTTATTGCATAGGGTGAAGGGCCGACACAGTCGTAGGAAGAAGGTTGTGAGCTCCTCTTTCACAACCTTTGAATATAAGCCGAGGAAAATAGCAGAGGTTACTGAGAAAATTTTATCTGCTGAGGAAACAAAGACTGATGAGGACAGTACTGACTCTCTAGATAAAACACATGTACAAATTTCAGAGATTGTCGAGCAAATACTTGATACTGCAACCTCAGATCAGCCAGTTGCTGCTACTGCTGCCACCCCCGAACTGCCTAATATTGCTGTCATCTCTCTAATACCTGAAACATCTCTGCAGATAGTAGTATATGTACCTCCCTCTGCTCATGTAGTGGACGTATCTGCAACATCGGTATTTCTTATCTAATTTGGATCAATTTCCTATATGTTTTTTTCAATTGATTTTGTCGATTGCTTTGTTTATGTGTAGTCCTCAGTGACCGAAAGACACGTTGATGTCCCGGGGCGAGCATTGATCTCTGTAGAAATGCAAACATGTATTGATCAGTGCTTGTCACAATACCCTGTAAAGTAAGTTGTAATCAATAGGTCGTTCCATCAGAAGTTTATTAATGTGATGTTATATATGTATTATTTTTACCCTTCAGGAATGACTTTATTGTCCACTTAATAGATAATTCAATATATATTGATCGTGGTATGATGGATGATGTACTCTGCAATGGATGGATTGAGAATGACCAGATGGATGCATTAGCCCTAATTCTTCATGAGAGGAAGACCAAAATCCAACATCATTCCGACGATACATATACGTTTCCTCTTTATATTATGTATAAAATAAAATAATGATCGTCATAAGATTTTTTATGTAGTCGATGATTATCTTAAAGTGTGTCAATTCATGCAGACATCGAAAAATGAAAGGTGATGACAACTTAAGGTTTGTGCGCCACATTACGAAGGAAGCTGTGAAAGATTCTGAGATTATATTGTTTCTCATTGTTGAAAACCAACATTAGATACTGCTGATTGCTGACCTGGAGGATAAGAAATGGAAAATGTACGATTTATTACCGAACAAAATGCATAAGGCAGTATGCGATCGCGTTGTAAGTCATAAACTACATAATATGTCAATATCATATTAAATTTGTCATTCCATAACATATGTTCCTCCCACTTTTCGTAGATAACAATGTTTGCAGCGGATGTCAGACTATGTTTTGGTACGAGGAGACTCGGATCATGGGGGTTGACAATGGTTAAGGACGTACAAACTCAAAGTAACAGCATTGACTGCGGCATGTTTGACTGTAAATACATTGAAAAACTCGTTGATGCCAACCCAATAGATTGGAGCAAAGAGCTGCGGTGGCAGGATGAAATGACAAGATTTCGGGGTGAATTGACATATGAAATTTGCAGATGGATCGCCTCTGTTAAAAAAGTCTGAACTCATATGTGGTCTTTATTGTTATTAATTTTACAGCTTTGGTTGTATTGCAGTTGGATGAAAATTCTTTTCTTTATTTCGTTGTATAGATTTATCGTTTCAGTGTGACTTTGCCTTTGCAGTATTCAGACATTTTTATTTTGTGGAGTGTCAGTGTGGTTGTATTTTTGTATATTCACGGTCGTCTCAACGTTTTATTGGATACAAAACTTCTCTCGCAGTTGGATGAAAATGCTTTTGCAGGCTTCGTTGTATAGATAAATTTTGATGGAGTATCTGTACGGTTGTATTTTAATATCTTCACGGTCGTCTTCACGTTGTTCAGGTTTTGTTTTTATGTCGTTTTTGATGAGCGGTGGTTGTATTATGGTTTCGTCGCGGTCGTGTTCAGGTTGTATTCGTTTAAAGTGGATGACGATCTGCATAAATAAACGTCTTAAGGAAACCACGACGGTTGTATTTTGGTAATTTTACGGTGTTGTTCGGGTTTTATTATCCAAAGATTCCAATGAAACCAGGTGGATCGGCAGTAGTGAGACACGACATATTCCAATAAAATCAGCAGTAGTGAGACACGGCAGAATAATAAAACACGAACAACACCGAAAAATTACCAAAATACAACATCCGCGGTTTCTTTAAGACATGTTTATTTCTGCCGATCTGCTTGGTTTCATTGGAAACTTTGACGGCATATTCCAATAAAACTAGCAGTAGTGAGACACGGCAGAATAATAAAACCCGAACAACATCGTAAAATTACCAAAATACAACTGTCGTGGTTTCCTTAAGACGTTTATTTCTGCGGATCGCCGTACGCTTTAAACGAATACAACCTGAACACGACCGCGACGAAACCATAATACCACCACCGCTCATAAAAAAACGACATAAAAATAAAACCTGAACAACATCTTAGAAATACAACCAACGTGACATATTACAATAAAACTTGAAGACGACCGTGAAGATACCAAAATACAACCGTACAGATACTCCATCAAAATATATCTATACAACGAAACCTGTAAAAGCATTTTCATCCAACTGCGAGAGAAGCTTTGTATCCAATAAAAAGTTGAGACGACCGTGAATATACAAAAATACAACCACACTGATACTCCACAAAATAAAAATGTCTGAATACTGCAAAGGCAAGGCCACATTGAAACGATAAATCTATACAACGAAATAAAGAAAAGAATTTTCATCCAACTGCAATACATCCAAAGCTGTAAAATTAATAACAATAAAGTCCACATATGAGTTCAGACTTTTTTAACAGAGGCGATCCATCTGCAGATTTCATATGCCAATTCAACCCGAAATCTTGTCATTTCATCCTGCCACCGCAGCTCTTTGCTCCAATCTATTGGGTTGACATCAACGAGTTTTTCAATGTATTTACAGACAAACATGCCGCAGTCAATGCTGTTACT
>NEWO01000076.1:716363-737370 GCA_003013225.1 Phalaenopsis aphrodite
ATATATAAAGAAGCACTAATTATATATGTCATGATATGCTAGGTGTTACATAAAGGAAAATAGCTTTCAAGGAGAAATAGAAAAGCAATCAAGTCTCTATATTAAGGTGAGTAGTTACATTTCTTTTCTATTTGTATTAAATATAATTCTTTTAAATATAAATGCATTTCTTAAAATAATTAGAATCATATTTGAATAATTTCAATCATTTCAGGCACTGAAATTTATTTTGAATGTTTAAATTCAATAGATTCATATAAATTGTGCAATGTGCTTTTAACAATGTCCTTGCATTGCATTCATATTGAAAATATTAATATAAATTTCAAATAATTGAAAAAAAATAAAAAAAATGCTTAAATAAATAAGTCAATAATAGAAGTTAACCCCTTGTGATAGTGGCCGAGGAGAAAAATGAAAATGAAAAATATTTTATTGCATTTGATATAATTTTTTTGACAATGCACTTGATGAATGAAACTATGGAAAAGATTCTAATTAAGGTAAAGTGCAAATGTTTTAAACCAATTAAAAAATGATATTATAACGTTAATCATCGTTATCTTTTATTTGTTATATTCGAGCATGTATCTAAATTACTGTAAAATTTATTCTATTGTTTAATTGTTTATTTATGGAAATGCTCCATCACACTTTAATGACTTACTAGTTAGAGTATTTTTATAGAAGAAGAGGTGCAATGAAAAATAATATCTTGAATCATTTTATCTGGTGCCTAGTATTTTTATTTAAATTATTGAAATTGGATTATTTTTATCTATTGTTTGGATGTTGTATTAGACATTTTGTGGTTTAGCGGTTCTTTGATGTTTGAGTAATTATTTTAGAATGTTGTGATTATTAGACTTAAATACAACTACCGTCCTATTGTTCTCGAATCAGGTCATGACATGTAAATATGCATAAACAATGATAGAGGCTTAGCAGTGAGCTTGAAGCCATTTAAAAGTGGGTGCAATGATGCCAATATAGGTGTGGGCATCAAAGCATTAGATAGAAGCATGGATAATGAATCTATGTCTTTGATGTTGTTTAAATGAGGATGATGCGATAGGTCATATTACATTCTATAGTTTTCGACATAGTTGTTTGTTTGCATTAATGCTTTAAAAGGCGTGAGCATTGGGAGGGGGGGGGGATTTTAGCTGTTACGGGGCGAGGCGTAAGCTATAAAAAAAAACAAATATAAATATGAAGAGACAAAAAAAAAGTTAGTTGTGTATGATAAAAAAAATTATTAAGAGATATTAAAAGAACTTGTACCATTCAATTTCTAGCAAACATGAAAAAAAATAATTTGGTGCTTTACTGTAACTATAGTAAACTCAATGTAGCTACGGTGAAATAATCCATTAGTAACTTATAAAACAATAAAAATTGCATATCTATTTGCTTGCCAAATCAATCGGGTTGCGAGAGGGAAGCTGTGTGTGTGGGAGAGAAGCAAATGTCGCTTGATCTTCTACCTACCAGAGAGGAAGCTGCGGGATCGTCAGTGTGCAGGACAAAATTGACGGGGGGATCGTTGCGTGTGAGAGCAAAGCAGGCGGCAGGATCGCCTGCTGCGGGATTATCTGTGTATGAGGGATGTAATAGGCATCGGCTCAGACAACTGTGGGATCATTTTCTACTCTGCATACAATGTGACTTTGTGTGCGATGAAGGAAGAAGAGGGTTGCGAGTGATCATCTGCGTGCGAGAGACTCTTGTTTTGTCGTGAATCAGGAGATCGTCTGTGTGGAGCGTACGTCCCATGAGGCACAACTTGCGCTCTGGACGTAGAAAGCTTTCTTGGACGTAAGCTCTGTGATATTTGAGTTCCCCTCATGGGCTTGGGGAGAAATGACTTACGCCTTAACCGAGGGAGTGCCCTAGGAACGCCTTTATAAACAGAGGTTTGCACCATGCCATTATCATTGCTTTATTTAAGAAACTTGCTAGGTTGCCCAATTTTAAGAGGAGACTTCCCCACTCTTATTGCCATCTCCCATGATATTAGATTTAGGGGTTCGTCCATGATTGTTGAAATCAATTTTCGTTAAGTGCAATATGATCTACAAAAATTCCTTTTGCTTCAATGTGCAAAGCGCAAAGCGAAGTAACATTTTTTTTATTAGATCATTCATTATTTGTATGTTGTAAGTTATTAAAAGTGATTAAAGGACACTTAAATCTCAAGAATACTTTTGAGGGCGACTATCTAGAGATCAATAGGGAGGTATTGAAGTGAAAGAGTGTGGATTTAGGGCACTGAGGAACATTCTTATGAATAAGTTTGTCAGTGAGAAACTAAAAGTGTAGACAACATGAGTCAAAAAGCAGTATATAAGAAAAGCAAACAGGTGAGAGAGCGTGAAGAGAAGAACCATCAAGAAGTGACTAACTCTAACAGGAGAGAACAAAGAGCTTTGGAGCATTGACTTGTGGACTATAAGAAATAATGAGAAGAAGAGAATGTGCACGCTTACTCATCAAAGCAAAAGGTGAGCAAAACCAGGAAATATGAACCATGCGTTTGTTTTAAGTTGGAGCTGAAAGCTCTACTCTATGATGCAACTTGTAAAGTAGATCAAAACATGCACTTTGTCATCAGTTTTTGTTTCACCAAACAATGTGCAAACTTGTTTTGCTCATAAAGTGGACTTTTAATAACATTGGTCTGAAATTTAAAGGGCGGAATATTGTCAAGTATGAGATAGTTAACTTTTATATATAATGGGAAGGTGGTAACTACTTGCATTGTAGTTTGTAGTTCACTTCCCTCGGTTTGGGCTGCACCAATTGGTAGTAGTGGAAAAGTTTCCTGGTATAGGCGCCAATTTGTTGCGTGTTGGAAACTATCTTTGTGCGTTGGTAGAGTTTCACCTTTGGGATGAAGAGGAAGGGCTTAAAGGAGAGTCATCTCTTGAAGGAAGGAGAGAGAGAGAGAGTTAAGTCCTTTTCAACTTGCCTAAAAGGCGATTTTATATGTCTGAACTCGAAGATTGGCTTACTTTTTAAGAGGGGAATGCCCGGTGGTTGTAGAAGACACTACAACTTTAAGATATATGCTAGATGAAAATGCTCTTGGGCAAGGTTATTTCAGTTCTATAGTGAATCAAAGGGTTGAGATGCGAGCTATCTTTGTCTCTAAGTGTTGTGTCAGACCATTTTACTCTTGGGGGTGATGGAGCAGTGGATGAAGCCCTTGTGCTTTAAAATTCATGTTGATGGTGATTGAGGTCGTGTAATAAGAAGGCTCTGATATTGGTGCTCAATGTGATTTGAAAATGACATTTGGATTTTGCTTGTCCCTTAATTTTAATGTTTGATGTTAGGGGTGTTTATGGATGCAAAAGTAAAGATCGGTTTAGCTTTTGTTGTGAGAGGATGGATTGTGGATGCAGAAGACCCTTCACTAAGATACACGTTAAGTAAAAATGCCTTTGGGTGAAGGGTTTTTTGGCCTTCCAACTAATGAAAGGGTTGTGAAGTGAGATCTGTTAGACCATTGTGCTCTTGGGGTTGATGGAGTAGTGGATGGATCCCTTAGGCTTTAAAATCCATGTTACTTGGGATCGTATTCAGGTCTTGATTTTAATGTTCGGTATGATTTTAGTTAGACCATTTGATTTTGACCGATGTTTGACATCTATGCTTGATGTTGTGGATTTGTTGAAAGTGCTTTTATTTATCAGAAACTATCCACTAATCAAGATATAGAAGTACTTATTGCCCATGAATCTCGATGTCATTGTTGGATGATTCTGATTAATTGGGCATGTATAATTTTATAATGTTGTATTGATCCATAGAATTCTAAAAGCATGAATAGTATGGGTAATTAAAACTCTAAGTTTTTTTGTCAGTAAAAAAAAGTCTCGGAGTTGCGCAAAAATAGAGGATTCTTTCACATGCACATGTTCTAAGTACAAATTTTCCCTTGCACACTCTCAAATTGCGTGTCTCTCTACAACTTAAAAGTGTATGTGAGCAGCCGGTGAGCTCAAATTCTTGTTATCGAATTGCTTTTGTCAAAACAGCCAACCAGATAGTCTTTATTTCTTCATTGCAACTTAGTTCCTGGTACCTCACTAAACTAAGTAGGCCATTTTTTTTATCTATTCTCTTTACCTTGTGACTAGTGTACCTTATTTAGTTATGCATTTGGTACTGTAAATGAATTTGATGAATTTTAAGTGTGAAGTTACTAGTATATGTTCGTTTGTACTTGTATGTGTAGTGATAAGTACTTGGTGGACATTTACTTGGGTGTCAGCAGTAGTGGAACCCCCAAATCTAAGAAAAGGAGCGATGAAATTAAAAGTTAAGAGGGTAAGCATTTAAGTTTAAAGCTTTCATCTATTTAAAAAAATAATAAAACTATTATAAATATAATTATTAATTTAAAATATTGTTAATATTAAATTATTATTATGTATTTAAGTTTGTGAGACAAAATATTCAGTTTATTATGTAATATTAAAGAATTTAGTAAAAATTTAGAGTGGCGACTGTCTCCTCTAGTCATCCTCTAATCCCACCACCGGGCGTTAGGATTGCCTAAGGTGAAAATTTGTGTTTTTGCTATGAAAAACTTAAAGGCGAGCAATTTTTTGGGAACTTTTTGAATATTACATTTAACTTGACTCTATCTTTGTATATCATTCGAAGGGGCTCACAGACCTGTAAATATATTCTTAAAGAAATGAAGTACAAAGGATGACATCATACATGGGCTTTCTAATTTTGCATGTCTTTTCAAGTTGGTTTGAGGAATAGGAGAATTTAACATCTGTTATTTCTGATGATCTTTAAAGACTATAGGCTGGTTAAATGGCTATTATTAGCACGATAATTGTTGGTTGGGTGTTGTTTTTATGAGTTTATCTGTTCTATACATATGACACAAGCTTAGGATGTTAGACAATTGAATTGAGTTGTAATTGTAGAACAAAGCAGTCAGGTTACATTGTATCAATAAGCCAAACTTTTTTTAGTTGAAAATTGGAATTTGGAAACAACAAGTCCATTTGTAAACTGAAGATTCACAATATGTATATGTATATATATATATATTAAGTAGATGTAGTAGTTGCTATTCATAATTCATCTGTTTTACTTTGTTTGGCAGGAAACACTTCGAGTTAAAGATGAAGAACTTCAACAATTGGCCAAAGAATTACGTGCAAGAGATTCAACCATACGTGAGTTAGCAGACAAGTTAACTGAGACAGCTCAGGCTGCTGAAGCGGCTGCATCTGCAGCTCTTGCTATGGATGAAGAGAGGAGGCTTGCTTACACAGAAATTGAACGACTGACCAATGATTCAAATAAAAAACTTCAAGAAACCATTCTTAAGGTGCTCCAAATCTACTCGCTTCAACCCAATTCACTCATCTCCTCAGCTACTCTTACACTCTTACAGAATAAATAAAATTAAACAAGCTGTTCTTAAAGATTTGGTCATTGTTTCTGTTTTGGTTTAACATAATATGAGCATGAACCCTTTTATTCGCTTGTTATAATACCAGTAGATGAGCCAGAGACTGTACATATTCAACATGTTTGAAGAACATGAAATTTGCTAGCTACAGTGACCAATCAGTGCAATAATTAATTTTCTTGGTTTCTCTACCGAAATTATCTGGTTGATATTATCACCATCATCATCATCATAATTTTATAGAATTGATTGGGGCTTTCATGAATGTTCCTTTTAAGCTCGACATACAGTTTTAAGCTTCATTTTTTATCAATTTATCCAGTTTAAATTCTTGAAAAACAGTTTGGATTTATATGAAAATGTGGTTGGAAATTCATCAGTTTGCAATTATATTGTTGCTATGACTTTACGAGCACATTTTCTGAGTTATTAAACAGCTTGTATTACAATGGGAAAATATCATTTTTGTTTTTTTTTATAATTTCAAACCGTTTAATAAAAGCATAATATTGGTACAACTATACTAAATGGATCTTTAGTTTGTAACTTACATTTGGTCTATATTTTATTCACCTTACTATCCATTTCACATTTATTTATTTTAAGTAAATGCATGTTTCATTTTTTTTTTTCAGTCAACTTGTCTTTTTTGGGTCATATTTTTTCGCTTTATGTTCTGAAGTTGATTTATATTCTCTTGGAAAATTGTACTTACTTTAAAAGCCTCATTTAGATCAGCTATAGGAGGGTAATGAAATTGAAAAGTTAAATAAATATCTACTCTTACTTAAATGAGGAGAAATTTTTGTAAAAATTATCGGCTTTGTGCTTTAGAAATACCCCTCTACCCTTCCCTGTTGACCATCACCCCTTCTACCTAAAAAGTAGATAATTGGTACAGGATAACATGGAGATTGAGTTTTTAATATAACTTTTCTAGAAGTACTCAGTTTGATGGTTATGATATCATGCATAATGCTATAAATCATTAAAAAAGTTCATTTTCATATAATTCTGACGTATTCAGGCAGTTTAATGTTGCCATGGAAGTCAGTGAAGGATGTTTAATTTTAGTGAGAGGTTAGGTGTGTTTGTTAGGGTGAAATACAAAGTGCCAAATTTAACCTTTATAGCCTAGTGTATTGACACCCATAAATATAAAAGCTTTAGGCAGCGTTTATTTCTTCAAAAAACATTAGGCATGCATTATCGTTTGACACTTGTACCAGGGGTTTGCCCCCTTCATTGACTTTCCTTAAAGCGTTGGACTTGGTTCTGTGAACCCTTTATAAAGTCTATGGGATAAGTTTCTATCCTTAAAAGAATTAAAAAAAAGGAAAAAGTTTAAGCTAATGGGTTGGGGACACTAGCAATATATTAGAAACTGGTCCTGTTTTTAATATTCTTCACCCTTTATATGGGCTAACAATCTCTCACATGAGAGTCTTTTATACCGTCCAAGATATATCTTCAAATAGAAGCATTCGAATAACATTAAGTGTTATGCACCAATAATGCATTCAACCATGGTAGAAGACCCATGTGATTCACAAACAAAGGAACCGGTTTATCTGAGTCAAACCATTGATTCTAATATCGCTATTAGGCGAGTGAAATATAAAGGGCCCAAATCAAGTCCAATACACTAAGATGGTGTCATCAATCCAACTTAGGCCTCTTTTGAAGCAATGATTCACCTCAGCTGCGGTCCGGAGAACGTCTCGACAAAACGCGTGGTCCTTGTTTGGCTTTGTTGCGTCGCCAGAAGTATGTCAAACGGAACGTCATTTTCTCCACATTCCAGATCTCGACGTCTCTATAGCTTCAAACTGTCGGACGCTCAGTTCTGCTATTTCACAAAGAAAATTATCCAAAATAGCTTTGCCCGTAACCGAGTTGCAGCTTTCATGGTTTTTTGCCCTATGAAACCAACATGAAAGACTGGTAGAGGCAAAGACCATTCACAAAAGTTTTTATTTGGATAAAATAAAGAAAGCTCAACAGGAAGAAGAATGAAAAAATAGAGAAGATGCTATCATAGAAAACAATATTGAGAAGATGCTATCTTCAGGGGCAGAACATCGATTAGAAAACACACAAAAAAAAAAATTCTTTAAATACAAGAAGAGCTAAGAATAAGATCGAGAAGCCTTTTTTTTGGCTCATCTCTCTCCTTCAATTGTTTTCTTGGGAAGATGGATTGGGGACTACTAGCACAAAAACCGCAACGACCTAATTATAAAAGAAAATTTGAAATGATAATTGGAGGTAGGAAAAATCTGAACAGAAAAAATGAGTTGCAAAACCTAAGTCACAAAAAACCCTTGCTCTTAGTAACTCACTTGGTACCAAAAAAAAAAGTATGACGATGCTATTACCCTATCAGGCTATCATAAGTCACCGCCGGCTAGGAAAGACGATTTTTTGTTGCTTCTTGCTAAATCCTATTTCCGAAATTTTTTAGGATATTCTCAAATGAAGAATATTTTATTTTTGGGTAACCAAACTACAGTTCTCTCATCTTAAAATACATGGAGGGATATTTTAGTATTTTATCTTGGAAAAGTTATGTTTACAACAACCACAACAATAACAAGTCTTTATCCCACTAAGTGGGGTTGACTACATGAATCTTTTTTCTCTATTGAGTCCTATTGAGTGTCATATTTTCATTTAATTCTAATAGATTAAGATCATTTTTCATATAATATGCTCGCCTTTTTTGGTCTACCGTTGCATTTCTTATTAATGTCTTTTAAGTACACCATCTAATTGTATGACAATGTTTCTTAATATTTTTTATCTTACAACTCTTCAATTTAAAATCCAAAACTAATTATCAATGTTGAGTACTCAAATTTTCACTTGGAATGACCTTACAATCTTTACATTCTTGACGATCTCTTCTTTTCATAAGAAAATCAGTGTGTTTTATTAGATTCATTCTTATAAGTAATAATATGCTCATCACTTTTCATAAATAAAATATTAGCAATAACAAAATCATAAGCTAAAGTAAAATCTAATTTGGTTCAACCTTCTTCATTAATCACTCCAAAACAGTATCAACCATGAATATTTATAAAATCTTCTACCACTCCACCAACATGTTCATTTAAATATTCTCCAATAAAATTCTTTCTTCAAGAGGTATCATTTGTATTGATAAATTTTACATCAGTTGTCGACTGCCTAATGCAAGCCTCCACTTTTCACTTCCGAGGCTTGGGACGCGACAATGACATTATTAAAATTTTATTTTTCAAACATATAATAATTTTAATACCTGTAATTTTAAAATGCTATTTATTTTAAAGCTACTTTTAAAAGAGCTTCAATATAAGGAGAAGTGTTATCAAACAAACTCTTAAGCTAATGGTTTAGAATGCTGCCAGTATACAAAAGCTTAGTTCTTTTTGGTTTTAAATTTAATTTTTAATGTGAGGCTATTCTTCACCATCATGTCGATTTTAACCATCCTTTTTTTTCTCTTAGCTCCTTTCCCTACAGTAGCTCTACGCCCTTCCACTAACAGCGAAACAAAGTTCTTTATTTCTCATTAATTTGTGAAGTGTTTTCATTGCTTTATCTATTGTCATCTTCTGTAGTTTGTTAAGGTTATTTTAGACCCTGCTAGCCTAAGTGAACTCGGTCATCTTAGCTCAAAATCCTTTTACATCTACCAATATTCACCTTTCTATCACTAATAACCTTACTTCCCACTTTTTTTTTTACCTTGGAAGCTTACGATTGGATTTTCTGTATTATAAAGCTACAAGCCTACAACTGGTTGTGAGTTGAAACTTGCCTTTTAATGGAGGATTAAGACGCGGTGTTATGCTAAAGTGAAAATATAATATGGAAGAGGGAGGGTGGACCTCTTTAGAACCATATATACTCCTGTCGCTTTTAAGGCCGATGACATATCATCAACTAATAATGCATTGTGATTATAAAGGCCGCTGTAAACCAATTTCTCCCATGAATAGCTCTATATTGTAGCAGAGTGTATGGGTACGGTGGTACCTAACAAGTAGGCAAGTGATAATTTTCATATTGGTAGGTGTATGATAATTTTCATGGGTACGGTTGTACGGAGGTTGGCACGTAACGATTGCTTGGTAGAACGTGGTTATGATGCCCTGTTTTTTTTTTTATTTTATTCCCAGTGGTGCTTCAGTTTTTTATTACATTATCGACTTTCGTATATATTATTTTAGGATCATCCTGATGTTGTAGTCTAAACTGCTATCCTGTTTAAGTTTTATTTTGAACTGTTTTTAGTTGGTGCTCCTATTTATGCTGACCCCACTTTTATTATCATGCATGACATTATTCATTTGGTTAAACAAAATTTGGCTATCTAGTTGTAGTGGGGACTAAACAAAAACAAAAGAGGAATCTATGCTTGCATAAATATGAGATGCACAACCTAATCTCATCACACTGACGAAATCCTCACCCCTACCTCTACATCTTCTACATCATCCGTTCTCTTTGACATAGTTTAATACTAAGTTCGTATTTTCCTTTTATCACACTCCAAAATCTGTGAAATTCTTCCCAAGACAGCGTAACATAATAACAATTGTCAATATTACAAAAATGCCCTAATTAAACAAAATATAAAATGTCCATACAAAAGCAAATGACGCAAATACTGACGATAAGTATTTTTTCTTTGAAACCGTTCCAGTCTTCTTTTCTCACTCCGAACTTCGCCTCTTAGACTACTCAGCGTTACACCCACACACTCCTGCTTGCTCATACGTGATTCAGAGCTGAAATCTGGACTATCTTCAGAAAACTCTTCAGGCATAACTTCCTGTATTTTTGCATTAAAATCCTCTTGGATTATTCCCATCATATTTGCATGTGATTGAATTGAACTTCTTCTTAACCCTTTTTTTCTTTATTTTTACATTAAATTAAATCTGAATCATATATCAATTCCATAAGAAACCTTTTATGACTTTTGCAAATACGCCATCATAGTTGAAAGAATCGGAAGAAAAAGTTGCAGCATTTAGCAGAGATAGAGAGATTTTGTTCAAGCAGAGAGACTCTGCTCTTCAAGAGGCACATTTATGGCGTTCTGAGCTCGCAAAAGCTAGAGAACACGCTGTTTTATTAGAAGCGGCTGTAGTTCGAGCTGAAGAAAGGACCAGGGTTTCACAGGCAGATGCGGAAGCTCGATTAAAAGATGCTGCTGAAAAAGCATTGTTCGCTGCAAAAGAAAAAGAGGATCTGTTAGCATTTGTGACTGCTTTGCAATCTCAAGTCCAAAGGTTAGCACTTTAATTTTTTATCTTATTATTACATACTCAGTCTTTCATTTACAGTTTTAGAAATGGTGAATTAGTCATATATTATGTCTCAAGGTCTCTAATGTAGTTTTAGTATAAGAGCAGCAAAAAGCACACAAAATTCATAGGTGATGAGTTCTTAATCTTTAAAAATCATTCATTATTTTTAATAAGAAATAAAAACAAATGGAAATCAGGTGTAATGAAAATCTAATGGGCTTTAGTTGTAGTATTGGTTAAAAAATTCAGGACCGGTGAAGCTGTAACAATGCCTTAAATTTATGCATTTGTTGAAGTTCAAATTGCATTAAATTTAATTAAAATCAATAATCATTCGTAAACTAATAATAAAATCCGAAGGGATCAAAAAAGGAAATAATTCAATAGAAGAGCAATCTTCTTGCGTGGACAGGAAATAAACTGTTTGGCTAGTGTGATTGCAGAACTGGACTCCCACCCTTTACTGCATTCAATGTTGTCATATGAAGCATTTACATATCCTACAATTCATATCTATTTAAACATCTAACAGCACAACTTTTATATTTACATTTATAACACTCATTTCTTTAACATCACATAAAAAATACCACTTCTATTAACTTTTTAAAAGTCACATGCACTTTTTTATGCATAGGTTTATAACATGAGGTGTTTTAAATTTAAATATCAAACTTTAGGTGTTACATATGTAAATCCATAAGAAATCTTAACAAACATTTTGTAACTAAATTTTCATATTTCTCTTCTAGGCAACAAAGCTCCACAAAAGAAGTGCTGAAAGAGAAACCCGAGTCAAGCTCAGGCTTCATCAAAACGGCGCCAATGACAAAACATGCGGACTTGGAAGAAGATGTCGATAAAGCTTGCTTAAGTGATTCAAAACTCGTTCAGGTTTCTGGTGACAGTGTGCAATTGACTACCAATGGTGTCGATATTCGTACCATTAATGACGACCAATGGGACGAATTTCAGTCCTCCAACGAAAGAGTAGCAGATTTAAGGGTAATATCTCCAGAAGCTGAGGGAAGCAGCATGGATATACCTGTTGTAAGACTACCTGCTGATGATCATCAACATGTAGGTAGCTCTCACCAACCTTGATGTGAATTTTTATTTATTATTTTGTCAAAGGGATAAGTGTTGTGATATAGTGAACCATTTATTACCCCTTATATTTCTTTTTTGTATTATGTTCAGAGAGGAATAAGTGCTACTGTGATTTATTTGGAAAGATAGAGAAGAAGGAATGATTATAATTGTTCAACTTGAACGTTATCTTCTACATATATTCGTTCTATCCATAAGGTTTTGTATGGGAAATTCTGTGGCAATTTTGTATTTTTTTTTACTTGTTGGCTGCTTCCTATGTTGCTTTTGATGAGATTAAGGGCCCATTTGGGGCCCCTTTGTTGCGGCTTTTACGACATAGAGAAATAGAAGTGGCGTTTGATTCCCCTTTTATCGCCAGCGTTTGGGACCCTGTTGCAAATCTAATTGTTCTACATTGAGTTGAACGTAGAAATGGAAGGGAGAGGGTGCGGTCCGCTATTGGAGCTCCGTTGCGAAGTGCCTTTGATGTCGCTGCCCCTTTGAATTTCTGGTAATCCCACTTCTTATCCTCACATATACCCTCGCCACTCCTCCTTTCTCACTTGTATCGTTAGGGTAGAAACCTAGTTCCTCTCCCTCCCTCCATTCGCCACCAACGAATTGTTGCAACCTTTTTGTGAAGTTTTCTCCTCTATGTTTTTTTTAGCTTCATTTGTTGTCTACCTCTGCGTTTCATTTTTTCTCTATGAAAATTTTGGTGTTCTAGGCGTATTGCATATGTTTTAATGTAAAGTTGATGTTTGCAAGATAGATTAGTTAGCAACATCCTTACCTAATCTGATTCATTAGTAGAAACAATGTGGTGAAATATATAGGAGGAATGCCACTTGTTTATTTCTGATATTTTTATTATTTTATTTTGTTTGGATTGTTATATGAGTACTAATTTTTCAGGTGTTCTAACAAATTATGCTGGAAGAATTATTTGCTCTTGCCTCATTGTGGAGTAATATTTTGGGGGGAGAATGTTGAACATTGTTTCTTTCTTTATTTTATATGATACTTTTACAGGCAGAATTACATATATTTTGCTGCACAATTAAAGTTTATATGATAGATAAATTAGTAGAATCGTTATCTGTTCTGATCAATTAATAGAAGCAATGAGATGAAATTTATGAGCATTGCTCATATGTTTGTTTCAGATTTCTTTATTGGTTTATTTTGTTTAGATAGATATGTGAGCATTTATTTTTAATTTTTCTAACAAATTATGCTGCTTGAATTGATTGCTCTTGCCTCCTGCTCAATATGAGAATGTTGAGCTCCATTTTTTTTTAAAGTTTATCTGAGACTTTTATAAATTTAATTGAATATAATTTATTGCACATTTGAAAGTTTGCATGATAGGTATGTTAGCAACATCCTTACATATACTGATTAATCAGCAGAAACAATAGAATGAAATATATATGAGCAATGCTCATCTGTTTCTTTCGAATATTTTTGTTAGATTATTATGTTTGAATAGTTATATGAGAACTGATTTTCAGTTTTTCTGATAAATTATGCTGTTCGAATTGCTTAGAATATTGAGCAATATTTTTCTTCAAGTTTATCTGAGACTTTTATAAATATAATTGTAAATGAATTGCTGAACATTTGAAAGTTTGCATGATAGATAAGTTAGCAACATTTTTACATGTCCTGCTCAATCAACAAAAGTAATTGAGTGAAAAGTAAATGAGCAAAACTCATTTGTTTATTTTAGATATTTTTGTTGGTTTATTTTGTTTGGATAATTATATGAACACTTGTTTCCATTTTTTCTGATATATTATGCTGATTGAATTGCTAAAAAAGGTTGAGCGCTATTTCTTCTTTTTAGTTTTTTACAATTAAGACTTAAAAATAAATTTGCATTTGCTTTGTTGTGCATCCTTATTTGTTCTGATGAATCAACAAAAGCAATGGTATTAATTATATATGAGCAATGCTCATATGTTTGTTTCAGATATATTTGTTGGTTTATTTTATTTAGATAGTTATCTGAGCACTAGTTTTGAGATTTTATGATAAATTATGCGGGACAGATTGTTTGCTCTAGCCTTCTTGTTGTAGAGTAAAGTTTTTTTTAGGGAGAATGTTAAAACACTTTTATTTTTTTGGTATTTTTCTTCTGTTGAAATTTTATAAATAGAATTGCATATGCTTTGTTGCACATTTGAAGTTTGCATGATATATAAGTTAGCAACATCGTGACCAATTATGATCAATCAACAGTAGCAATGGGATGAAAGATATACGAGCAATACCCATTTGTTTGTTTTAAATTTCTTTACTATTTTATTATTATTTTTTTTTGGATATATATGTGAGCATTGGTTTTAAGTTTTTTTGACAAATTATGCTGGCCGAATTGCTTGCTCGTCTTCTCAGTGTGGAGTAGGGAGGGGGGGTGGGGGGGAATGTTGAGCACAACTTTTTCATTTTTAACCGTTTTCTTTTGTTGAGACTTTCAAGAATAGAATTGTATATGCTATGTTGTACATTTGACGTTTGCATGATCAAATAATAGAAGCTATGGAATGTAGTACATTTCATCATTGTTTATCTGTTTGTTCATGCATATGAATTCATTGAGGATACATGTCAGATAAAATATCAAATGGGGCATGACAAGCAAATGATATATAAATCGATGATGGAAAATAACTATATCAAAGGGCTCAACCAATCACCACTTGTCAATTTTAAATTGGCGAGGTTGTTTTCTCACAAATACTACGTGTCGCCATAGTACACGGTCGAATGCTTATTCGATTTGGGAAAACAATGATTATGGATGAAGTCTTCTTTGGTTAAGAGGTCTCTCTGATCTCTAATTGTTGCCTCGAGGATCCGAATTGGCTAGTGCGATAGAAACATAAAATTGGTTATGGTATCTTATTTGTCATGTATTCTGAAGGTTTAGTGCTTGGATTTGCATAATAAGTACACCACATTCTAAAATGACAGGTGAACAATGCTCATATATAATCATTCTTTTGCTTCTTTTGATTAATCAGGATATGTAAGGATGTTGCTAACTTATCTATTATGCAATATTTAAATGTGCAACAAATTATATGCAATTCTATTTATAAAAGTCTCAACCAAAGTACTACAATAAAGAGAAACAGTGCTCAAAATTCTCCCCCAAAAACATTAATCTACAATGAGGAGGCAAGAGAAAGAAATTCGACTAGCATAAATTTTAGAAAACTAAAAACCAGTGTTCACATATCTATCTAAAAAAAAAACAAACAAATTTGACACAAACAAATGAACACTGCTTGATTTTCTTGGATGATTTATATGATCTTATTACTTCGAATGTTTTGTCGACCCGTTGGTTGCCTAGTTTTCGTTTACGATGAGACTTTCAGAATGCGATTTGGTGGGCACATTGCACATTTCTTATGAAATATTTAGTAGAGCGATGATGGAAAAATATAACAAAAGGGCTCAATGGATTACCAAATGTGAGTTTAAAAAAAAAATGGTCATGCTAAAGTAACAACCAGGTACTCTCTAGTCTTTATGCCAATATAACACAATTGGTGATCATGGATGGAGTTATCTTTGACATCTATGAACTGATTATAAGCTCTACTTTTACTTTTTATTAGACACATTCTTGTTTAGGTTCATGCATTGTTGTTTTACATGCCAAATTATATTGATCATTTCTTTTTTTTTTACTTAGATATTAGATGTGTAAACAAAAAGAATGTGGGATATCTGCTATTGGGATATGGAGACGAAAATAATTTTTTGTGATTTATGCTTAAAAGAGGTAGAAAATGACAATCAACCAACAACATATTTCAATAACGAAGGTTGACAAAATATAACCAAACTCTTTCAAGAAAGAACTGCCAAACTTTGCAACAAAACTCAGCTGAAAACTAAATGAAATCATCTTTAAAGGGATTGAAAGTTGTGGAAGGAGCTCAGGAGAGGGGCCACTGGTTTAGGATGGGACCCCATTAGAAAAATAATTGAAGCACCCGAGGAGTAGTGGCAAGAAAAGATTTCAATAAGTAGAACATCTTACATTCAATGTTTCTTAATTTAAAAGTCTGCATCTTAGAAGACCAATTTTTCAGTTGTAGGTTTTATTGAATGCAAAGAATTTTAGACTTGTTGGCATTGACCCAGAGCTGAAAAAGAAGCCGAAACTATGTTCCTTGGTGTGTAGCAGTAGGGGACAACCCTGAGCCATAACAAAAGAGCCCACCTCTAATTTGGATGAGACTGAATGTGCTCATTCAAACGAGGTCTACGAGGAACAATCAAAAGAAAAGAAACAAGGGGAGTCCAGTCACTTCAAGCAACCTACATCTTCGACACAAAAAGGGAAAAAATATAAGTAAAGTTGGGGTAGCCCATCTATCCCAACAGATATCACAACAAGTGACAAACTGCACCAACATTACTTTGAGTGCCCCACATTCATCTTCATGCATTCCCAACAATGATAGATGCTGTCAAGCTACTGGACTCAATTCCATAAATTTTAGTGGACATGCCTTTATACTTATTTACAATAAAATTTCTGGAGGATTAAAACAAGCGAGAGACTTTCTTGACCCTACTCTCTAAACAGAGAATTTCTTACTTCCGTTATTTTTTAGACATTCTGACTAATTAGATGTCATGCACATATATTTTTTAGTTGTTGGTACTATGTCAAAGTGATTATTTGTAGTTTTTGACATTTCAATCGTAAATTATGACTTGTATGTGCTATTTTTTACTGTTTGATTATTTTTGAATTTCCTTAGTTTTAGAACTTTTATTGTGCGAATTTTGAGCATTTACATGCACTAAGAATAACATGATCATTTGAAATAAACTTAACATTATTCTTTCAGACAAATGGAGCCACCAAACGAGGAGGAGATTATAGAGATAATTGACTAAGCTGCAGTCATTATAAACACAATTTGTCTGATTCATGAGTACTACTCGTGACACATTTGTAAGACACCTTGTGCTTCATCGTCATTCGTGGGTGACAAATGGGTTGGTGAACCAATAGAAGGCTCATACAAGTTGGATTCACATCATGTTTCGGATATCAAAAGTTATTTTATGTGATTTATTAGATGAATTTCAATACAAATATGGTTTGCATGGATCTTTGTGATTTACATCCTGAGAAGTCCTAGCAATCTCACTCTTCATTATGTAGCACAATGAATTCATTCATGCAGTTTCTGCGTGTTTCCAGCACTCTACAGAGACGATCAACGGGTATTTCCATGTCGGGGTTAACTCTCTAATTAAAATAGCTACAAACATCGTTAAACCATTGTGCCTATCTTTTGCTCAAACACCTTTGTAACAATCTAAGGCGCATGTCGTTTTTCAATGTATTAATCCCTCTCTCTATTTGTCCTTCAATTAATTAAAGCAAAGTTATAATAAACTTAAATCATGTCATTTTCTTTAATAAAGACTGCATAGAAGCAATTGATAAAACACATGTTTACAAACTCTTTCTATTATTTAATTTTGAATATTCTAAAAACTACATTTATTTCTTCAATTATTGTATATACAAGTGCAAAACAGATCTTCACAGCAAAAACAATAGCAGCATAACAAATCTCTCAAACAGACACCTGTTTCTTCATCAACAACTTTTTGACAGCTCCTAAAAAGCTGCTTTTCCAAGAAGAAACTTTACAGCAGCTTCTTGAATAAACACCATCAGCCCCAAACACACTCTAAATGAAACTAGATTCCTTATTGTAAACAAATATGTCAATGTTAGAAAATAAAATTAGATTCATTATTGTAAACAAAAAATGTCAATGTTAGAAAATGAAATTAAATGAGATTAATTATGGATGTGTGAAAAAATAAAAGATGATAAGGACCCATTATGTACCTTGTTAGATCCATTAAAATCTCATGGCAAATTGATTGGGTGAACTGACATGACAGACTGAAGCATTAGCTACCACCTTCTCAAGAGTTGATATACTCGTTGGACACCCTCTGAATCCATCCTGACTAGCGATGCTCAGGATTGATAGGGAGCCCAATTATAGATCAACATTAAAAAGATTAACATGTGTTATTTCAACGTTTAGCAAGACATCGCAAAAAGATCTTGTACTGCATGACTCATAATTTTTTTTATATTTTTCTCTCTCATTATGTATCCAAGGAAATAAGAGGGTGGGTTTCTCTCCCCTTTTTTGTCTCTCACTTGTAACTTAAATTATCTCCTCTGATTTATCTATCGGGGAAGATCATTAAGAAAACAGAGAATCAAGACCTTGGGAATACATCCATCATCTCCTTCCATCTTCTTCGTATAAGTCTATTTGAGTTGCGTGAACCCGCGACTCGTTGTTCTAAGAAATTCAACATAGACTTAGCAAGTTCGAAGAGAAAATTTATGCCTATTTTTTAAATTAACCAAACATAAACAGAAGCCAGCTTGTGCCTATTCCCGTCTTAATTCATTCAAAGGAAAAAGGGGAGAACTCATGTATTTAAATATAATTAAATTTAGCTTAAAATTAATATACTGTGAATCCTTCATAATTTATTATTCTCAAATTTATTAATTTATAAACTCAATCTCTTAAACGAGAAAAATTGTTTTATTGTATTTTTTAGACTAAACGTAAAAAAAAAAATTAATATAATAGAAATTAAAAATTTTTAATTTCTAGTTATATTCTAACATAATTTTTAATTTGAATGAAAATAAATTGTAATTTTCGTAATTCAATCTGAATAATTAGTTAATAATTATTTAATTCATTTAATTATTAAAAATGATCAATGAAAAAAAAAATACACATTATAATTTATTTGAAAAAAATACACTTTGCAATTGAAAAATTAATAAACAAAAAGCGTTCCATTGCCGGGATTTGAACCCGGGTCGCCTGGGTGAAAGCCAGGTATCCTAACCGGACTAGACGACAATGGATTCGTGATGATAAAAGAAATTTATATATATATATATATAATACATTAATATATCACGTTTTATTTAATTACATATATTTTGGTTAGATATGTAAATATGATATTACTGGTGCAGCATTTCGTACCAAGTGCCCCACAATACCTCCGAATGGTAATATGATTTATTTCACAATAATTTATTGAAGTTTATATTGTTTTAGGGTTAAAAAGTTAGTGAAAGAAATTAATTTCTACCGTAAAAACATCAATATAGGAAGCTGAGGAGGTAGGCTTGTTTGAATGCTAGTGGAACTTATAATGTATTTTTTTTTGTGGGTTTGATAAATTTGGAACAGTAGAGTGATATATTAACGTCTTAATGTTATATGAAGATCAGAGACACATATATATTAGAGAAAAATTTGACATAGGGACCAACAAATGTTTTATGTAAAAAAAAGTAAAAATTATGGGGTTTAACACAATTGAAATGATTCCATTATGTCAACATAAATTGCAAGACTCTATCAGCCCTTGAATCACCTGAAGAAATATTATATAATTAGGGGTTATGGTAGTGACTTCCTTTAGATGGGTGGTAGAATACATTGGGGAAGTGGCGGTGACCCGACAACTGTGAAGAAAGATTGATAATAGAGGTCATATTCTAGAAAATCTGATGCTAGTGTCGTCAGTAGCGGCGGTGGCGATGGTGATGGTCGGCAATGGAGGTCTAGTGGTGGTGGTGACCTGACGACAGTGGCGGCAGTGGTGGCCAAACATTTGTGGCTTGGTGACGGTGAATTGACAACATTGGATTGGAGGCGACAACAGTGGTAGCCGAGCAGCAAAGGTCTGAAGGCGATGGCAGACAGACAATGGTGGACGAAGACAATAGTTGGTGTTTGAGTAGTCGTGGTCCTGTGGCAGCGACTGTGGTGGTCAGGCAAAAAAGGTCTGACGGCGACGACAACTAGATGATGGTAGTGGAGCTCAAGACCATCAAGAGCTTGGAGCTCTTTTAGCTTTCTCCTCTTGTTCCATGTCTCCCTTCATAAAAAGGGTGGGGATCTATTGATAGATTTGGTGAGTGGCATCATCCATAACTTTAGCAATAATCTGAACCACTCAATCAGATGGTCTACAATGATTCCATGGATCAAATGATGTTTAATTAGTATTTAAGTGCCTAAATAATATCAGAATTAAGTAATTTTGAGCTTATTGGATTATGTCGTCAAGATGCTAGATTTGGATTTCATTGGGTCCCCCAAAATTTATTTCAAAATCTTTTACTGTGCTGTAAGTGCTTGATTGATCTGGGCTCACTTGGACTCGGATCAAACTATGTTTTATATCACTTGGCTCATCTTATTAAGACACTTCATTTGAATCAAAGTACAAGTAATTAAACATATGAAGTTCTCAATCTCAATGTACATCAAGATTTGCGCTTGATTAATCAATTTTTTTAGGGACTTATCAAATTTGCAGAATAGTGAATTTATATGAATTCATTATTTAAACTGCTTGAATTTGGGCATTATAACTATTTCATTTTCATGCATAAAATAAATAAATAACAGGTAGATCAAACCTCTCGAAGGACATGTATTAGGCATCAATATGGTGTTTAATTCTAGTAAATTATTAAATTTAATCTATTTTAAGGATTTGATTAGAAGCCATGTTAAGCACTAAGCACTCTGATTTGAATCTTCCTCGACACCCAAATGATCTTGAGCTTTCCACATAACAATTAGCTATGTTTATAGCTTTGCATGATCAAAGAAAGCTGAATGGAATCAAGTAACTCTGGATGCAACACATGTCGAACAATCATTTTGGGTGTGTCCAAAGAGCCATCAATCAGCATGATGCAGAAGATCCATTTCGACCGAACCAAAAGGACCGGAAGAGTTCATAGATAAACAACTCGATTTTTAAACCTATGAGCGAGCAATTTGGAGATTCGACGAGTAGTGATTCAGCCACAGTAATGATTATCATGACAGTTATGGCGGCCGACCGCTGTTAGAGAATTTCAATGACACGATCGACATTTTACTACATAGCTTCTACTGTTATAAATATATGAATACTAACATGTAGAGAGGGGACTTCGAGAGAAACTTAGAGATATGTTAATGATATTGTGCTCTTATATTTCTCTCTTTCTCTTATCCATATTTACATTTTATTCATAAGATATGATTGATTCACA
>NEWO01000076.1:755783-775347 GCA_003013225.1 Phalaenopsis aphrodite
ATATATATATATATATATATATATATATATATATATATATCAATGTGAGACTACTTGAAGATAACCCCCAATACCTTTTATGTAGAAATTTCTTTTTGTAACCTTTTTGTAAACCTTATTGCTATTTATTTGGTTGTAAAGTTGCATATTGAGAACTGCCCTAGATTGATTTACACATAATCAATAGTGTCAATAATGTCCCATGAATAGAAGGGGGTGATTTTAATGTAATCACAACTTTCTTGGAAAAGAGAGCTGGGACAATGATGAATCAGTTTCTTGAAGGTATTGAAATTGTTGGGTTGTTTGAAGCTGATTATATAGGGAATATGTTTACTAGGTGTAGGGGCAAAGGTTTTTAGTGTCTTGATAGAATGCTAACTAATCATAAATGGAAGGAGGCTTCTCATTTTACTAAAGTGGCTCATCCTAGTAGAATTGGCTATGTTAACTCTCTTCTGCTTGTTAGTGTAGATTTCCTTCAAAGTTCTAAAATTAAATATTTTAGGTTTATAAATCTCTAGACCGACCACCCTGGGTTTAAATTTTAAACATCTGGCTACTCTTAACTGGTACTCCACTGAATATGATAAACTGTGGATCAACCTTTGAAGACAACATATATAGGAAACTTATGTCTGTCTTGGAAGATTAGAATCATACTACTTTTGAGAATATTTACAGTAAAGTTATTGATACTGAAACTCTCATAAAAAATTTGGAAAGTCGGTATGAGAATGATTTTGTTGAGAAATAGGAAATAGTGTTTGCTAAAAATAAACTTAATGAGGTTATTCAGAAGGAAATTAATTTTTACAAGAAAAAATTTAATGTTTTAAGTCATGTGGAAGGGGGTAGAATAATAAATTCTTTCATTCCTGTGTTAAACAGCGGGGTTAGTCTAATGTTATTTTGAAAATTAAGGATAAGTATAGTAATTGGTTTTATGATCACCAATTTATTAAAGAAAGTGTTGTGAATTTTTTTCAAAATTTAGTTAGATATGTTGAGGTGGATCTTCATACTCTACAAATTGAACTTATATCTCCTACTGTTATGGTTATGGAAGCTGATTTATGTTTGTTGTCTATGAAAAATGAAATATGGGATGCACTTTCCTCTATTAATATCAACAAAGTTGCTAGTCCGAATGGATTCGCTTCTAAATTTTATTGGAATGCTTGGGATGTCATGAAGAGTAATTTTACTTATACTATTCAATCTTTCTATAAAGGTGCTCTTCCGCATAAGTTTTTAAGTGTTCTAATATTGTCCTTATTCCTAAAGAAAACTTCAAATTTAGATGGGATAACATTCAAGCTAATTGTCTTACTACTGTTGTTTCAAAGATTATTAGTAAAACTTTGGTGAGCATATTACAATCTTTTCTTACAAATTTGGTCAGTCCTCAACAAGTTGATTTCATTTCTAGTAGGTGCATTATTCATAATATTCTTATAGCCCAGGAACTTCCTTAAGACTTGGTTTGTAAATGTAGAGAGGGTATCATTATTCTTAAGCTTGAGTTACATAAGGCTTATTATATCATTAGTTAGAAATTTTTTCTTACTAATTTTAAAGCTAAATGTTTCAAAGATGATTTTTATAGGTTGCTGCAGATGTTCTTGGATAACAATTTTTACTCTATTCTTATTAATGGTGAATGACAAGGTCATTATAAATCCAACAGAGGACTTAAGCAGAAGGATCCTCTCTCTCCCACTCTCTTCATCTTGGCTATGGACTATCTTTCCACTCTTTCAAACCATCACCCCATCAACCATTCGGATGACAGATATAAATCCAGAGGTAGTGAAATCATTTCCCACTTAGCCTATGCTGATGATCTTATTTTTTTTTTTGCAATTTGGATAAAAGGAATGTGAGGCATGTTAATAACATTCTTATTCATTTTGAGCAAGTCTTCGATATGGATTTCCATAAAACCAAGTGTGAGTGGTTATTTAGTAATCATATTAATGTTGAAAAGAAACATTGGGTTGCACGCTACACTAATATTAAATCTGGTTGATTACCTCTTAAATATTTGAGCATTCCGCTGCATCATATTCAGAGAAGAAGTTTGATTTTTTGTGAGGTTGTTAATAAGATTAGCATGAAAATTATGAGTTTGGTGAACTCTTTCTTATCTATGGGGGAAGGATTACTCTTTTGCAATCTATCCTTACATCTACTCCTTTTAATATCCTTACATCATATTCAGCTAAAATGACCAAAAGCATGCAGCTTCGTATTGAAATAATTTTCAATAAATTTTTATTCACGGTCCACGGCACGATTACTCATTAGAAGTCATGGAAGTATCTTTTTAAACTAAAAAATTATGGGGGTTTGGGTTTCAGGGCCTTGGAACACTCCATGAATATCTACTTTTGTAAACTTTGGTTCACACTTAGATCAAATTTAGGTTTGTGGGCCACTTTCATACATCTTAAATACTTTAAATTCTCTCTTCCTTTTACTTCTTTGCCTAAATTGGGGGACTCTTTAATTTGGAAATAAATTTTGAAAATGAGAAGTAGAGTTGAAGGGCGCTTAACTTGGAAATTGGTGAAGGCAATAATAGTTTTTGTTTTGAAAACTAGACTCTGTCAGGTCCTCTGGCACATTTTTCTGATGAAGCACATTCTATTTAAATTTACGTGAAAAACTTTTGCCATGGGGATGTTTGGATATTCAGAAACTTTCTAGGTTCCTAAGTGGTGATTTTGTTGCTTACATTGCTATTATGGGTTTTGATAATAATAAAAGTGATTCTCTTACGATTGAGGTTGCTATCACTCACTTATGAATCATGTATGTCGGCCTATGAGTATCGGAATCTAGAGTATTTTTTAACGCTTTGGAGAAGAGGTAATTATAAACTTCATTTGCAATATATTATCCCCTATATTGTTTGTTGTTTTCCTTAGAAAGAAAGGAATCAAAGGAAGAACCATTATGAGGTTAGGATAAAAGCTAAATATATCCTCACCAATGTTAAATCATTTATCTCTAAAGATGTGACTTATACTACCTATCAGAAACTTATTGCTGGGTTTACGGTTTGCAGCATACCATGGGTGCTACTAGCCGTTTTATTTGGTTTGTTATGTGGGAAAGCCCCCATTTTGGTACCGTTGAAGTGAATATAAATGACAGCTATAACTCTCGTAATGCAGGTGGGGTGTTTAGAAACTACTTTGGTCAAGTTCTACTTACTTCCTCTGCTCCTTATGATTGTGTTTGTGTGTCTTATTTTGGAATGGTTGTTTTTTCTTTATTGCTTAATTATTGCTAAGGAGTTGAAGTTTCGGAATTTGTTGGTGGAGATGGACTCCCTTGTTGTACTTCATTGTTGCATTGGGAATGTCAAGTGTGAATGACAAAACTCTGTCATTTGGGCTAAAATTAAAAAAACTTTTGTAGTCTTTTATTATTAAGTAGAATCATATTTTGCTTGAAGCCAACAAACCTGCTAATTTTTTGGCTATATCTGGTGCTACAAATGGTGTTGTTAAAGTGGGCAAAGAATCTGATTCTCATTTTAATTTTCTTATTCATGGTGACAGATTAAACTCACCATACATCATAATTGAACAAATGTAATTTATAGTTGATCTTATTTTTTTGGTGTATTGTACCTATCGGTAGAAGATCCTATAGAATTTACTTTTCGTGTATGTTGAATCTAAGATTGTTTGTCAATCACACCGGTGGAATAGAACATAAATAAGAAGAGGGAGAGAGAGATTAAAAGTAATGAGATCAATAGTGTGTATTTTTTACAAATTATTTTTCCTATTTATAAAGAAGATATACAATTGTGATATTATATTTTAACCCCAAACTAAAAGAAGTCCGCAATAGGGCATTTCTAGTATCTTAAAAATGTGGTCTTATAATCCGACTGCCTTCAAGCTCCGCCAAATAAGCTTAACTGACTTCAAGTCTATAGGCTCAGTTTGGCCAACTGATCTTGATCCACAGTAATCAGCAAATTTAAATCTTTGATTAACACAACTCAATGTTTGATAATTAATCATTAATTTTCTTCCTAATGTAAACATTGATAAATGTGAAATATACGACTAATAAACTAAAATAAATATAGCCTAATAAAAATAAAATCAGTAATACGCATATACGTAGCTATAATTTATTAAAGTAGGCATATTTTTCGTCCGAATAACTCCAAAACATGTTTTTAGCTTCGAGTGCTTCCCCTCTCTCTCCACCTTATGTCACGTGCTTCGTCCGTGCCTTTCCATCACCTTCAAAGCATCCCCAACCAGCTCCTTGGTAGCTTTGAAGCCAGAACGAGTCTTTCCTTCATTAATCTCTAAAAATAATTTCACTGCTATAGAGAGAGAGAGAGAGGTAGAAGTAGAGATAGAGAGAGAAAATGTGGTCAAAAAGCTTGACTTGGACAAAGCCAACAATCACATTTCTTCGCATGACTATCCTCAACATTAAATGTTTTCTCACCTATATAAAGGAGCCAAAAATGGCATCTTGTTCTTAGCAGAAGTACTCTTCGGCTCCTTAGGAAACAGAGCAAGATTTGTATCCTGTGTATGAAGCTAGTAAGTGATTATCAGTGGAGAAGATAAAGAAAGGGAGAGAAATTAATGGAGGAGAAGAAGATGGTTGTGTTTGAAGAGAAAAGCAATAGGAAAGGAGGGGAAGTGGTGGATGAGGAAGAAAAGTTGGTTCTTCCCGGATTCCGGTTTCATCCGACAGACGAGGAGCTTGTCGGATTCTATCTCCGTCGAAAGGTCGACAAGAGGAAGCCTCTCTCCATTGATACCATCAAGCAGATTGATATCTATAAGTATGATCCATGGGAGCTTCCAAGTAAGTTCAAAAATGAATCTTCATTCTTAATTTATTAATTTCTCATTATACCTCATATCATTTATTCATCTTAATTTTGTTTTTTTTTTTAATTTGTTTATGTATATGTGATGTAACCTATGATTATTTGCTAAATTAAATAAAGTTTCACTCCTAACAAGCTAATTGTTTTCTATTGATGATAAGATGATGAAAATCATAGAGCTTTTTTAGTAAAAGTGTCATCTTTGAGTTAAAAAAGGCTTTTTTAAGCCAATGAGTGTACTCAGATGAACTATTGATGATAAGATCATGAAAATCATGGAGCTCTTAGTAAAAATTTCATCTTTGAGTTAAAAAAAAGGCTTTTTGAAGCCAATGAGTGTACTCAGATGAACTGCTCATTATCTTTTCGCATAAAATTCAAGATACAAACATGAAATAAACTGCTAACTATGTAAATTAATCTCTTTTAACTATATTTAAACTACCAACTAGTACAGATAATATTAAACTAATCATGCTTTTTTTAATTAAACTCACAGTGTGATTAGTGTTGCCTTCTACGCAGAAATGAGCACCATTGGGGAGAAAGAGTGGTACTTCTTCTGCCTGAGAGGAAGAAAATACAGAAACAGCATAAGGCCTAACAGAGTAACAGGCTCTGGTTTCTGGAAGGCCACTGGCATCGATCGGCCGATCTACTCTGGCGATAATGCCGACGACTGCATCGGCCTCAAGAAATCTCTGGTTTATTACAGAGGAAGCGCAGGAAAAGGAACCAAAACTGATTGGATGATGCATGAATTCAGACTCCCTTCCTCCAACAAAACCTGCAACAATAGTACCCCTCCAACCATCAATGAAGCTGTAAGACAATCCTCTAGGGTTTCTTCTCATTCATTACATTACCCATTGAAGCTCCTAAAAGAAACTCGTGGATGCATAAAAATGACTGCCACATAAAACATTTTAAGATTTATGTAAAAATACTATTTTTTTATTGAGTTCACTGCTCTGCACCCTGGCACCCGCTTTTTAAGTTGTCAGACCTTAAAATCACCATTTTTTATCTGTGCAGGAATCGTGGACTATATGCAGAATATTCAAGAGAAATGTATCGTTCAAGAGGTACGCACAGCAGATGAAAGGGAAGGAGGGTGAAGGAGGAGTTGGAATGCAGAATTCAGCGGATTCAAGCTCGAAGACGAGCAGTACAGAGTCAGAAGCTGGAGAGGTGCATAGATACCTCCATGGAGGATGCAGTTTTAAGGAAGGAGATGAGAGCTATGCGAACAGATATGTGGAAGAGAATGGTGATCAGTTATATTCAGCTGGGCAATGGAATTATGAAGCTCAGACAAATAGTTTCAGTTTAACTTCAAACTTTGTGAATTTGAATCAGAATGAGATTTTCAGAGAGGGAAACTGGGAAGAGATTGGAAGAATGGTGGATTATATGATGGAACCAGTAATCAATACATATGACTGTATATATTTTTGAAAATAGCTATGATAATTAAGATTTTAACTCTTGTCTGTCTTTTTTTTTAATGATCTGTGTTTTGCTCATAATTAAGGAATTGGCGGTGGAGACTGTGTTAGGGAGTTGATTACATGTTATGAAAATGGAAACTGTTGAGTTTTTTAATGTGAGCTTGTAAAATATATATTGTAATAGAGGAGAATTGGAGATGGTATATAGTTTGTTCGGATGTGAAATTTTTTTCAAAGAAGAGATTTGAGAATTTGAATGAGGGTTACTAATTTAATATTTAGAAAATTACATACATATCAAAAAATTCTTATACATTTATATGTCAACATCTAAAGTATAATATTTACATTTATAATACTTGTAGGTGTCATAAACATAGATATCAAAAGGTATATTTTATTTTTATATATTTTTTATGTAATTTTAAAGACTATATATATATATATATATGAAATTTATAGGTGTTGAAGAGATAAATACATAAGAATTGTGTGATGTGTATTTAAATGTTCCCTTTTTGTCAATTTAATGTTGAACTAAACTCAATACATTCATATCTTGGCAAAAGACATGAAGTTAAATTGACCAAAGAAAAAAACAAATTAAATTTTTAATAAAAGATAATATAAGTACTATTTACAATGAGGAATTTGAAAAATAAAAATTTCTTTACTCAAACACAAATTCAAACGTGTTCAGCATTAAATTCAAGACATTGTGGTTGAAAATAAAGGAACCAGCCATCAAGCAAAATAGGCCGAACAAAATCTAATGAAAGTGCTTTTCTGCTTGATTTTCCTGTTTTAGAAGCACAAATTTGATGAAAAAAAGGAAGATTTGATCCAAATATTTTGATAATGACTTCTAAGGCATTAACAATTAAATTAATCATAATCATATCTTCTTGATTAATTATATGCAAGCTTTTTTTTATTCCCTGATGCTCAAATCTAAATCAGTTCACACACAACAAGTACATATTATTTTATTATGACTTGATGAAAAGTAGATCAAAATATTTCAAAGTAAATGAAGTTAAGTCAAGCACCTCAAAGTATACTTCACAATTTTTTCTAAGGAAGCAATTCAATGAACATGTTAAAGCCTATGACTTGAACATATATACATATGCAAACAAAATTTCCTAACCATGCAAATAAAAGGTGGAAAAATAGAAAGATGGAGTGCTCAAAGTCACTTGTATCGTATGTATTTGTCCAAAAAAATGGATAACTACACACACCACATTTAAAACTTTACTATTTATAAAACTAGCATTCATATATTTTTTCTTGAACTATCGAAGTGATACATTTATGCATCTAATGATCAAACTCTTAAGAATTTGATAAAGATCGTTGATTTAGATATTTATGTGAGAACTTGAAAAATAGATGAAAGAGGGCGCTAGTTTTGTAAATAGCAATGTTTAGAGTGCTATGTTCTATGAGAAGTCCTCCAATATAAATAGTAATGTTTGGAGTTCTTTATAAATAGCACTCTCACTTCCTGGGCTAAATTCTATGTTTCCTTCATTTATATTGGAGGGCTTCTCATAGAAGTAGCCCTTTGGCTTATCAAGCAAGTAAACCCAAGTGCAAGGAAACTCTGTCTCTCACCAAGCTAAAGCTAAACTCTTGGCTTCTAGAACAGTCTCCCCACTTGTACAACTTCATCTTTTAATATTATAGTTAGACTATCCTTAGGTGCATCATGAGAATTTTCCATGATAAATATCATTATTTGGTGAGATTAGCATTATTGATTTTATTGAATTGATTATGATATCTGCCTCCTCTTTTTTTTTTCTTTTTTTTGGTACTAGTCAACATTATATATATATATATATATATATATATATATATATATATATATATATATATATATATATATATATATATATATATAATGGTCAGAGGCTATTATACGAGCCTCTAGGCACCCTCATGCGTAGGGCTATCAAAAAAGTTTGTTGTTCGCGAACAGTTAGTGTTTGGTTCGTCAATAAATTCGTGTTCGATTCGTTCGATAAGTAAACGAGACGAACGCAAATAATTTTTTTTCGTTCGATTAGTTAAACGAACCAAACACGAACACTGATATTTGTTCGTGTTCGAATCGTTATTGTTCGAAATATAAAATAATTTAATATATATATAATTTATGATAATTTAAACAATTAAATTTTATCAATTATAATATATAATAAATTAATAATAATAATAATATATTAATATACTCTATTAGTAATATACTAATATAGATATTATATATTTATATAATATAAGTTATATAATTAATATAATATATTATTTTTATATATTAATATTAGAGATGTCAAATTGGGTCGTCGTTCGCGAATAACTCGTGTTTGGCTAGTTCGTTAAGAAGCAAACACGAACAATTTCGAACATAAGCTTATTTCAAACAAAGTAAATTTCAAACGAACCGAACACGAACACAAACTCTGTTCGTTCGTGTTCGGTTTGTTTACACCCCTACTTATGCGCTTAACTATTCGAGGACTGCCCTCACTACCGACAAACTAGCCATAGGGGAATTTGAATCCTTGACCTGAGAGGACTTATGACTTTCAAAAGAAGTGTGTATATATATATATTCGTGCATGTATGTACAGACAATTATGTTGGGATGTTTTTTTCTGTTAATTTCTTCCTGTTTCCGTTGTGTTATTTGTTATCTTATTTTATGGAAATTTACACCCAATTTTTATGCATTTACGCATCCCACACCTAAAAATTCGTATTTACAGAAAAAGCACTCTCACCATGCGTGAAAGGGTAGAATTTACAGTTGAGAAGTGTAATTAGTATTGTTTTGTATGCGATTGGAAGGAATTGAGTGCTTGGCTTGTAAAAATGAAGGTATAGGTGCAAGATACAGAAATGCAAAGAATTGGGTGCTACGTACGTAAATTCTCATTTATTTTATTATATTTTATATCTAACTATCTTAGTTTATTGATTCAAAATTATTGTTGTGCTTTTGTCATAACCTTAAATTTGTGTTGTAAGACATATTGATGGAGATTAGAGCAAGGCTACGTGAGATACTCAGGTCATGTACTATTGAATGAGATGAACCATAATTTCTCCATATATTTTATTTGATAGATAATTGTATTTATGATTATTTTATGAGAGAGAGTACTAATTATCAATAGAATAGCATTGCAATCCTATAAAAATTAGAAAATGACACAACTTATTGTTTAAATTTTAGACTTTATGCTTTCAATTGCTGGTTTGTTAGATTGGTATTTCTGGATTGACTTTAGTGATTGCAAATACAAATTTGTTGGCATGACTTAGCACTGCGAAAAGCTGTAATGATTTGCAGGACTGATTTACTGAAATGCTAATTTGTTCATATGCATTGTTTTTTTTCGTATAATTGTTCTGGTTTATTTTCAATATTGGAGTACATTTGTCTTTCTCGGGCTGTAAACGAGCCGAGCTTGAGATAGCTCAAGTTTGGCTCGTGTTCGGCTCGTATCAAATTGATCGTGTTTGAAATTGGCTTGTGAACAATGTGTTCGTGTTCGGCTCGATTTAAATATTTTTATTCGTGTTCGGCTCAAAATTGGTTCGTTAAAATTAATCGGAAAAAATAGGTGTTAAGTTTTTTATTCGAACCTGGACCAAATTTAGGCAAAAAATAAAAAAAAAACACACATAACCATATTATCACACGAGCTGCTACCATTGATTTAAACTTAGATATAAATATACATAATATATTATTATATAAAAAATATATATAATATATTATTATATAAAATATAATATAATTCTTTTTTTATTTGAAGCTGAAATGAGCCGAATACGAACAAACAAAGAGTTGTTATATTCAGCTCGTTTATAATTCGAACTTAAGAAAATTGTTCACGTTCAGCTCGCTTATTTAACGAACGAGTCAAACACAAGCTTCTCAACGAGCCAAACACTAAGTTGTTCGTGAAAAACTAAATTTTTTGACAGCCCTAGTTTCATCGGGTTGATTGCTATTTAACGTGCATGGTCCCCTGAGATTGGAGAAATGAAAGAACAAAAACCAAAATAATTTTAAATTTATAAATATGATCGTAATTTTCTAATATATTTTTTATTTAAAAATTAAATTGATTGTAATACAGTTATTTGTCCTTTAATTGTCGAGTTGTAGTTAGTTATTGTAATAATAAATTCAGAGAGACCAATATATATATATATATATATATATATATATATATATATATATATATATATATATATATATATATATATATATATATATATATATATAATTGCATTTAAATCAAATTTCTCCTTATAACATAACAAAATCTTTTGCATCTATGACGGTGAATTCTTTCATATCACATGATCAAATATTTCATCAATATTTTTCTTATTTGTTAGTTCTATGAGTGATTGCAATCTTAGGTGATTTATATTAGATTATAAATAATTTAAAGATAACACTGTAAAAGATATTACTTAAAAAATAAATTAATTATTTCATAATTTAATTAATCGAATTTCTAACCATGAAGGTAATGAACAAGGCATAGTCTAAGTGAAGCATTCCTCCATGCTCATAAGCATGCATAAATACAGAAAAATTAGTAGGAATAATGTTTTTTATATTATAAATCTACATATCTTTTATATTTATAAATCTAACACCTACTACTTTCATATTTATATTTAAAAATCTTTTTATGTGGAACATATGACCGAAAATGAGTATTTAACTTTCTTAAAGTGTGTATTTAACTTTGTAAAAGTTGGTACTGGCCGTATATTGTACGGGATATAAATATGTTAATTCTTTGCATGTAAATATTAAAATTTGGGTGTTAGATAAGTAAATACAAAAGAATTGTGTGGCATGGATTGATATTGCATAAACAATTTTCGGCATCCAACATGAATCTGGAGTCATTGCACGAAGCTCGAGGTAATTTTTTAGCAATAAATTTTCAAACTTTGATTAAAAGTCATTTAGAACTTTGATTTCAGCAAACTTACAGTCAACTTGACCGGCTCGATTAGATGGACCCAGTGACGGTAAAATCGGTTTAATCTGAGTCAAATGAAGCCCAGATCAAGCTGTTAAACCATATTTAGAAGTTTTACAAGCAAAATTGGAAGATCAAATAGATTTTGAATATGACAAGTTTATAGTCAAATCGAGTATATCAACAAGACGAATCCAATAAGTCCAAGGTCACTCAATTCTAACATCGCTATGGCACTAAAATGTCCATCGAACGATTTTAGATCAAAGGGATATATCTGGGACGTCTGATTAAGTGTGGTATGGATTCCTTTCTTATTTGTAACATGAACTCTATAAATAGAGCCCTACCTGCTCATGAGAAATGAATCAAAAGAGTGAAGCCCGAAAAAAGCTTAAGCTTAAAGAACGAGTTGAAGTCGAACATTACTTCTGACCGAAGATCCGACGAACGCCTCCTGAATGTGGTACAAGTTTTTCAAGTAAAATCTACTGATATTTTTTTTCTCTTCATTTCTATTATCTGAATGTGTATTAATTTCTCGTGCAATATTAAGATGTTAATTTATCCCTTTACCGCCGCGAATTCTCTTGCACACAACGCACATCTAAATTCCCAAGTCAAGGGAAATTTAGACTGCCTAGTGCTTGATCAAACAAGCGGACTCCAGCTTAATCAAAAGCTCCCCGTGTTCAACCCATAAGATTTACAACCCATAAGATTTACAACAGATGGCCAAAACAAAGTAGGTTGCTCCAAATTCTCTCTCCCTTAAAGATGGTCAGTCATCTCTCTCTCTCTAAAAATTCTTCATTGTTCCCCAATTATTGGAAGACTTTTCATACAAACTTGCATTTTCTGATATCAAATAAAGCATACTAAGTGCAAGAAGTCATCTCCTCAGAAGAGTCTCACTGCTTCTAGGTCCCGGTCACAACTACAAGCTTTTCTTTTAATATATGTCCTACTTTTCATTGCAAGTGTTTCTGTATCTAATATGTATCCAGTCTTCTGACTAAAAAGTCATCATAGAGCTGGCTTTCACATTCAAATCAAAAGAAAAAAAAAAAACAGACCACCCTACATATCAATATAGTTTCCTTCATCCATATTATGTGCTAAGTGAAGTTGGCCCAGCACCTACACTGTATAGACCTCTTTCACAATGAGTATATTACTTCTAACACCCACCCCACTCAAATTCATGCTCACATAATTTTATAATCAAAATCTATATATATATATATATATATATATATATATATATCACTGTGGATAAAAGCTTAAGGATAGAATGCAGACAAAAAACTACACATCAGCTGAAACAAAATTCAAAAAAGAATTCAAAAGAAGAGCTACAACTTGATTGTGTTGATGTCTACTGGTTCAGGGGCATTTACACTAAGCGACCTGGAAAGTTGAAAATAGAGGAACCAAACATTTGTCTCAATCCAGGAGAAGCAAATATTTGCTAAAACACCACGTGGAGAACCAAACAACAACGTACTTACCCCATGTAACATGAGACTTTTCAAACAGAGTGCGCATTAATTTCTGATGGAAACCAGAAGTTTATTTTCTGGTATTGAAGGAATTGAGCCATTCAGGTTGTATTTGCAGAATTTGCTTTTAAAAAAACTCTTAAAAGATTAAATAAAAACTGTGGCTGGAGAAACAGGTTCTAAGAAAATTTTAGCAGAAGAACAAAAACATAAGAATGCTTTGTCTTAGTTTATCAAGTGAAAGTGTTACAAAAAGGTCTATAAGAAGGCAATATTTTTTTCTCCAGTGGCAAGGATGGCAAAGGTTTATCTCCCTGGGTTTTCTTCCTTGGATTTCAGGGCTTCTCCTCCACTCCTTAGGGCAGTAAAGAGTATTCCAAACTGAAGGGTTAGAGATCGTTGGCTACCTACAGCTACAGTAATGTCGGCAGTATGTTAAGAGTTTCAAAATAGGCTGAGTATGATAATACATAGAGTAATAAGCTTGTGAATGATTATTTGTTGTATTAGGTAAGATAACAGTTAAATAGTATGAAATCGAATAACAATGAATATATGATATTGTACATCCATAAATAGTCTCTATTTGGAGAGAATAGAATTAATGAAAGAATGAGGTGAGTCTCTCCAAATATGTGTTCCCTTCTTTTTATCTACCCAGCCCAGCTCATGGAGTTGCAGCGAACTCAAATACGTTGTTTAACCAAAATTGTTGATATCCTCAAATTTTTGGCATCTTCAAACCAAGAAACTCCACCCAAATCTCCATCTTCAATAACTACATCTCTGAACAAATAGTTTTCGCCCAATCATCACAACATCTTCGTTACTAATCTTCAAGATCATAGCGAATCACGCAAAATCTTATTACACTTCTCCTTGTAGTCTATAAGTGTCATCTCCTACCTCCAAGATTTCACCTTCAGGCAGATATCTCCATTTTTTTCATCCCGGCTAAAGTTCCCACAATCATTGCCTATTTGCAGATCTGCCAATTTCATTTGCAAATCTCGTTAGCTCCCAAAGTCTCCAACAGTCTACTAAACCCAACGCTCCATTCATGCATTTACTCAACTCCTTTTATGAGCCCAGAAACCATACCATGTCTCAAATGTCAATAAGCTCTATAATGCTCTTGCCACAAGATCATGATCACGAAGCCAAGATCAGAACAAGACCCATCACCAACTCCAAGCCTAGTCGATAGATTCATCGCCTCCATACCATGCCACTCCACAAAATCAAGAATTGCATTCCATCTAGTACAGCAATTTGTGCCATCTCCTCCCATCTTACTTCGATCCTATCATCAGAGTTTGTCGTCCCAAATCCCATCCAATCTAAGCCATGCTCTTAGCCAGACATCCGAGTTCATGTCCATTTGCAATTCAAATCAAATTCCATTTGGGCAAAATTGGCAACTCAAATTCCATGCATTAGGCTAATAATTTGAAAGTGTGAGTAATATTAGGGATAAAAAATAGCTCGTGTGTGCAATAGTAGAGTAACAAACTAGTGGATGCTAAAATACTATATTAAGATAATAAGATAGTAGATTAGTAGTAAGAAGCCAATTAACAATAAATTAGAAACATGTACATCAATAAATAGCCGCTAATTAAAAACATTAGAACAAATGAATAAATGAAATAAGCCTCCTTAAATTTGTGTTCTCTACATCTCCCCGCTAGATTTTTTTAAGTTTCTAACAAACTCAAATCTGCATCTCAAAATGCCACCATCCTCAAAATGTCATATATCACAGTCTCAATGAGTTCATATTATTGTGTAATTCCCTCCTAGATTGTTGGATATCTCAAAATACAACAAATCGAATTGTATTCCATCATCACAAATCAATTTCCATTTAAGCAAAATTGGCAACTCAAGTACCATGCTCATTAGCAATCAGTTCGAAGGGATGAGTAATATTAGGGATAGGAAATAGCTTGTCAACGCAATGATAGAGTAATAAGAAAATGGATGATTAATTATTGTATTAGGCTAATAAAATAGTAGGTAAGTAGTAATATGTCAAGTGATAATAAAGCAGTAGTCATGTACATGAACAAATAGCCCCTAATTAAAGACATTAGAAAGAATGAATAAATGATAGAAGCCGCCCTAATTTTTTTTCTCTTCTCTTGAAGTCTCCCGCTAGATTTCTTAAGTTTCTAACAAACCCAAATTTGCATAAGGAAAGGTCTGCATCCTCGAAATGTTGTTTATCGCAATCCCACCAATGGATTCATATTATTGTATGACATTCCCCTCGATTTTGTTGGTCGTATCCCAATACAATAAAACAAGTTGGATGCCAACATCACAAATCAAACTCCATTTGAGCAAAAGTGGCAACTCAAATTCCATGTCCATTAACAATTAGTTTTAAGGGGTGAGTAATATTAGGGGTAAGAAATAGCTTGTTCATGTAATAATAGAGTAATAAGTTAGCGGTTGATTAATTATTATATTAGGCTAATAAGATAGTAGATAAGTAGTAAGAAGTCAGATATAAATTGGTGGTCACATACATGAACATGTAGCCTCTAATGAAAGACATTTGAAGGAATGAAGAGATGAATAAACCTCCTTAAACTTGTGTTATCTTCTCTTTATTTGCCCCACCAGATTTCTGAAGATGCTGATGAACTCAAATCTGCATCCGAAATTGTCAGCATCCTTAAAATGTCGTTTATCGTAATCTTGGCTCTCTCCAAATACAATAAAATGGGTGTATGCCCCTAGACTCCATTAAATGCATTTCCCTCTCTCACTGATCTCTCTCCCATATGGATCTCAGTTTGTCTAGGGCTGAGAATAAGCTTGGTGTTCCTCTAGTTGTCAATAACTTAACTATCAAAACCAAACTTCACTTTGCTCAAATTTGTGTTAAAATTACTACTGCCTCAGCTCTTCCGGATTCAATCCCCTTAAATCTAAATAGTTTCAAATTTAACCAATAAGTAATTTAGGACTGGAAACCCACATCTTACAATTCTTAAGCCACCTTCAGAACTACATAAAATCTCCATAAAGAATCTCATCCTATAAAAGAAAAATAAAATTCTCCTAATGTCAATCTTCAAATTTCAAAGCTGGAAGAAATCTCTTCCTTTCAAACTCTTAATTCCTCTGCTCCGATAATATTAGCTGATTTGAATTGTCTATCGCCACCTCTAATTCCTAGTTCAAATTCAGGTGACTACCCCTGTAGTTTCATTCCATTATAACCCTTATCATAAACCATTTTGACTCCACCTTGCAAATAAGAACATTAAAGACAAGCACTCTAAACTATCTTCAAGAATGCTTCATCCAAATCCAAAGCACACATGGTTGACAAAAAAATAAAAACACCTTTTAGCATTTATGAACCTTTCAAGTATAGCATCTTGGAACATTAAAGGCCTCCAAGGGGTAAGATCATACTTCGGATTGCAGAAAATTGATGACGGATCTGTAAATTGATTTGATTTATCTTATTGAAACTGAAGTCAATTTTAAAACTTTGTTGGATCCCTTTAAGCAAAGAAGAATGTATGCAGTCATAACAGCTTTCATAGCATGCCTAGACGCAAATTTTGGATAAAATGGAACCAACTTAATGAAACTTTTTGTTATTATGTGGAGTCTGATTGTGTCAATCAATTGTCAATCACCGATCAAGCTTGGCGAAAAGTTTATTGGGGTGTAAGGGAGCAGCACCAAGCAGTGTCCCAAAAAAAAAAGTTGTAAATAGCACCTTGAGGTTGAATCCATAACCCTTAAGTATGAGTGTCCTAGTGATATTGTAGCAATATCGAGATGTTGTCATTGCAGCACCGCAGTGCTACAACGAGAGAAAATTTAATGTTAAAACCAGAGAGTAAGCTGCTGTAGAGCAACATCGCAGTGCTACAGCTTGATCAGGAGCAATTTAGTGCAAGTTTTGACGGTTCAACATGACTTCAAGTAGAATGTCATGCAATTTTTTGTTAAGTAATTTTTGTGTTCTCTTATGCAAGGAGTGGAGTATGAGTGTCAATGAGTGTCCAAAGTTTGAAAAGACTTGAGTGTAGTGTAATTTATACTATTCTCCTCATTTTTGCTTCATAGTAGATTTCTTGGTATTGTGTGGCTTTTTTTTCCCGTTCCCGGTTTTTCGGTGTTAAATCTGATATATCTGCGCATTTCTTTCTTTGTACGTTTTTATACAAAGTTTTGCTTTGAATCTCACGAATCGGTTTCGGGAATTTGCGTCTCCCAACAATTTTAATTACTTCTAATATACCTTCTTTTAATTGAGTTTTGTCAAATTTTAATCAACTTTATATGCTACTAATGATATGAGGGATATAAATGATCTTTAGAAGCCCGTAGCTAAATTGTTTGTCTTTATCAATTTTTTCTTGGCTCTTTTTTTTTAGACTTAATTATACTTTTTTCTTCGAAAAAAGTCAATGGCAACGCTATCATTTAATAAAACGATTGGTTTTAATGATTCTTTCATAGATTGGACTCATGTATCTTCCTTGCTCGAGGCTCTCTTTCACTTGGTTCAATAACCAAGAAATGAACCCTATCGCATATAAGCTTGATCATGCTTTTTGTACCTGTCTTCGGATGGGTGAACATCATGTTTCTTTCTACGAATTAACTTTATCACTCCCTCGACTTATCAATTTGGGGAACCAGAATCCTATCAGGCACAATTTTATTTTCAAAAACTATTGAACTAATGCTTCTTCTTAGGAACATTTTTTTTCTAGGGGACCCACCTTTTTATACTTGGCAAAAAGCTTCAAGTGGTTTGAAAAGATTTAATTGGAAGACCGAACAGCTATCTAGGGACTTAAAAGCATGAAAAAGAGAGCATTTTTCACCTAATAGAAAACATCACCAGCAAGAAATCTTTGTATGTTGTGGCTAATGCTCTCAAGAGTATAAACTCTAATAAAATGTTGAGGCTTGAGAGGTTTATGGTAAAATCCTTCACTCATGCTTGGGACTCAATGGGAACCAAACCTATTTCTGATTCATCATTTCTTACTTCTGGCAAAATGTCAAATACAGTTAAACACTATCTTGTAACCTTTATTCCTAAGCAAAACAATGCGGATTCCATTCTCTCTTCTCAAGGTATCACCTTATGTAACATGATCGCCAAAATTACAGCTAAAATACTTGCAAACTGTTAAAGGTTGTATTCCCGCTAACCATTCGAGCAGCAAAAGCAATTTTTATCAGGAATG
This sequence comes from Phalaenopsis aphrodite, assembly GCA_003013225.1. Lineage (NCBI taxonomy): Eukaryota > Viridiplantae > Streptophyta > Magnoliopsida > Asparagales > Orchidaceae > Phalaenopsis > Phalaenopsis aphrodite. The sequence goes on from NEWO01000076.1 coordinate 773,877, forward strand.
GAGGCACAAGTCACAATATTACCTTACAAATAAAATTACACACAACATTTATTCCAGGCACTCTGCATTTTTTTTTTAATTTTTTGGTGCTAAGATTGATGATAGAAAGGAATTAAATAGTTTTAAAAAAGCTTCATTTCTAATAGACTTCTTAAGAAGTTCAGTCCTCTTCATTTTGTCAAATGGTTTTATCATTGCATTATTGAAGCTTCCCTCCCTATTATATTAAATGGTGAAATAAATGGCCTCTTTTCTTCCTCAAATGGGCAACTCAAAATATCCCCTTCTTTGTTCTTTTTGCAATCACTATGGATGAATTTACTTGTCTTAGGATAATGAGGTTCTTAAGGGATCTCACATTCCTATCCATGAATAAAAATCTTGATTTCTCGTCTTATATTTGCCAATAATCTTTTTTTTTATGAAAAAGACTGATCGAGTTTATTATGGGAGGGCTAATCAAGATTTTATTCTTTCATGACACTGTCCTGAAATTTGAAAAACCAAGACGGGAACAAACTGTTAGACATTGATAACATCACTCTAACGATCATCATAGTCCGCAATAACAATCATCCAACATAAACAGCCAGTAAACCATAAAAGCATATAAAACAACATTCACATCGACATAAAGACACCCAACATGCAATTAATTGAAGAAAATCAACAATAAAGCAACAATGCTTATACCTATTTTAACTTGAACATCTTCTGCGATAGACATATTATCTCATGTCAGTCATTTTAGTTTAACTGAGCTTTACTTGAAAGAAATAGTTAAATAATACATTAAGTTTATAACAACTTAATGAATAATTACAATTTTAATATGCATTAAATCATTATGAAATTATTTAAATAAAAATATTTAACAGAGAAATAATGTTTAATCTGTAAACTCAACTGTAACATTTTTATTTTAATAAAACATTTATTAAACTATTTTTTAAACACTTATATTTTTCTATTTCTTTTCTTTTAAGAAATCATATTAAGAGCATCATTAAAATTTGTACTAATTAAAGTGCAACCATTTTCATTTCAATTTATATTCATATAGGGGTATAATAGTGCCCACAACTAAGCAACTAAGCATCATTAAGGATGACTTATAATTGACTTGTATATTTATTTTTTTTATTTAAAAATATTTAATCCATTTCAATCATTGAATCTATTTCTTAATTTTTTTTATATAATGCAAAAGGTAAAATAATTTAAAACAATAAATGGTCATTTAATTTTTTAATTATAGAAATTATTTTAAGCTTTAAGCATGTATAAAATAAATAAAATATATCTTTTAGAATAATATATCACCATTTAAGTTTGTATGCGACTTTATAAACTATATTCTTTGAATGCATAAATACTTTTAAATAAAATAAAATAAATTTAATCAATATAAAATAATAAGTACTCACATTGATTCAATGTCATAAACTGATCCCTAGAAATAAGTTGGCTT
>NEWO01000076.1:779094-838836 GCA_003013225.1 Phalaenopsis aphrodite
TATCCTCGCATATACCCCTCGCCCCTCTCCTCATTTGTCAACCGTGTCGTTAGGACTGCAGCCCGGTTCTACTCCCCTCCCTCCGTTGTCGGCTCCGTCGATTGGCTACCTATCTCAAGTGAGATTTTCTCCTCTATGGTTTTTTCTCATTGCTTATTTATTGCTTACCTCTGTGTTTCTCTTTTTTCTTCTGTGAAATTGTTTGTCATGTATATGCATCCAGTGATGTTTGATAATCGATTTGCTTGTTCTTTCCTATGCATATGTGTAGATAAACATTTTAAGAGGAGACCACTTTGTTTTTTTCTTTTCGTTATAGTATTTGCTAATGGGATTGTATATGTTTAAATGCAAATTTGAAGTTTATAGAGCAGATGAGTTAGCATTATCTAAAGTTATCCTGATCAACCAGTAGAATTAATGGAATGAAATATATATGAGCATTGTACATATATTTCTTTAAAAATTCTTTGTGGACTTATTCTATATATGTTTGCACTGATGTTAGTTAGTTGATTTTCTTGCATTTGCCTTCTCTACAGAGTTGAGTAACATTTTCGGGGAGAATGTTGAACAATGCTTCCTTTTTTTAGTATATGAGATCATTTTATAAATGGAATTGCGTATGTCTTGATGCAAAGTTGAACTTTGCATGATAGATATGTTAGCAGCATCTATACTTATCTTGATCAACTGGCAAAAGCTATGAAATAAAATATATATGAACATTGTTGATTTGTTTCTTTAAGAAATAATTTTTTTTAGTACATGAAATTCTTTACAAATGGAATTACATGTTTTCATGTAGAGTTGTAGTTTACATGATAGATAAGCTAGCAGCATCAATACTTATCATGATCAACCAATAAAAGTTATAGAATGAAATATATATGAACATTGTTCATTTGTTTCTTTAAAAATTTCTTTTTTAAATATCTGAGAGACAATTATAAATGAAATTGCATATGTTTTGATGCAAAGTTGAATGCAAAACTTTGCATTATAGATAAGTCAGCGGCATTTATCTTTAATCTGATCAACCAATAGAAGATTTGGAATGAAACATATAAGAGCATTGTACATCTGCTTCTTTAAAAATTCTTTGTGGACTTCTACTACATATGCATACACTAATTTTACTTATCCAATTGCTTGTTATTGTCTCCTCTTCAATATAGAGTAACATTTTGGGAGAAGAATGTTGAGCATTGCTTCCTATTTTTAGTTTTTCAGAGACTTTATAAATGAAATTTCATATGTTTTGCTTCAAAGTTGAAGTTTACATGATAGATAAGTTAGTGACATTTATACTTATCCTGATCAACCAGTAAAAGCTATAGAACAAAATATATGTGAGCGTTGTTCATTTGTTTCTTTAACAATTTTTTGTATTTTTTCTACTTGGATATATGAGCATTGTTTTATAGTTTCTCTGAGAAGTTTTGTTGGCCAATTTGCTTATTTTTTTCTCTTCTTCAGTTTAGAGTAATATTTTGGGGAGAGAATGTTGAGCATTGTATCTTTTTTTTTAGTTTTTCTGAGACTATTTTATAAATGTAATTACATATGATTTGATGCAAAGTTAAAATTTGTACGATATATAAGTTATCAGTATATTTACCTATCTTAATCAATCAATAGAAGTTATAGAATAAAATATATGCGAGCATTATTCACCTATTTCTTTGAGATTTTTTTTGTTTATTTTTTTCATAGTTATATAAGCACTGTTTTACATTCTCTAATAAAATTTGTTGGTCGGATTGTTTGTTTTTACCTACATGTAAATATAGAGTAACATTTTAAGAGGACACTGATTAGCACTCTATCCTTTTTTTTAGTTTTTTTGAGACTTTTAAAAATATAATTGTATATACTTGGTTGAAAAGTTGAAGTTTGCATGATGAATGAGTTAACGACATCTTTACCTGTTCCGATCAATCAGTAGAAGCAATGGAATGAAATATATATGAGCATTGTTACCATGTTATTTCAGAATCTTTTTGTTTATTTTTTTTTCATAGCTATATGAGCAATGTTTTACAATTTCTCTGAGAATTTTTGTTGGTCAAATTGTTTGTTTTTGTCTCTTCCTCAGTGTAGAGTAACATTTGAGGAAAGAAATATTGAGCAATCTTTCTTTTTTTGTTTCTGAGACTTTTAAAAATAGAAATGCATACGTTTTGACGCGAAGTTAAAATTTGCATGATAGATAATTTTGAACATCTTCACCTATCATTATCAAACATTATAAGCTATAAAATGAAATATATATAAGCATTATTAATACGTTTATTTCAGAATTTTTAGTATGTCTGTTGTGCAGAGATACATGAGCATTGTTTTATAGTTTCTATGGGAAATTTTATTGATAGATTTAGCTCCTCTGAGAAAGTTCTGTCCCTCTTTAGTGTATAAAAATAGTTTGGGGGACGACTTTTGAGCAATGCTTCATTTTTTTAGTTTTAATATATTTTTACGGAATGAAAAATATGTGGTTATGTTTTGAAGTAAAGTTGAAGCATGCATGAGTAATAAGTTCGCAACAGTTATCCTAATTCTGATCACCCAATATAAGTTATAGAATGAAATATATATATATGAGCATTAGTCTTCTATTTCTTTCAGAATTTTACGTGTATTTATCATACATATGTATTCACTGAGGTTATATGTCAGATAAAATATCAATTGAGGATTTCACTCAACTGTTATTTAGAGCCATTATGGAAAATAACTATCAAAGAGCCAACCAATCACTAGTTGTAAATTTTAAAGAATGTTTTTCCCACAGATACTAACCTGTTGCTAGAGAGCACGTTCAAAGGTAGTCGATTTGAGAAAATGGTGATTATGGATGGACTCTTATTTGGTTAAGAGATCTCATTGAGCTCTAATAATTTGCTCGAGCACCAATAGAAGCAAAAAATTTGTTATTGATATCTTATCTGGCATGTAATCATCGGGTTTGCAACAGTGCATGCATACGCAAAATAAATACACAAAAAAATTTGAAAGAAATAGATGATCGATGCTCATATATATATTTCATTTCATAGCTTACACGGTTTGAACATGATAAGTATAGATATTGCTAACTTATTTATCCTATAAACTTCAACTTTGCATCAAAGCATATGCAATTTCTTATATAAAAGCCTCTAAAAAACTAATAAAAAAAAGAAGCGGTGATCAATATTCTCCCCCTAAAATGTTACTCTAAATTAAAGAGATGAGCAAGCAAATGACCAACAAAATTTCTCAGAAAAAATGTAAAGCAGTACTTATATATCTATCCATATTGAGATATGTTGAGGTGGAATAAATGTCGTTAACTTATCGGGCATGATTCTCAAGATTTATATGATCTTATTACTTCGGATGGTTTGTGGAACCGTTGGTTTTTTGTTTCTGTTTACGGTGATACATTCAAAGTGCGATTTGGTGGGCACATTTCACATTTCTAGTGAAATGTTAAGTAGAACGATGATAGAAAAAAATTGAACAAAAAGTTTAACCAATTACCAATTATGAATATTAAAAAAACGGTCATGCTAATTTGACACGAATAATGTCTGATCCTTATGCCTAGAGAACACAATTGGTGATTCTGGATGGAGCTATTTTTTATATTATGCTTTGATTCAAAGCTCTATACTTTTAATTCGCTTTTGCCTCATTTTTATTTTCTCTTAATGTATTGTTGTTTTACGTGTCAAATTATGTTGATCCTGACTGGTCTTTATGCCTAGAGAACATAATTGGTGATCCTGAATGAAGCTATTTTTGATATTATGCTTTGATTCAGAGCTTTATATTTTTAATTCGTTTTTGCCACATTTTTATTTTCTCTTGATGTATTGTTTTTTTAAATGCCAAATTATGTGATCCATTTTTTTTTAACTTACATATCAGATGAAGTAAAATGTAAGTAAAAAAAGAACAAAAAAAATGTGGTATACCCGCTATTTGGGATCGGCAGACGAAAATAATTTTCTATGATTTATGATTGAGGGAAGTAAAAAAGGGCAATAAACCAACCACACATTTCAATACGGAAGGTTGTCAAAATATAACGAAACACTTTCAAAGAAAAATTGGTAGACTGTACGATAAAACTCAGCTGAAAAATAAATGGAATCAAATTAAGGACTAGAAGTTGTGAAGAAGCTAAACAGAGCAACCATTGGTTTAGAATGGGACCCTATTAGAAAAACAGTTGATGCACCTGAGGAGTGGTGGCAATAAAAAATTTCAGTAAGTAGAAAATTTTACATTCAATATTACTTACTTTAAAATTATGTTTCTTAGAAATCAAGTTTATCAATTGTAAGTTTACCGAAATGCAAAAAAAAACAGATTTGTTGGCATTAACCTGGAGCTGGGGGAGAAGTTCGATACTATGTTCATCGGTGTTGTAACAACGGGCGATAATGTCTGGCCTACAACTGAAGAGCCCACCCCTAATTTGGATGAGCCCGAATGTGTTCATTCCAAAGAAGTCTACAAGGAACAACTAGATGAAAGAGACCAGGGGGAGTCCAGTCACTCCAAGCGACCTGCACCCTCGACAGAAAAAGGGAAAAAAACTAAAGTCGGGGAAGCTCATTTATCTCAGCAGATATCACAGCTAGTGACAAACTGCATCAGTATCCCTTCAGTGCCCACACTGCTCTACATGCATACCCAACAATGATAGATGTTGTCAAGCTACTCGACTCAATTTCAAAATTTTAGATGGCATGCCCTTATTTGTCGTAAAACTTCTTGAGAAACAAAACAAGCGCTGCTCCCTGAACAAAGGATTTCTTATCTCAGTTATTTTTTTATAGAGTAAGAATGAATAGATGACATGCACCTCGGTTTTTATTACTTGTTGCTACTATATCAGAGTGACTATTTGTAGTATTTGACATTTAGTGTGTACTATTTATGACATTTCATTATTTGTGGATTTTCGTAGTTAAACTACTTTCATTGCGCCCAAGTTAAGCATTTACATGCATTGAGAATAACATGTTATTTTGAAATAAGCTTAACATTATTCTTTCAGACAAATGAAACCGCTAAATGAAGAGGAGATTGTAAAGATAGTTGAGAAAGAGACAATCATTATCAGCACAGTTTGACTGATTCATTAGTATTACTTGAGACATATTTGTAAGACACCTTGTGTGTCATCGCCATCTGTGGGTGACAAATGGGTTGGTGATCAAATGGAAGCTCATCCAACCGGATTCACAACATGTTATGGATGTCGAAAGTTATATTTTGTGATTTATTAGATGAACTGTAATTCAAATATGGTTTGCATGGATCTTCGCGCTTTACATCCGTTATTAAGTCGCACAATGAGTTCATTCATGTTGCTTCTAAGCATTTCCAGCACTCTACATAGACGATTAGTTGGTATTTACACGTTGGGGTTAACTGTTTGGTTAAAATGGATACGGACATCTTTTTCTCAAACACCTCGAGAAATCCATAGTGATCTGAAGTACATGTCGTCGTTCAAGGTATGGATTTCACTCTTTATTTGTATTTTAATATATTAAAGAAAATTTATAAATAGCACATTTTGTGACATTTTTTATAAAAAGGGCCGCATCAAAGCAATTGATGGTATGCGTGTTAACAGACGCGTAAAGAATAAGGAAAAGATAGCCTATATCGGAAGGTGTGCGGATGCTAAACAGAATATATTAGCAGTATGTGATTTCAACATATGTTTTACATTATTGATGACTAATTGGAAAGGAAGTGCACACAATAACAAAATATTTAAATTTGCAACCCTGCAGCCCGAATACAAATTTTATCTCTACAAGGTTGAAGCATTTAACTAATTCATCACTATTATATTTCCATTTGAACTAATCCACTAATGATGTCGTTATTTAGGAAAATATTATCTTGTTGATTCAGGATATTCACTGCAATGAGGTTTTTTAAAGTTATTTCCCGACACTAGATATCACATTCCTGACTTCGAGCGCAACACCCAAGTGTTTAAAGAGAGGAATTAGCTCATTAACAAAAGACTCTTGTCATTACGCAGTGTCATCGAGCGAGCAATTGGTGTATGGAAGAAGTTGGTCATACTCCAAGATATGCCTAAGTATTCTTAAAAAAAAATAGGTGAAAATAATTGTTGCAATGACTGCACTCCAAAATTTTACACGGAAGAATCCATCACGAGATGATAATGATTTCAAGGTCTTAGATGATTATCATACCAAAATGTCTGAGAAAGCTAACCAACATCAAGTCAGACTTTCGGTGCAAGAAGATGACTTTAGGATGACCGAGTACAAAACTTTTGATGGGAAAGGCGTCGAGGAGATATTACAATTAAGAGAGGAGATTATTGATGCTTTGGTGAATGTAATGACTGTACTTATGTAGCATTACCTAATTATTAGTATTTGATGATTCATACCTCATCGTTATGCTTTTCTCTTGAAGTATTTTTTTTCAAAATATATATAGTGTATGTCGTTCAACTTTTCGATGGATTTTAAAAATATTATTTTCAAAAATTTAATTTAAATATAAGGTATATATTTTAGATTATGAAAGTCGTGTTTTAATTTTTTAGAAAATGAGACTGAATGGATCTCATTGATCTAAGAGTTTGCATAATTGTGTCTGGTACCTTGAAATCTACACATTCTGAGAGATAAGTGTAGACTTTGACGATAGGCACATTCCTGTAAACTAAAAGATATGAGACATCTGTTTCATCTGCGAACTTTTTTATGTGTGACCTACAACTTCCCCTATTTAATACAAAAATTAAAAAAGGTTTATTTTACCTAGGTTTCAAGTTCCTTATAGAGGCAAGTCTCTATAGTTAATTACTCCCCAAATGACGAGAGTCACTTGAGAAATCTCTCAATAATGATCAGTGATTCTAGTCTTCAAGAATTCTAAGTTTAGGTTTTCACGGTAGGACGTGGAAAAGCAAATGAGAGTGGTTTAAATAGGAACTGTTATTTTCAGGAGTCCAAAGGAAGTAAAGAGTATGGGACGTCACAGATCCTGAGGAGAATCCTCGGTGACCTCCCAAATTATCCTACTGTGTGGCTGTGTTTTAGAATGGTTGTTATTTGAGTGTTCAATCCTGTCAATTTTAATGTTTGAGACTTACATTTGCATGATATCCGATTATGCAAATAGTCCGCAAAGATAAGAAGGTTTACGTCATATCACACGACAACCTTAGAACCTAAGGCGAGTTAGGACTTTCGCTGCACAACATGGTTGTACAGGAGCCTAAAAAGGGTGAGGATTTACGTCGCACTGGTCAATCTACCTTGAAGTCCTATGAGTTGTTATTATGCTATGAAGAGACAATGTTGAAGAATATCCTTTTGTTGCTCGATCCAAACTCCTCGTCGTGTTGCTCATAAAGTTGGCTCCAAGCTTCTATTGTAGCGATGGCTTCAGGGTTAAGTCTTTAAGATTGGGGATTTATGTTTCACAGTTTTGGTGTCAATGTTTGATTTTTGTTTTGTTTCAGTTTTGATTTTGCATGCAAAATAAGCAAATTACGGGTAAATAAAAGATATTTTTAAAAGTAAAATGTTGTAAATAAACTGTAAAAGCGTATCTGAGCATCTGCTACTGTTGCGTAATTAATATTGCGAGCACAGTATGATTTGCAGCAGATTTAAATAAACTTGCAAGAAAAATAAACAAGATAAGAAAATCTAGCACGAAAGTCAGAAAAATGAGTCGTAGAAATTACAAGAAAAAGAAACCCTTAGCCACGCATGAAAGACCAGGACTGGGTGTAAGACATTGGTAGAAGTGGGGGCTCAAAGCTGGACTGTATGTTTCCATATCTTGAACAAGAGTTATCAGCCCGACAATTTACAAAAGGCAGTCATTAACCTCAATCCGAGTAACTAGCCGTGAACCTTTATAAATTTTCATAGAAAAATTCTTTGATTTTCATGCAAAAGCTGTTGTTTAAGTCTTTTTTATGCAAAATTTTTTTTAAGATGCAAAAGAAATTTTTATTTTATTTTTGTAAATATTTTGTAAAGTCATATGGCCCACAATCTAGTCACTCTAATCGTGCTAAAACCACTGACAACCTAAGAGCGTCGGGGGCAATAATCCCACCAAGAACCGGCGAATAGTATCATTTATCATTCTCTCTCCCTTATTGAAGATCATTGAGGTAGGAGATACTATTCTAATAATCTCACTTCGCATCCCTCATTTAAACACACATAAGCAATGTCGTCATCGCCCTCGCCACCTAGACCATAGATTTATCCTAGTTCGGTGATCCATATGTGGCATTTAACAAATTTCTCCAATTGTCATGAGGGTTTGAGTGTAATATCCAACCTCAAATCCCGGTGCACTGGGTTTCACTATAGGTCAAGTCATGACAGAAATTCCACTATTGATTTAATTAAGGAAGCATGAATTACGTCTCGGTGCATCCTCATGTCTGGTGTCTTAATCAATTTGTGAATCATGGTCAAGTGCTTAGTTTTATTATTCATTCGAAAATTAGGTAGATGGACTCTCACCTATGGAGTGCTCATAAAATCTAGAAAGCATACAATAAAAAATTAGGTGGATGAACTCTCACCTAGAGTGTGCTCCTAAAATCTAGTAAGTCTACAATGAGAATTAGGTAGATGGACTTTCACTTAGGATGTGCTCCTAAAATCTATGAAGCCTACACTTTAACTTATGCTCAAATTGATTTAAGGTATTCTAGCCTCAATTAAGTGTTTTTCAACGAATCCTCAAATATTTCTAAGTGTCTTTCAAGTAATTAAATCAGAAATTTTCATTTTTTTTACTTAATCATTTAGGAAAAAGGAACAAAACAAAAAAAATTGATCCACTCCTAAAGCTAGCAAACCAAAAAGAGGAAGTACAAAGTGAATCGGTCCTAGAAGCGCTTCAATTCTTTCAACAACTATAATAAAATAGATTCTCGAGAAGAGTACTTAAGTTTGTTCCAAAATAGTGTTTTGATCGGCCCAAAAGTCTTCCAATTCAGTAAGAAAACGAGAGGTTCAAAAGTCACCAAATAGATTCAGAAAAGTGTGAACCAAAAGCCATGAGATAGAGTCAAGAAACACAACCCTTAAGCCGCTAGACAGACCCAGGAAGTGCATCCCATAAGCCGAGCAGCTAGCCTATGAAATTGGCATTTAAATCAACCCTTGGAATAGTGTTCAATTAAGCATAAAAAAGTAGTTAAATCATCTCCAAATCAGCAATAATACACGACAAAAAGCCGCTCTTAAAACCTTCTAAATCAGGCATTTCAATCAACCCATGGAATAGTGTTCAATTAAGCATAAAAAAATAGTAGTTAAATCATCTCCAAATCAACAATAATACACGACAAAAAAGCTGCTCTTAAAACCTTCTAAATCATAATGTATCAAGCCAAAACAACATCTGGGTTGAACCACAACAACAAGGCTAGAAAGGGAAGATAACCTTCAACTAAGCATAAATGCGCAATAGACATTGAGAGGAGCATATAAGAGAAATTAATAGGTCAAAAATGTGCTATACCAAAAATATCAATTGTTCTTAACCATCATCACATGATGTTTTGTATCATGGAGTAAAGCAAACTTCCAAGTGTTGTTTTAAACAAATTGGTTACATTGATTTTCTAGAAATCCACACAACAGCAAAACAGGCGAGGAAATCATCACAATAGCTTGATAGACATTAATGAGAGCATGCAAATGGGTAATTGAGACGAGGGATTTAGGGGAAGAATCGAACCTTTCAGTGAGAACAGCGGCTAAACAAAAAAAAGGAAGAAAAGTAGTAATTTCACTCTGTTCACCTCGTTCTCGAGACTGCCTCCATGTTAACGGCAACCGTGATGTGGAGCCGAGCGGGAGAAAGACTTCAGTGCAGGGTTTCTGTCGGGAGAAAGGAGGAAGCGTGATTTTCAATGCTGAGGAAGAGGGGGTCGGTCGCACGCGAGCAGGAAGTCTAGAGGCGGGATCTTGCGAGGTAGAGGGAGGCGAACGACTCTCGATCGCGGAAGAGTAGACAAGCCGAGCAGCTGGGAATCGAGAAGGAGTGAGCGGTTTGTTTGGTCGTGAGCCGAACGGTTGTTCGGTCGAGTGAGGAAGAGAGGAGGCGGAGGGCCTGGAAGAAGGCGAGGGAGAGGAGAGGTTTCGACTGGGAGAATCGAAGCAGCAGTGCGGGATTTGTCGCGAGGGAGAGAGGTGAGCGGGGCTCTTCAGCGCAAAGGAAGAGACGGCAGAGGCTAGCGGGGTAGCCGATTTTTTGTCGAGAGCGGGGGAGAGAGTCTGGGAGCGAGCCGGAGAGGGATAGAATAAGTAGTTTATGTGTTTTTTTTTCACAAAGTAAAGGAGACGATTTGGTATAGGGGAAATTTCAAGGGAGTCGATACCAGCATTGACGGAGAATTAATTAGACGAGGCTTCCATAAGCGGAGGAGACCTAATTGGCAAATCTTAATACCCTAATTATTGTGAAATTATATGATGAATTTGAAATCTAAACTTTTGAAATTCAAAAATCAAGTAAGCTAAGTTGATTAGTCCATGTTCAGCCCGACCTGGACCCGAATTGAACCTATGACCAGCCTAAACCCGCGCCGCTAATTAAAAAAATGTACATTGATTTTTGTGTTAATTGCTCGCCCGCGAAACCACGGTGATATGGGTGTCCTTCCTAGCTAAAGTCGACGTTCATGACGCATTCGTGTGGTCTGTTTTGTCATCTGGTGTCGTCTGGACGATTTCGCTGACAATCGGGCCAAAAAAGTGTCAAATTATGGTGTCTGTGAGTGCTCGAGTCACGTAAAGTTTACCTAAGGTCGTCTGATCATATGAGAACTCATTTTTGGGCTCCCTACATGTTAGTCGTGAGCCCTTGCAAATAGAAGTGCTTGGAACCACTCATGTGAGTTCTTTAACAAAATGAGTCAAGAAATGGTTTGAAGCTCTACGGGAGGTGGGCTCCATTACTAGTCTGTTAAAATGGTCAACAAGAAACTCCTAAGGCTAAATTTTGGGTTATGGGAGTAGGAAACCAAGGCCTCACTGAAAATGAGATCAACAGTGTACATTTAATTTTGGGTACAGATAAACTTTAAATCTTAATTTTAAGACTACCTATATTTTTTTTAGAATTTCTCGAATGTTGTATCGACTTAATATTTTTTAATTAGAACAATATGGTGTTACAATAACAAGAAATATGAGCTCAAGATCATCAAACACTCCGAAAATGTTGTTCTATTATTGTGGCGATAGGTGTGTTCAGTACCAGTCCAGAAGGGAAGACAACTACGGGAGAAGATTTTAATCTTCTCTCAGAAGCAGGACTCTTACAGATTGCAACTTTTTCGTTGGTCGATAACACCGATGAGGTCCCTCCAGACTGTGATCAATCGAAGAGAGATGCAGGGATGGAGAGAAAATCGTCCCGAAGTCTTGATCATCAGAACTTCAACACAAACATCATGCTACGTTAGTTGACTGCAGTGATTGTCCTCATTATTGTTGTCATTTGTTTCAAATAGCTTATCTTTTTTTCTTATGTATTAGAGTATTTTAGACTGGACTGCTAGTTTTTTAGTAGTACAACTAGGCCTGTCAATAAAGCTCGCTAATCGCGAACACCTCGTGTTCAACTCGTTGAGTAGCTCGTGTTAGGCTCGTTCGTTAAGTAAACGAGCCGATCACAAACAAGTTTTTAAAGCTCAAATTATAACGAGCTGAACACGATCAACTCTTTGTTTGCTCGTGGTCGGCTAGTTTTAGCTCGAAATAAAAAAAATTATATAATTATTTATATAATAATATATTACATATATTATTTATATAATAATATTATATATATATTTATATTTAAGTTTAAATCATAACAGCTTATGTGGTAATGTTGTTATTTATCTTCTTTTGCAAACAATTGGGTCAGGCTCGAATCCAACACTCTATATCTATTTTTTACAATTTAATTTTAACGAGCAAATTTCAAGTCGAATACGAGCCGAACATAAACATAAATATTTAAATCGAGTTGAACACGAACACACTGTTCATGAGCCGATTTCGAACACAAACTGATTTCGAGAACGAGCAATTTCGAACGAGCCAAACACGAGTCTAGCCTGAGTTCGCTCAAGCTCGACTCGTTTACAGCCCTAAGTACGGCAACTTTCTATTATTTTCCTCTAAAAATTTTGAAAAGTACACTTATTTGAATATATTACATATATAAGGGCAAAACAACATTTCTCATCAGAAACAACTACAGCACAGTAGATCTCCCAAACAGGCACCTGCTTCTTCATCAGCAGTTTTCTGATAGCTCCTAAAAAACTGTTTTTCCATAAAGCAGTTTTGCGCCCCAAACGCACCATAAGTAAACATATCATATTCGTTCACCATAATCATTCTTTATGTAAAATTTATTGTCCAAAAAAAAAACACATCTATTCTCAATGGAATCATCACCAAAGAAGATGTAATATAGCAATCTTTCGAGAGATGTTATTAGGGATGATCCCCAAACATCAAAATATACAAGATCTAACTTTTGAATCTATTATTCCTTTATAAGTACTGTGAAACTATCTTTCTTAACTTTCAAGATGCCCAACTTACAAAAACTAGAAGCAATATCAAATTTTTGAAAGCATACTCGTTGAATGAAGTATCCTCGTCTTTTTTCATCGATAATATGCCCCATCATTCAATGTCATGTATTTAAGCCAGATACTTGGTCCATAATCCTCACCATAAAATATTTGATATCATTTAGAGTGTCATCAATAAATCCATGTACTATCACCATAACACCCTTCATCAACTTCTAAATACCAATACAAAAGTCATGATATAATCAATTGAGTTGTCCTATAAATGTCAAGTTCCACTTCAATCGCATTGTGATGTTTCCATAAAATTCGTTAGTCATTTTGATTTAAACATGATCAACTCCCACAATGCTAAAAGGCTTATCATTAGCAAGCTAAACTCTAGTAATCTATTGGTGGAACGTTAAGAAATCAAATTTTATATAGAGTAAACAGAAAAGAGACACAATAGAATTATTAACAAAGGAATACAAAATCAAAGATATTTTTAATTTAAAATTCATATATTCATTAGTTTGACTTAAACCGTGTCCATCATTCATTTGTGAATAGTAGATTTTCATCCAGCCGGTCTTATAAGATCGTAAGCATGGAATATTGCATCTCTGAATTGGCTTTCCCTCTGAGATTTTGATCTACTATAGTTGTCATTTTTTTTATTTCAAGCTCTACTTTTTCGTATTAAAACAAAATAAGATCCTTCATCGGATTCTACCTCACAATGTCCTCACTTAAGATCAAATCATGAGCAATCATTGAGTTTCAACTTTCAACTTTGCAGACCGGCAAGAATTACTCATCATCATTGTTCCACAAAAGTTATCAAAAAGTGATGCAAGCTGAAGGCACGAATTTCATCATTTAAGTTGATATTAATCCAACTCAACCAACATATGATCAAATTAAATTTATTAATGTGTTCCACTACAGAAACTCGTTACACCATCCTCAAATTGAAAAACTTCATAAGATAATACCCTGTTGACCATTGAAACCTTCTCACATAATTCATAAAGCTTTTATCACACAAACTTAGGCCACTCATGCAATAAATTGAAGGAAAAAATCAGTAAGTGTCAATTGTATGATTCATAACATTTGTCGGCCCAAGAGATCCCAATCCTTTTGCTCACGATAGTCAGCTTCTCCTTAAACACATGGAAATATAACTACTCCAGTATAGACAATTATAGATCAACACTGCCGATATATGAAATTTGAGCCATCAAACATTACGATCTTCACATTCACATCTCTGAACATAATTACTCCTACATTTCCCATTGAATCTTAAAGCACAACTTTAATATTATTTGTCAGGGAAAATGCACTTAAGAGAGCAATAACGAAAGCGGGAACAAAACATAAGCAATGAAAGAAGATACTGAGAAATATAGGACAAAAACTTACAGGGTTTATCAAAGCTTTTCCTACATCCTAATCACACGGGGTAATCCACTAGTAAGGAAGGGAGATAAATATTTCCACTAGTAAGGAAACGAGTACATCATACAAATGGTTTACAATTACATATTTTCCTTTCTTTGAGCTTTCTCTCTCTCTCTCTCTATCTCGCTCTCTCTCTTCAAATCTAAACTAAAACAAGAAACTTCATAAAAAAAATACAAATTTATATTTGCATATAAAATAAAATTTGAATTTTTAGCCCTCATAATGCACATATTTGAACAAATGAGCCCTATATATTTTTCTTCAAGCAAATATTCCCAAAAATATTTTTATAACAAAGGAACAGAGTATTTATGAAAGTTGAGGTCTCAAGTTTGGTTTGAACTGAGATTTCAACCTAGTTCTCTAGGATAGCAAGTTATGCCGCTCAATTAGAGGCTACAAAGACAGAGAAGTGTTATCCATGCCGAACTCACACTTCTCAAGATCAAATACTTCAATGAGTGATTGTTGTGGCCTAATTTGATAGAGCATGATTGGGAACAGATACATGCTTGAAAGGGTCAAAGAAAGAGGACGGTTAGATATCAATAAAAAGGTGATGATCATGAATATAAAAATCATTATATTGGTCAACAGACTCATAAGAGCAACGGAGAGGAATTTCAAGCCCGACACAGTAGTGGATATAAGTAACAAAAGTCAAGGATTGTTCCTAAGGGAAAGGGAGAAGGCTCCTTTCCATCTCGTGCCATGAGGGATAGAGTTTCTCATAATGGACAATGTTATAAAGCATATGTTGCTTTCTTTCAGTGTGAACAACTAAAACATGTACTGAGAGATTTAACAATCCCATCAAAGAAAGAGAATAGTACCATGACTACTAAATAAAAGCAGTTTCATGGTGTTGATCAAATTTCTAGGAGTAGAGAAGAAATATGAGCAACGCCTATTTCAGAAGTGAAGGGATCAAACTAGTGTCCAAAGACAATGTCATGATAGAATGCCCAAAGGGCCTCATCAATGTTGTAAGCTGTAACATTTCGGATTACCTAAAAAATAATTAGTAACAACATTATATGATTAAGGTGTTATACACTTTTTTATGTAAACTGTTTTTATTACATGTCTACTGATTACACGTGTAGTCCTATTTTCCAGATATCAATTATGTTTCTCGTCAGAAAAGTTTAAAAAGTAACAAATGCATTAGTGTTGACCTCATTTTGAGGTCATTACTCTTTTCCTTAGGATCCTAGAATCTAGCTCTAGGGGTTTTCTATTGACCATCTTAGAAAACTAGAATTGAGATTCATCCTTTTAGGAATTCTAGCCACTTCCTATTTTTTGTGATGTCTAGCATTTATGGTCTCAAGATCATCGTCTTATGGACGAGCGGTTAAGGGCTATTGTGTGAAGACTCAAGGAAAAGTTCCTAATAGGATCTTGAGCCCTAGGAAAACTTTCTCACGACTTTATCATCACACACGCACACCAAATGCACAAAATTCACTAAGTTGCATAAAATCGAACTCAAATTAAGCTTGAAGATGGGTGAAAATGCTAACTTCTCCGGACGATCTCCGACGACAAATTAGACTGCGTCAACACGTCCGGGACACCAATTTTAGTAGGAAAAGACACTCGTATTGTCATATTTCCGACACGATAACATTTGCACGCAAATCGACGAATTCATCAAAACGACCTCCGACGGCGAACCGGACCGCGCCAGCGCGTCCGGAACGCCAAAATTACCTAAAAATGACATCCATTTTATTATATTGTGACGCACGAATAAAAATATACAAATCAATATTTTTGAAATATTAAATATTTTATATAATTATACTATTATTTATAATGAAATTTATAACCCCAATCTCTATTTCCCCTTCTCCCGCACGATTAAACTCTCCATTCGATCGATCAAGTGCTCAAACTCGCCTCTTCTCCCGTGATCGGCCGCACTTGAGGCCGATCGATCGAAGCCATGGCAGCCGAGTTCGCCTCCTCTCCCTCATCTCCTCGGTTTCATGCGGTTTTCCTCTCCCCGGCGCTCCGGCTTGCCTCCTCAAGTTCCGCTAAACCGGGCGGCCCGCCAGTGGGTGTCTGCCTCGTGTTCGACTTTTCCTCTACCCTAAGCTGCATTTCCTCCTCCCTAAATTCATTTTCTCCTCTCCCTTTACCTAATTTGGCCACCATTGAGGTTGGTAGGTGGCGGCTTTGCTCCTTTCTTTGCTATAAAAACCACACTTGGGGAGGGTTTTGATTTTGGTCGAAATTCTAAGAGGGTGGAGGTGTTGCCGGATTTTCTCCAAACTCTGACTTGAAGCTGCCTTAGGTTTGCATAAAATCTTGATCCAATGAGCATTTTTGAGAGGAGGAGAGAGAGGATTTGGGGCATTTTTTTATCGTGAACATTTTTTTCGCTGTATTTTTTTAGGCTTTCGGGATTTCTTTTGCATCAAGGATCTTAAAAGAGGTTTTTGCTGATTTTTATTTCCTTAAGGTTGATTCTTGAGTTTGCTTTGAACCATATTAAAAGGTTGGATGGAAAGTTATTTGTTCAAATTTATTAGGAGCCTATTTGGAGGTCTCAACTTTGCTCTATGATGTTATTTGAAATGCTAGCTAAATGAAATGTTGGTTTAAGGCTTGATTCTCAAGCTCTATATTATTATCACCCATGTTCAAATACATGTTGGATTTCTTTTATGCTTATTCGTTTCCTTTCCCTGTTCGAAGCATATGTTGGATGTAAATTTTGTGTTTTAAAATTTTGTGGAACCTGGTTCTTGGTGGCTCTGTTTTGACCCATTCGGTGGGCTCGAATCCGGTTTATTTTGGATTTACTATTAGCTGGAAATATTTTTAATTGTTTTACCCTTATGCTGAGCTCAATTTTCCCATGTTTTGAGCTCGATTTTGGCCCCTATGTGGGCTCAGTTTGCCTCCCTGTATAGGCTCGGTATGGCTTTTTTTTTTTTGGACTGAACTTATGTTGAATTTGTTTTAGCCCATTTTGTTGGGTTCGGCTTTAACCCTTTGGAAACGGATTCTTGTTGGAAGTATTTTATCTGTTATGCTCATATGTCGGGTTCTGTTTACCCATGTGTTGGGTTCGGTTTGGGTTTCTTTTGAATCAAATTACAAATGGAAATTATTGGCCCTGTTTTCCCATATGGTTGGGTTCGGTTCTTGCTTCTTTTTGGATCGAATGTTGGCTAGAAAGTTTTATAATATTTTTGACCCATTTAATGGATTTGGTTTTTGGATTCTTATAATCTGGATTTGATTGAAAGCTTTACATTATTTTGACCTTTCCTGCTGGGTTCAGTGTACCCTTTATGGCTCCCCGTTTTGTTCTTTTTACATAATTTGGTTTGCCCCTGTATTGGGCTTGATTTATGCCTTGAGTTGGTTTGGTCAGATGTTGAATCTATCCCAATAATATGACTTGTTTTGAACCCCCTGTATTACTTTTCTAGGCCTTAAGTCTTCCGGTGGGAACCTCCCCGGGAGGTGGGGGCAATCATGTTGTTGTTCCCGACCGTGAATCCTTTCTCGTGGTTTATTTCATGACAAATGTAAAATGGACACTTCTCCTGGCTGTCCCTTGGCCATGAGCTTTCATGCCTTGGTTCTTTGATTCTTTAATAATTGCTCTTACCTGAAAACACTTGTTTGTGTTGCTTATCCCTTTGTGTTGGTATCGGTTGGATTGGAAACTCCGGATATAGTGCCTCCTTTTGAGATTTTTATGGGTAATCAAGTTTGTCATCCCAAAATTCATAAATTCTGATATGCACCACTATGTGGGAATGTTTAATGAGTCTTATTATTGTGATTCGTGTTATGTTTGGTTGGGATTTAATTTGTTTTTCATGTTAACCTGGCTATGAGTTATTCCTATGAATCTTCTATATTAAAAATGGATGGCTTAAACTTAAATGTTGATGGTTTCTTGTCTGCTGCCTTAGCCGTGAGTCTCATTTGATGTTTACTACCTATGTGGTTTTTCTCTGGCTGCCCTTTACCCGTAAGGCTTGCTATGGAGATCACTTGGCCTGTGACATGGCTGGTTCGGGTATGGCTTTCTTCTACTACTCCTGCCCGTAAGCTTTGTCCTATTTACTGTCTTAAACTAAGAGTTATGATGAAACTTGGTTGTGCATTTCACGGTTTCTACTTGTGGGTTTGCTGTGAGGTTTGTCTGTTCTCTTTCCTAGTCTTACCTCTGAGCCTTCCTCTTCTTTTGGCTTTACCCGTGAGCTGGATTTGGAGCTTGGGTGTGATCCCTATTGCTTTAGACGTGAACTCTCCTCTTCTTTTGGCTTTACCCGTAAACATTACCTTGTAATCTCTTGGTGGAATAAATTAGGCTGGAAGTTGTCTCTCTCTATTACTTTGGTCATGAATACTTACATGGACAATTTCATGTTTATGAGATATAAAAAAAAAAAGGAAAAGAGCTTTTGATTAAAGATGAAGTTGAATGGAAGGTATTGGCATCGCTTTTTGAGATTTAAAAAGTTATTCCTTATGGATTAGTCTCTCTTGTTTTATGACATATGAAGATTTCTTGAAACTTTATTTTGAGAAATTATAAATTTGATATAAATTGAATCCATAAAGGGGTTTGAAAATTCATAAAATTGCTATCTGGAAAGGATACCCTTTTGAGGTTGATCCAATTATATTAAATGTGAGAAAATGATATCCTTCTAGGATTGATTCGAGGATCTTGGACTCTATTTCTAGGACTTTTTTATACGACTTTGAGGATTGCTCTACCATTTTTCCTTCGATCTTTTGGGTGGATCAGTTTCTCCTCTCTCATCCTCATTTTTATTCTTTTCTTTCATTGCTTCTTGGTTCGGTTTTCTGTGTTTATGTCTGATACATAAGTATTCGTGTATAGTCTTTTGTTATATGTGAAATCACCAAGCAAGGTCGCAAGTAGGTCGGTTTTGTTTTAGGGCGTAGGGCGATAATAACAAATTCCGCCGGTGGTAGAGCAGAATGATATCTCATCTTACAACACCAGAACTCAATTCTGGGACCTAATGAACTGTATGATGAAAGTATCATTAACCGACATAAGACTAGAGTGGGACTCGTACCTTCTTAAGTTGTTGGTAGTCCTAGGCCAGATGCGTGATCGACTTGTGGACAACTATACTTTTTTTCAAAATTGATAAAACAAATTGATAAGAACAGATACAATATTTATAAAAATATTTTCATTACAAAATTAATATAATTTTTCTTTTGTATGATTGAAATATATATGCATGTTAAAACTTAAATTTTAAAATATGTTACAAATTGGGTTGTCCACTTGTTGATTACCGATCCTGGGCTAAGGAATACCCTCCTGAGTTAGGTTCAGTAGGACATCATTATAGTGGAGTGTCGGGCTTTATACATCCGGGTGACCGATTAGCCTTTGATGACCCACAAGTACAAATATATATTTGAGCCTAGCCCCGCCCCGAGTGCTTGCGGTCCCCTTTTTAGGATTTTTCATATGTTTTCTTGGAATTATGGACAAAGCACTCGTGGTCTTTTCTTCGGGATTTTTCCGAGATTTTGATGATTTTATTTAAATAATTATTAGTCAATTTTCCCGAATCTTTTGTCGTGGATTTATTCGTCGATTTTCTCGAAGTTTCCAAACAACTTTTCTTTATACAGTGAATTATAGTTAGCTTAAAGTGGCAGCAGACTTCTCAAATTTATAGGTGTGACTTACATTGCAGCATTTTATTTCCTAGCATATATTATTTTCTCAGCGTGTTATACTACTTTTCCTAGCACGTTGTACTATTCTTTCAGCATGTTATATTGTTTTTTCTTTTTACTATACACTATATTGTTCTTTTCTTTTATACTACATGCTTAATTACGGTGATACACACTATACTTTAGTTTAGGAAAACCTAATGGTTGTATAGTATTAACATTAAACCCTAAGGTGCTACTACGAAAAGCTTAAGCAAACAGCGTGAGCAGCCCGATGAGGACATTCAGAAGAACAACTTCAAGATGGATCTGAAACATCAAAACACATTCACGGCACAAATCACTTTCCTTAGTTTAAATAACAACTCATAGGATTTCGAGGTGGTTTGTCTAGTGCAGCGTAAACCCTCACATATCACATTTTAGGCTTTTGCATAACCCTGTTGTGCAATTATAAGTCCTAACACCTAGGATTCCGATGTTACTATACGGTATGGTATAAATCCTCTTANCTACTACTCCTGCCCGTAAGCTTTGTCCTATTTACTGTCTTAAATTGAGAGTTTATGATGAAACTTGGTTGTGCATTTCACGGTTTCTACTTGTGGGCTTGCTGTGAGGTTTGTCTGTTCTCTTTCCTAGTCTTACCTCTGAGCCTTCCTCTTCTTTTGGCTTTACCCCTGAGCTGGATTTGGAACTTGGGTGTGATCCCTATTGCTTTAACCGTAAGCTCTCCTCTTCTTTTGGCTTTACCCGTGAACATTACCTTGTAATCTCTTGGTGGAATAAATTGGGCTGGAAGTTGTCTCTCTCTATTACTTTGGTCATGAATACTTACATGGACAATTTCATGTTTATGAGATATAAAAAAAAGGAAAAGAGCTTTTCATTAAAGATGAAGTTGAACGGAATTGGTATTGGCATCGCTTTTTAAAATTTAAAAAGTTATTCCTTATGGATTAGTCTCTCTTGCTTTATGACATATGAAGATTTCTTGAAACTTTCTTGTGAGAAATTATGAATTTGATATAAATTGAATCCATAAAGGGGTTTGAAAATTCATAAAATTGCTATTTGGAAAGGATACCCTTTTGGGGTTGATCCAATTATATAAATGTGAGAAAATGATATACTTCTATGATTGATTCGAAGATCTTGGACTCTATTTTTATGACTTTTTGATATGACTTTGAGGATTGCTCTACCCTTTTTCCTTTGATCTTTTGGGTGGATCAGTTTCTCCTTTCTCTCATCCTCATTTTTATTCTTTTATTTCATTACTTCTTGGTTCGATTTTCTGTGCTTATGTCTGATACATAAGTGTTCATGTATAGCCTTTTGCTATATGTGAAACCATCAAGCAAGGTCGCAAGTAGGTCGGTTTTGTTTTAGGGCATAGGGCAATGATGACAAAAGCACGCCGGTGGTAGAGCAGAATGATATCTCATCCTACAACACCATGACTCAATTATGGGACCTGATGAACTGTATGATGAAAGTATCATTAACCGATATAAGAATAGAGGGAGACTCGTACCTTCTTAAGTTGTTGGTGGCCCGATGACGTGATCGATTTGTGGACAACTATATTTTTTTCAAAATTGATAAGAACTGAGACAATATTTATAAAAATATTTTCATTACAAAATTAATATAACTTTTCTTTTGTATGATTCAAATATATATGCATGTTAAAACTTAAATTTTAAAATATGTTACAAATTGGGTTGTCCACTTGTTGATTACCGATCTTGAGCTAAGGAATACCCTCCTGAGTTAGATTCAGTAGGACATCCTTATAGTGGAGTGTCGGGCTTTATACATCCGGGTGACCGAGTAACTTTTGATGACCCACAAGTACAAATATATATTTGAGCCTAGCCCCGACCCGAGTGCTTGCGGTCCCCTTTTTTAGGATTTTTCATATGTTTTCTTTGAATTTTGGACAAAACAATTGTGGTCTTTTCTTCGGGATTTTCCCGAGATTTTGATGATTTTATTTAAATAATTATTAGTCAATTTTCCCGAATCTTTTGTCATGGATTTATTCGTCGATTTTCTTGAAGTTTCCAAACAACTTTTCTTTATACAGTGAATTATAGTTAGCTTAAAGAGGCAGCAGACTTCTCAAATTTACAGGTGTGATTTACATTGCAGCATTTTATTTCCTAGCATGTTATATTATTTTTCCAGCATGTTATACCGTTTTTCCTAGCACGTTGTACTATTCTTTCAGCATGTTATATTGTTTTTTCGTTTTACTATACACTATATTGTTATTTTCTTTTATACTACATGCTTAGTTACGGTGATACACACTATACTTTAGTTTAAGAAAACCTAATGGTTGTATAGAATTAACATTAAACCCTGAGGTGCTGCTACAAAAAGCTTAGAGCAAACAGCGTGAGCAACCCGATGAGGACATTCACAAGAACAACTTTAAGATAGATCTGCAACATCAAAACACATTCACAGCACCAATCACTTTCCTTAGTTTAAATAACAACCCATAGGATTTCGAGGTGGTTTGTCTAGTGCAATGTAAACTCTCACATATCACCTTTTAGGCTTTTGCATAACCCTGTTGTGCAATTGTAAGTCCTAACACCTAGGATTCCGATGTTACTGTACGGTACGGTATAAATCTTCTTATATTTTTAGGCTATTGGTATGATCAGATATCGTGCAAATATAAATCCTAAATTCTAAATAAATTGTATGATTCAATATTAAATAACATCATTTCAAAGACAAAGTCAAATTATAGGATGGTTGGGGGGTCACCGGGATTCTCTCTGGATCTACGACATCCCCTACTTTTCATTTCTTTGGATTCCTTAAAATAATTGTTCCTATTTTGAGCTACTCCCACTTGATTTTCCCATGTCAANATTTTAGGCTTTTGCATAACCCTGTTGTGCAATTATAAGTCCTAACACCTAGGATTCCGATGTTACTATACGGTATGGTATAAATCCTCTTATATTTTTAGGTTATTGGTACGATCAGATATCGTGCAAATATAAGTCTTAAATTCTAAATAAATTGCAGGATTCAATATTAAATTACATCATTTCAAAGACATAAAGTCAAATCATAGGATGGTTGGGAGGTCACCGGGGTTCTCCCTCGATCTACGACATCCCCTACTTTTCATTTCTTTGGATTCCTTAAAATAACTGTTCCTATTTTGAGCTACTCTCACTTGATTTTCTCATGTCCAATTTTAAAAATCTAAACTTTGAAATCTGAAAAGTAAAACCACTGATTTTAATCGAGAGTTTTCTTAAGTGACCCCAGACATTTAAGATGTAATTAACTATAGAGGCTTGTCTCTATAGGGAATTTGGAACCCAGGTAAAATAAACTCTATCTAATCTTTATATTAGCTAAGGGAAATTGTCGGCAAATAAAACGGTTTCGCAAACCAAACGGATGTCATATATTTCTTAGTTTATTTGATTGAGTTTTATCCTCAAGTCTTGTGTTTATCTTTCGAGATAGATACAGTGTTTGAGGTATAGTGCTCTTTTATTTAAACTATGAAAAATATGAGGTCGGTTTGATATCATATTTTTCTAAACTTAAATATATATGTAAATTAAATTATACTTCCAAAGCGAGCGACGGGATTTCAATTCCGGCAGCCGACAACTTCTAACGAGCAACTCCTTAACTAAAAATAGTGTCGACAATTAGTTAATTGCCATGTGTTCATATTTGATAGGCACATATTAGTTGCTTTTATTATTGTACTAATTAGGGTTTCGATGTTTTCGTTGAGATGCTTGCCATCACAAATTTCTAGAAAATAATGCTTTTAAAAATGTGTTGTTTTCTATTTTCCTAAACAAATTGAGTTTTAGTTTCAAGGAATTAAGTGCAAATACCTCCTCTCTGATACCTTATATTCATTCCAATAAATTAAGGAGGGTGCACACAGAGCATTTTTGGCAATCATAATGGATTCTAAATCCGAATCCAATAGCATAGAGAGTGTGCATATGATAAAGCATCTAAAGGTTTTATCAGATGAGATGCCAAACAACCTTCATATGGAGAAGTTGAGACTATAGAGAGTACGCCTATGCAAAGCATCTAAAGGTATTATCAGATAAGTTGCCAAACTACGTTTGAGATGTAAAAGTTAGGTTTTGTATGGATTTCTTAGCATGTCGCCTATATCTACAACACCCCAGTAAATGGACTTCGTTGAACTAAATGACCATAAATCTTAGTTACAAGATCTATTCAATACAAGTTTTATTTGCCTCAGCATTTCACACTGGGGGCCACAAGTTGGTTTGTTAAAAAAGAAAAATAGTAGTTTACAGTTAGGTATTGACTATATAAAAATGAATAAGGTCATATTGAAAAACAAAACCCTTTGTCTTCGATTGATGAACACATGATCAGTAGTATTTCAATTTTCTAAGATGATTCTCAGAAATGGAAACCACCAATTAAGGGGGAAAAAATACTACCAACTCAACCTTTTGGACTATGAATGAGCACTATAAATTTCTGATGATGTTCGGTTTAACAAATCTGACTGCTGCACTCATTGTTTTGATGAGCAGAATGTTTAATTCTTGGATCAATTTGCCATTGTCTTTATTGATGACATGTTAATTTACTCCAATAGTGAGGGGAGAAAAGTTAACATCTAAGAAATACTTGAGAGACTATTAAAGAGCATAAATCATTTAACAGATTGCCATATGAGAATTCTAGTAAAAAGATGGGGCAATTTTTGGTCCATTGCCGGAATATCAGTGAATCTACAAAAGATTATGATGATTATAGAATTGAAAAGGCCCACTAATGGGTCAAAAATTCATAGTTTTCATGAATCAACAAGTTAACACAAGCATTACTCTCAAAGAGCGTAAATCATATACTAGATTCTACATATGTAAATTCTAGTGAAAGGAAGGGACATTCTTGACTCCATTGTCAATGGAGCTAGCATATTAATAGAGCAACAAAAAATCAAAGCTATTATAGACAGATAGAACCCACTAATGTGTCAAATATATGCAAGCATTTTGTAAAGGATTTCTTTCATATTGCAGCACAGATGATGACTCATATGAACAAGGTGGTTGTGAAACCTCATAAGTGCAATGAAGCTGAACTCTCAAACATCAAAGCATCTTTTAGTGTAACGGTTGAAATTTCATCAAAAGCAACAAAGTTAAATGTGCTCATATAGAAACACTAATGGGATGGGTGACCCCCTAAACCAATAAGACAAAACCATCAGGCCATTAGGCCAAAACAGACAATATCTCAATGGTTGTAAGTTCGGGCTAATATAAATGGTATTATAGCATTACAATAGCCTAAAGTTTGGAACTAAGTGTCATATAAGACATCAATTACTTAACTAGGTTGGTGATTGTAAAACCCCTTAGTAGAATGAAGAAAAACTCTCAAACATTTTGGCTCCTAATTTTTGGAATTTCATTTGAAACTCCAAAGTTAGTGTACACTTATGGGACACTCTTCGGATGGGTGACCACATAGCAAGTAACACAGATGGGACAAAACCACTAGGCAATTAGAACAAAAGCGGTCAATATCTCGATGAGTGAGAGTTTAAGCTTTTACAAAAATAGCCAAATTTTAAATGTTATGATGCATATGTTAGAAGAATCTCAATGATTACCTATTGTTGGCTCCAATATTTACTATATCTTTAAGTACTATAGAATTTATAATCTATAGTGATACTTCATATCATAGCATAAAATGTGAGCTTATGCAAAATAAGAGAGTAGTTGCAAGTTGTATATGCTTCCAAAAAATTGCAAGTTGCATGAAAAAATCACAACTTTGAGCTAGTTATAATAATCTTTGCATTAGAGACTTAAAAGTATTATTTATATGAAGTACAAACACAAGCTTGAATTATGTCCTCATTTGGAGATGTTTGGCTTGTTGATAAAGCAATGCAGTGTAAAAGAAATACAATGAAGAATAAATATAATGTATTAAAAAGTAAATATTGTTATTTGGACTAATACACTGCAAATCCATGAATTTGTAAATGTGTTTGGGTAAATACTCTAAAAAATAATACAGTGTAAAACTCTTGAACGACAGTCTGCAGTAACGAGCCGGCTGGAGGAAAGTAAGGCAAAGAGGGGAGCAAGTGGGGGAAAGGGGCCTAAAATACTGATAGCGAGCGGGAGATGGGCGGCGTTGGCAACCAGCCAATGGTCACTGCCGACGACTTAGGGGGTGGTTATGGAGGCTAAAATAGTTGCAATGGTCGGTTGTGGCCTTGCCAACCAATGCAAGTGTACTTTAGAATTGTGCAAATCTAAAGAATTTGAAATACATTAAAAATATAATAGATATTGCATTTGAAATTCATAACAATTGTACATTAAATTCCATTTTACTCAAATCAAACACTCAAAAATTCAAAATCGGTACATTTGGAATGCCTTGCTCCCTTTTTGCAACAAGCCAAACGGCTTTTTGCAACAAGCCAAACGCCCCTAAAAAAATTAAATCTTTAGATAAGTGGTTATAGCTATGAAATATAATCCCAAAAAGATCCAATATAATTTAGAGGTCGTTTAGTTGAGTGAATTTGTAGTATATTGTAATTTTTTTACAAATATTTGAAATTATTGTATTTGGTATGAAAAATTATAAATACAATATAAAGTATGAATGAATTTGAAGTTTACACCATAATTAATTATAGTTGAATTTAGAATTTGTCCGATTTGGCCGGATTTGAATTACAACGTTCGTTAAAATATAAAATTCAATTGGCAAGTTGTCGTCTACCTTTGTCTGCTGCCAGCAGTTGCCGCCTGTCATTGCAGCTACCCCCCCCCCTGCAGACATTGTTATTGTCGCCGCCCGCCAGCTCACAAGCGCCGCTAACCGCCAGCCGCAAGCCACTGATGCCCGCCCGCCAGCCCGTCGCTAGCCATTGCTGCCTGCCCGCCCGCCGCTAGCCACTGTTGCCCGCCCGCCCGTCCATCGCCTGTTGCCCTTCACCTGCAGCTCGCTGCCCTCAATCACCGCGTCAATCTTTTGTAGTCGATCTTTCACCACGCGACGTCGTCAAGCTTTCACCACTCAAAGTCGTCAGGCTTTCACCGCTCAACGTCGTCGGCCTTTCACCTTCAACTGTCGTTCGCCACCGCTGTCTGCCGTTCAAAGTCGGTTGGCCGCCAACGTCAATTGGTCGCCATTTGTCGAACGGCGCCAGCCGCCCGTTTGCTTCCGGTTGTCTGCCCTCCTTCCACTAATCTCTCGTTGCTGCCGAACAAAGATATATTTTGAAATACATTGTTTTTAATCCACTTCAAACCAAACAAAAAAATATAAAGTTCTACTTCTATTTGACAATGAGCCAAATAACTCTAAAGCATTTCAAATTCAACATAATCATAATAGTTTGTAAAATCTTTATAATGCAATTCATTTTCAACAAACCAAACGATCCCTTAGAGACGACAAATATTTTGGTAAATGTCTTTAGAAAGAATTCTTCAAGTTGTGTTGCTTAGATGATCAATCACAAGAAACAATTTAGGTCAACAAGAAAAAAACTTCAATTATAGGTGGTATTACCAAGTAAAAACAATAATTATACACAAATGGCAATTTATAACACTTTGTTGACTAGAATCAAGACTGCTTAGGTTGAAAAGATAAAATTGTTACAACCAAGACGGCAACAAGTTCATGCATAGTTCAAACTCGAATTTAGGTGGATTAGATTAGCATATTAATGTTTGAGAATTGATAATTTGTCGAATATTGCCATAGCATTCATCAAGAGATACTTCAAAAGGTGCACTTTCTTCAATATATTGGAGTAATAAGATGTGTCAAAATTTTAAGTAATTCATCTTGTGGTAACGTATTGAAAAGATATGTGTTAAACTTCGTGATAAGGTGCTTCACTTGCCAAATGGTTAATGTGAAGCCAAATGGTTAATGTGAATTGTGAAGTATCAAAAACTAGGAGGAATCCTAAATGAATTGAGAAGCAAATGCTAAAAATTGTGATCAAGTTTCCTAGGACTCATCAAGAAATAGAGTCTAGATAATCATTGATAGGATCACCATCAAGCAAAGCTTTTTGATAAAACTTTAAAGGGAATTTGTATGCAAATATTGTGACAACGCTGTGAGTGAGTAACTACTATGTCAAAATTAGGATGGTAGATTAACATCAAGACTTTTGAAGCAGATGACGAAATCGTTGGGGAAATAATTAAATTTAGTATAGCTTTACACCCTCAATCTGATAATCAATTTTAGTGCATCGTCAAATTTATGAAGGACTATTAAAAACTTGTGTGCTAGACTTTAGAGATAGCCGAAATATTATATATTATTAATAGAGAATGCCTAAAATAATAAATTTCAATATATTATAAGCATAAAACCATAAGAAACACTATTTAATATAAAGTGTAGGTCACCATTGTGTTAATTTAAGGTTGGAGAAAAAGTTTGATGGACCGGGACTGGTAAATGAATCAATCAGAAATATAAGGTTGGTTTGGGTAAGGGTGGCACAAGATAGAAAAAAAGGCACTTTGATGTTAAGTATAGAGAGATTCACTTACAAAGGAGATTAATTATGTATTTCTCAAAGTGACATCTACAAAAGAAGTTATTACATTTGTTTTGGGTGAGACTTAAGCCAAGATTCATTGAATTTTTTAAAATGGTTGAGAAAATAAGCACGGTTGCTTATCATTTAACTCTTATTTCTAGATTTATTGGAGTGCATGATGTTTTTCATGTTTCCTTGCAAAGAAGATATATACAAAATCAATATTTTGTAATTCAAACAACTGCTTGTATGAAAATTTGAGTTATGAGGTGCCATAACACATCTTTGACTTTTAGTACAACTGCTTAAAAATAGGCTATTAATCCATAAAGATTCTCTGACAGAACCATTCTATAAATAAGGCAACTTGGAAAATCTAAAATCAGAGGTTTGTAAAATGCCCAATTTATTTGAAACTATGATATCAAACTATTTTTTCTAATTTCGAAAACAAATATTTTCGGATGGGTCGATGTCACATTCAAAATAACTAAATAAATAAAAAAAATTGATTGAGTCGGTGCAATTCAACTAAAAAAATGACGGGGGCATACGACCCTTCTCCATTATTTTATTGAAAGTAGGGTGGCAATTTATAACTTTTTCTTGTGAAGCAAAAATGTGTAAAGGGAATGATTGAGATGTAGTGAGTAAGCATTCATCCTCCTCTCCATAATTTGGGGCTTCTTTTTTTATCCACCTCTTCCTTCTTCTTCCTCTCCTTCGCCTTCCTTTAGTTGTTTAGGTTGTTGAAGAATAGTAAACAATTGAGATGCTAGGAGTAAGCATTCATACTCCTCTCCATAAGTTAGGACTTCTTTCATCATCCCCTTCCTCCTCCTTCCTCTCCCCCACCTTATTCTAGTTGTTTTGGTTGTCGACAAATGTGGTCAATTTGAATTTTTGGCGCATTGTAAATTAATGAATCGTCTCTATGAGAATCTCACAACATAATTTTCTTTTCCATAAAGTTCTCCTTTGACAAGAAATCAAAAAACTTGTTGAAAGTAATCATGATTTTATCCAATTTGATTCTTTAATTAATGATAATATCCACAATATAATAATTCCATCTACAATTAATTGATATCCATTAATTCTTTGGATCAATTGTATTCAAATTAATGAACTAAAGACTTTCCCAATTTACTATCAAATTTTAGAATTTTGACTCAACTAATTACTTGAAAATACTTACTAAATATTCAACAAAGTAGGGCTCATTTCACGTTGAAGGATGAATCAGCATAATGTCAATATTATTATTATTTTTACTTTTTTAAGTATTAAAATAATAATAATAAAATTAGTAAGCAAACTGGCATAATTCATGTCTTATAATGGTTATTGGATCAATTTGTAGAAACCATACCCATTTATGATGCGTGCAAAAGCTTGTATTTCAATTAGAATCTAAGTTGATTTAAATTTAAAGAAATTGACTTTCAGTAGCATGGTTATTATATATCACAATTAGAAGTTCCATAAGCCCTATAACATAAACACTAAAATGTAATCAGTTGATGTTTTTTTATTCAAGACGTCTACTTCATATCATATAACTAGTTTTAGTGATATAATGATTTATGAATTGGTCTCTCTAATAAATATACTAAGAACATGATCTACAAGATAGATAAATAGATATATATATAAAGAGAGAGAGAGAGAGAGAGAGAGAGAGATTGACTTGCTATTCATATCCTTGATTTAGTATATGAATTACTCTAAAAACTGTTAAACTAATGACACATCATCCTATATTATAATCTAATTTCAAATTTTGTAAAATATACTAAATTATATTTTTGAAAAAAAAATATTTGTATTTCATGCTTTGTAATCATCAATGGGTATAATGGTGTGTGTGGAAGAAAAACGTACATTTGCATGGCCCTGCATTATTTTAGCTCAAGCTAGGGCTAACAAGTCCTCAAACTAATATGTAATGTCGATGCTAACCATCCTATATGGAAGAAATTGTTCTGGATCTATTAGCCAAGATTGGGTATTCCCCGTAAACTAATGATCTAAATTTGACTTTTCTGAATGCAATGACCTGCATATGATTTATCTGAGTTTGATGATTTGCACATCACCTATGCAATGTTGTACATGTTCACTTTGACGTGTTATTGCTTAACCTTATTATCGATTATTCATGATGTATACTAATGTGTTAATCCAACACAGATAGAACTGAACTAAACGTACAAAATAATTCAATTGCTTGGTATTATATCATATAACATATAGTTATGCATCATTACACACATTTTATTTATTGTGAATTTTGTATACATAAGATATGCATATCTATATTTGTTAGGGTCTTCGCTACTATAGTATGATTTAGTTACTTACTGAGTTGTAAACTCAACATATTTTCATTTTTTCATTTAAAAATGTGCACTAATTATGTGAGTGGGTCAGAGTTATCTAAATAATCCCGTGTTATACGCAGTAATTGTACTAATATTCATTTGGAACTCTCTTATATTGCAGTTATGAACTTGTAGCATTAGTTCTCCATATTCATATTTATTTGGGTTCATTTAATTGCATGGATATGATTAAACTTAATATCATTGATATATTTTGTAATGATTATTGAATATCTAAAGAGTATACTATGATTTAAAAAAAAAAATATATGAAAGATGCTCTATTTTGCAGCAATGCTGCCGAATGATATACGGCAATTTGTGAAGTATGATAACTATCTACCTGCTTATGATACAACAAAAAGATCTTCGATATGCATAACTTGTCCTTGTTTGTCTAGTACAATCTCCGGCAATCTCAAGGGCTACAATCAACATTAACAACTCACCATATTCAAAGCTTTTTTTCTACCAAGCTCAAGTGGTTAGCACAATGTTCAAAATTTCACAATTGAGTATTGAGACATTTTTCGTTCGTGAGATGAGGAGTAAGTCTTGAGGCGTTTAAAGGAGTAAGCCTCACAGTTTTGAAATTGTGTAGTTATTTGCTAGAGATGTAATACACATTAAAAATTTTGATCTTCCCTAATAATGGTTAAAACTTTAATTCTAATAACTTAGAGTTAGAAATTTCACATCATAACAAATTGTATTATAAACAAAAATAATCTGAATTGACACACGAAACTAAAAAAGTTTTTAAGTTTCCATAAAACCGCCTTTGATAATATGTACAAACAAAGGATCTATACTAACTATCACAAAAATATTGAATGATTTTATTTGAACTAGAACTACAGCACTCTTACCCAACATCCAACTAATAAAAGAGAGCAGGGGCTAAATTCCATTTTTTTCAAATCAAACAAAGCCACAAAACCTAATGTAAAATCTAAACGACGATGTCAGTCGATGCAGCAGGCAACACTGACGAGAGCAGCAAGAGGAGACGGTGGTGTGATGGCAGTAGATGTAGCAGTTAGTTATAGGTGCAACAACAAGTTATAGTTGAAGAAGCAGGTAAAAGTGGTGGCGCCAACGATAGAAGCATGAAGAAGCAGGTAGATGTGGTGGTGTCGACAATAGGAGGATGAAGCAGCATCGTCATCGGTGTCGAAGGCGGCGTCGGAGGCGACCTCGACGTCGAATTTGGCATTCTCATCATCAGTGGTGTTGGTTGATGTTGCAGGTGGCAATCCGAGCATCAGCGTGAAAGGGGGCGGGAGACGGGAGGCTTGAGTTTAAACGAAACAGACATTGTGTAGAATACCTAATATAAAATACAAGGCATGTGCCTCATCTTTGATGAGGCAAAGCATGCCTTTTTGCACGCCTCACCGATACTAAGGAGTATGCAAAGCGCAGATCTTTTGAAGCATACGTCTCAATATGAATTTTTTTGCAATTGCAAAGAGAGCACATGTAATTTTGTCATTTTAAACACTAGGTTGACCAACAGCACCTGTCAACTTTGGGCCATAAATCTCCATAACAAGTTTCCAGGATAGATGTCAATCACATGCTAACTAAGAACTAGATTCTATTGTCCATCAATACTTGGTCGCCATAACAGGATATCTTCCGGATAAGATTGAATCATACTACCTGCCTGGATACATCCGTGAAGGAGATAGGTTTATTATTAAATAAAAAGACAAAATAATTTGAATTTAGATATATAATAACTCAGCTAACAAGTACGTAAGTGGGCAAGTAGGTGAGATTTAAGGGGCTTGGATATAGCTCGCAAACCGCATGTCACCTTCAAATTAAAAAAACCAAACCACAAAAGATTCAATGCTGTCGTAACGAAAGCCCGTCATATTCATTTGTGAGAACTAACATCAAATAAAAAACGGGTAAAAATTTGATCGATTTTACAAAAGTACCTTTCGATACCACCAACAACACGCAAAAAGGCGATGATGAGATAAATACTAACCTGTGAGCGTAAAGTTGATCAATTCTGCAATTAAAAAAAAAAACATAAATCTCAAAATCAGCAGAGTACATAAGCAATACAAAATACAATAGCATATAATAATCGAGCAAAGAAAATACCATATCTCCTGTACTAACTAGTAGATCTCAACTCTTCACTAACCCGGTTTCATAAAACAGCAAGCGGAAATAAGAAATCCCTAATCTAAACAAGAAAAGCAGCGACGAATACCTTCCGGAAAAGCAAGGAGGGGCTGAGAGGAGCAGTCGCAGTTGCAAGGAGAGCAGGAAGAGTAGGAGGAAGCTCGTCCCAGAGCTTCCACGACGTGCCAGTACAGCGGCGGTCCCACGATGTAAGCCCCCAGGCCCAGCGCCATCACTGCAAGCAGCAATCGCACGGCGCTAGGGTTTACTCCAACGTAGGAAGATGCACCTCCGGCCATTAAACTTTATCGATAAAGCTTGAAGTTTAGCGGTGGATATTATGCGAGGTGACGAACTAGACGAAGAATAGATGGAGGAGCCGAAGTTCGTCGGCGACGTCCGCGAGATCGGCTGCGGATCTCGAGAGTGTTTTTCGTTATTTCCTTTTCCTTCTATTGGTGAAATGTGGTGGCCTTTACGCGGTAGGGTCCAAAGGCCACTCTACTGCCTGAAACTGCCTACTTAGATTTTATTTTTTCGTACTTTTTTTTAACTGAACTCTATAACCAATATTTTACACCAGCTATTTTAGGTTAATTTATGAGAAAAAAAACATACGTAATTATAATTGCATCCAAATTTGTCCTTTGCTTCATCCAACACTACCCTTGATTGTCGTCGACCGTCGTCAATCTGTCTTTATTAACCACCACCTTCCGATCTCCACCTCTTTATTAACCATCACCTTCCGATCTCCACCGATCATCATCAGTCGCCGCTCACTTCTTATAACAAGTTTATTTGTGCGCTGACTTTGTAACTTCGAAGAGTGTTTAACTCTCTCCCGCCTATAAGACGAAAAATTGTACATGTAATATCTAGTTTATAGTGATTTTTTTTCAATTAGACCGGACCCTGTGATTTTTTCCTCTTTACGTTTTTTCACGTGTGGGATTTCCACGTAAAAACTTATGGTGTCACTGCTGGTTATTTTCTTTTATCTGAGTGTGCATTGAATTCTCGTGCAACGCTAAAACGATAATACATTAATTTACCGCCGTTAATTTTCTAACACTAATCATAAATGCGTTTAAAATTTTTTAAATTATAAAATTCTTTGTCTGCAATAAATTATCTTAAAGTTTGTATTAAAAAACAAAACAATGGTATGATAATATGACCATCCCGCAAATAAAGGGTCATATGTGAAACATAATTTGGTGGGCTTTGATATTATATATTTAAATTTGGCAAAACTCTAAAATGTTAAGTATATTATTTAAGTTGTTATAAATAACATTTGTTGGTATCATCCTTTTTTTTGTATTATTATCCAATAGTTGAATGAAGAAATCTTAATTAAACAAGGATGAGTAAGGGCTTATCTTATTCATTGGTGATGTTATTTCCATTAACAAGTTCTCATTAAAAAATTATTGTTATAAATTCATCTAATACTAAATATTTAAGTGTTATGGCATTTATATGTAAAAGCTAAAATATTAGATATGTAAATAGAGAGGGATTGCATGGTATGTATGCAAATCCCACTTTTATTTTTTTGGTAAAATTACATTCTCATCCTTAGTCCTTACCTTTATGTAATGTAAATAATTTTATGTTTTATAAGAAGATATATTTGTTTAGTAAAAACTTATTAGTACCTCTTTTTTTCAAGAGGGAGATAAATAATAAAAATAATAACAAGTTGTTGGTTATGCTGTCAAAGTGTGAGTTAAATATTTGAATATAGAGTGACATTAGACGAATATAATGTTTATTGTACTTAAAAATACTATAAAAATGTGATACAAATGGAATTTATTATCGATATGGTGTAATTGTCCAAATTGTTGTTTACATAGCTTGAACTCTTACCCATTGAGATATTGTGTGCTTTGACCTAAGGATCTCCAATTTTTGTCTCATTGGTATAGCTTCCAAGAATATCACCATCTCATTGGTGTTTTTCGCTTAACTTTAGAGTTTTTGGTTAAATCTCGACCATTACACTAGAATGTGTCTCTTTAGATCCATTATACTTGAGGAGTTTCACAATCTCCCTCACTTAAGTAATTGAAGTCCTTGTCAGTTTTCATAACTTATAATCATGCATCTGGTAGATATTTCTATCTTCAAACCGTTGCAATGCTTTGATAACACCATTTAAACAACCCAAACTCTCATCCATTGAGATGTTGTTCACTTTGACATAATGGTCGCTTATCCTATTGGCGTAAATTCTTAAGAGGTTAGTCGTCTCATGAGTGCTCCTCCATAAGCACACTTAAATTTGAAGTTTCTAATGAAATTCCAACACTACAGAAATTAAGCATATTTGTGTCAGATATATCTGACGCACATCAAACGCAAATCCGACGTTATTTAAGTGTTACCGTTGCATTTTCATCCAATCTACATCTGATTTTTTCCGACGTTAAACTTGGGGTTGGTAATGTTATTTCTGTCAAATGTACATCAAAATTTTTAACACAAATAATTCACATTGATTTTTGTGTTGTAATAGCGTCAGATTTATTTATGCCTAATGGGCGTCGAAATTTGCATAAAAATTTATCAGACGATGACAATTTGTGTCAGATAATCGTCTTTGTTGAACTTAGAATAATGCAGAATACTTTTTTTTTTATTTCGTTGATATATAAATAACTCTTACAAGAATCTTATGATAGGAAAAATAATAAAAATAAAAGTATATCACATGATATCTCCAATAATTAATTCATATTAATTATTATGAGATATAGAAAATAACATAAAATAGGAAAACAAATAATTCTTAATCAAATAAAATAAATATAAAATAAGAAATGAAATATCTCCTTATATCAAGGAAATAATTTATTCCTCGTAACTTCTTATAGGAATAAATTATTTCCTATTATAATTCTTAACATTTCTCCTGAAGCTTGTAATGTATGTTGATAATTCCTAACTTGCTGAGTAGTGAAGAAAAATTAGTCGTTTGAATTATCAAATTTGCTAGATTCAAGCTTGCCTGAATTTTGAGTTTTGTCTGTCATATGTTTTTTGCGTAGAAGAAAAATTCAGGTTTGGCTGAATTTGTTGGATTCAGACTTTGTTGAATTTTGAGTTTTGTCTGTCGTATGCTTCGACATAGAAGAGAGACTCAGGCTTGTCTGAATTTGTTGGATTCATGTTTGGTTGAATTTTGAGTGTTGTAGGGAAAGAAATAACCTACAGGAAAACTGACTTTTAGTTGACTGCGGTTGTCGTTGGTTGCAGAAAAAAACATGTAAATTGCACCCAATAAATTTTGCTGACAGATAAAGCAGCAAAAGAAAGGATGGTTGGAAAACAGAGCTCCCCTTGACGCTTGGGTCAGGGAAGAAGAAAAAAAATATTGCATGAGGAAGGGTTGGCGATGGATTTTGTTGGTATTGTTCGATTCACGACAACGATATCTCCGACGACATGATGATGAGACGGGTGTCGGCGTCGTTGGTGTCGCCCTGACTGGAGCCCCATCGTTGGTGCCGGCATAGGAGGATACAATGCAGAAATTTTTTAGATGCTTTGTGGTGATGTTTGGCCAAACTCCAAAGCATCTTTGCTATCATAGTTTATTGGAAGTTGTGTACAAAAGTGAAGTCAAAGCCCTCGATTTTCTGAAAAACCTTGGAGAAGGAGAATCCTCCAAAACATCAGCCCATGCATTTCTAAGGGATGGCGATGACAAGAAGCTTCTAGTCGGATCCAAAAAGTTAGGAGTGTGATGTAGATGGTTCCTGCCCATCATCTACTGCGGTATGCTGACTGGAGGAGTCTCTGATCGCAATCTAGCCTACAAGGCATTAGCCGCATTGGTAGACGAAGACGGAGTACGAGACACCGAGAACGGAGACGAGAGTCGATGCTCATCAAAATTGAAGCTACCATTCCTATGGTCATATCTGTATCCAATGAAATCTCTTCGTGAAACACGATTAATGGGTGAAATTGATAACTTGGGTGAAAAGCTACGATGCGGAGGGGGCTAACATAGCCCTTGTGAGGGTTGCGGCTCGTTATATATGATTCATCATATCAATACTTGTGGCAATTGTTACAATAAGTTCATCGTGCAAAATTCAGATTTCCGCACGACGAATTTTGGCATATCAAGTCACCTTCCCTTAGTGACAAATTTAGATAATTTGTGTGGACGAACTCTCTTCCATGCGAGGACATTATATGTGTGGTTGAATCGATCCCTCTCATGTATGGTCTACTTCCTCTCCCAAAGGTAGGGGGTAAGAAGTCGCAAAACCTGCCACCTCCTCCTCTCCCTCCCTCGCATTCCATGACCTGAACGTGGTCCGCAAGGGTGCATAAAATCTGGTTCAAAATAACCATCATCCACCCTTGGCCGATGTGGATAAAACACCAGAGGGGACCCGCACCGTTGAAGACCAATCACATAACCATGACGTTGTAGACCGGGTTGGGGCGCACGGTGGCGGAGTCCGTCAGGAGACCTCTAGCGATGCAACGGCAAGTAGCCCATACGGCGTCGTCTGTACGACGGAGAATCACGAGGATGAACATCTTGCGGATAATTAAGTTGGCGTTGTTGTGGCAGGGAACCGTGGTGACGATCATCGGTGTCATATCTGATGTCAAGATTGCTCCCTCTGTCATTGTTGGCTGGAGGCTTGACTACCATGCTGCTGACGTCGATGCGTGGACGGTGGATCCATAGATGGCGATAGGGATAACACCTCTGCTTTGGACTCCGAGGAAGCATCGAGATCGAACTCACAGGAGCACATCTTTGTGATTCTTTCCATGACTTCTGTAACCTAACGAGGTGGCGGAAAATTAGGGATTTGAAAAAGATGGAAAAATCATCGTTTCAAATATCAAGACGAGTGTCCCTCCCTTCCTATACAGAGGATGACAAGAAGGGAGTCTGACAAGTCTCAAAGGAAGACCGATGACTGAAGTACGAAATTAGGCTGCGATACCGTGTTGAAATTTAGAATAATGTGGAATCTTTTTTTTATTCCATTGATATGAACAGAGGTATAAATAACTCTTACAAATAGCATATAATAGGAAAAATAATAAAAAGAAAATGATATGAAATGAAAGATATATCACATGATATCTCCAATAATTAATTCATATTAATTATTAGAAGATATAAGAAATAACATAAAATAGGAAAACAAATAATTCATAATCCAAGGAAATAATTATAAAATAGGAAAGGAAATATCTCCTTATATCAAAGAAATAATTTATTCCTCATAACTTCTAATAGTAATAAATTATTTCTTATTCTAATTCTTAACAGTCTCATATGCGTAGAAAAATATCGCAGGATGATGAAATATTATTATCGATTCAGCGTCGAATTTGCGTTAAAAACCAAACGCAAATCTGTAACACATAAAAAAAAAATATCAACTACATTTCCACAACCTGTACAAAAAGATAATTCACGGCCAACATCGCATGCCACATTAAGCACAATCATATCACATACAAAATCTCTAAATAATATCATTAATAAAATTAATATTCAGTCGCAAATCGTCCTAATATTAATATTAAAGTTAATAAAAAAAATTCACAACAAATGTTAACATAATGCTTACAAATAAAATAAAACATAAAAAACTACTTATCATCTCCGTCCTCCTCCTCCTCCTCCTGCATGGATGTCATTAGTTGTTTGCCCTGACTATCTGCAAAGGTTTCTGCCATGCGCGTTGTATAGTCCTCGACTCTATTTTGGCCTTTTGGCATATGCTCGTGCAACTGACTAATCTCTTAGTTCATTACATCCACCTAGCTGGCAAGGGCCTCTTGGTATGGCTATGAGGAGCTCGAGAAACTAAGAATGAGACCAAGGAGAGCTCAGCCTCGAAGGCTATGCTCTTCACTCCAAGGCCATAGACCTTCCCCATCTTCCTCCATGTTACATGGTCCAAAACTTGTACTCGTACTGTGCAGTGGTAGACTGTCTACTACTGTTGCTAGCAAAAGTCTGGGTCTAAGAGACCAAGTGCCTCTCTCAGAACTGCTCAAACTTCTTCTACCTAATGAAAATCAGGATTTAATTGACACTTTCAACAGTTAAAGTCTAAATAAAATTTCAATTCAAGATTTTAACTTACAGTAACTCGTTCAGAATGCTTCGAGACCTGTTACGCAGTCCCCAGACACCAACGAGTATGGACATGCAGCTCCGCAATTGATGGAACACGACTCAACTTTGCGACTCATTTAGCATACAAAAATTCTTAATGCTAAAAAAGTTAATAAAAAAATTGAATTAAAGTTTAAATATCTAAAAAACTTACGAACCTCCTGTAGTGCTTCGTATGGGGGACCGGTCCACTAATATGGAGTGCAGCTCCTCTGATCCCCTTCGTTGCTCAATTCATCTCCCTCTTCCTCTCACAATTAAGATAGGCCCAAGTTGTGATTAACTCGCCCCAAAGCTCCTCACCAATCAAGCCAGGCACTCGCCCCTCCAATGGGTTGTCCTTAACATGTCGAAAAGGTGATGCCTGGTCCAAATCTTGAAGATTCGGTGGATCTGTTGGTGGTGCTCCGGGAGTCAGATGAAGGACCACTACAACGTAAAAAAAAAATCCATATGTCAGTATAAAATTAAATTAAATCAAATTTACAAAGCTGATTCAAATTAAATGATCGTACTTCGTACTCCTAGAACCACATGTCCTAAGGAGCAGTTGTATAAGATTACCGAAACTCACCTTTGGGACGATAGATGGACTGTTGTGATGCCACCTGCACGAATTCCTCAACGCCATTCAAAAACTCATATGTGAGTCTTTTTCGTCTTGGATATAAACTGTTATACATCCAAACTCTCAAATTATGAATATCCATCAATGACATAGATGTAGTTTTATTCGCCAGTGCAACAATTGCGGATATAAAAATTAGTCAATACTTACAGTAAAAAGTCGATACTGCTTGGTCAACCAACCAACTGCAAACTATCAACTTGAATTCTACTAATAACAAACACATCTATATCACCATCACTTTGAACAAGACCAGATGCACTCCTCTACTTCAACCAACCAATATTAATTCAACTCATAACATCCCTATTTATATCACCCTCACTTTGAATATTTGATCAATCAATGCATTCCTCTAATTTAACCAACCAACTTCAATTCTACTAATAACAACCCCATCTTTATCACCATCATTTTGAACAATAGACCCGATCGCGTTATTCCTCCACTTCAACCAACCATCGTGAATTATAGTAATAACGTCCCCTTTTATATCACTATCAATTGCATTTACATAGCTAACCCCTACGCTTCAATTTGTATGAAGATCTCATACATACCACTCAATACTTATGTATATATATAACTAACGCCTAAGCTTCATTTTTTATGAAGATATTCATACATACCACTCAATTATTATGTATATACACACGTAACACCTAAACTTTAACTTTTACATACATACCACACACCTAGCACCTAAACTTCGAATTGTTGTTCGGGAAGGTGATGGTTTTGAGAAAAGCCGTGAGGGAGAGAGAAATGGGAGAGAAAAAGTCGAGAGCAAGGGATTTGAGCAGACGTAAGGATGAAAGAGCGCAGAGAGGAAAGAAATGAAATTTAGGTGTACGCGATAAGAATATTATGTCATTTGCGTCAGATTTCCATCACTTAATTCGACGTTAACAAGTAAACATTTTACATTTATTAGTCCGACATAAGATATGTCCACACTCTAAGCAAACTTTTGTTATTTTCATAGTTCTTTTCAACCGAATTCTCAAACACAAAATCCAACACAATAATCAAAATATATTATTCACTGCTTAGTGCCCGTAAATCTAACTCTAATATTTGCATCGAAAAATTTTGACGCAAATTTTATGCGCTAATAATGGCTTCTCCTATAATGCAACCACCACTAAAAAATGTGTGCCGATATTTAAGTCCAAATTCATTTTACTTAGAGGGTTTCATAGTGGTTTCATAGTCTCCCCGACTTGAGTAATTGACATCATTGTTAGTTTTCATAACAAAAAAATTATCCACCAGATAGAGATTTCCACCTTTATACTAGATCTATTGTTGAGATATTGTTCGCTTCGGTCCTATGCCTCATGGTTTTGTCCCATTAGTGCAGCTTCACAGGAGGTCACCTATCTCAAGAGTGTTCCAACACGAGTACGTTCAAATTTGGAGATTTTTATGAAATTTCAACAATTGCAGCAAAATGCGTCTTAGAGTTTAAGAGTTTAATTTCATTATGCTTAAGATATTTCATAATCTCATCCACACAAGTAACTAGCACCACCGTCAGTTTTCATAACCTAGAATTATCCACCAAGTATATATTCTTATGTTCGAACTAATGTAATGCTTTGATATCATTTGTAATAGCCCATACTCTCATCGATCAAAATATTGTCCACTTTAACCTAACTGCTTCACAGTTTTATCCCATCGGTGTAACTTTTGAGGGTCACCCATCTGAAGAGTGCTTATTCACAAAAACACTTAACATTGAAGTTTTATATGAAATTTCAACTATTACACAAAAAAAGCCTTACTATTCAAGAGTTTTACTTCATTCTACTTAAGTAGTTTCATTATGGAACCAGTAATGAACCTAATAAAGTATAAATATTCAAAGACAAGTAAAATAACAATAATGATCATCTCAAAGCCGTTGAATAATTATTTTGGTAATTTTATAACCAATATAATATGACCTTATAAAATAAACCCAGTAGGTTAAAAATGACATGATTTTTAGCGCATTTATATGTTGAATCAGTTGATTCAAGAAAAAGAAGGTCAATTCACCCCCCATAAGTTTTAATATGATATAATTTAAGGTATGGTAAAGTTTTATATTCCCATCTTTATGTCGTAACAATGAACTCCTAAAATGTCATCGGGGACATCTTTGGACTAATGCAGACCAACCATTATCGTGTGATGAGATGTTCCAATACATCACCCAATCTTTCAATCATCCAACACTAGCTGATACAACACTCTTCTTGTATTATATGATACTCTGTTAATGTTATCAACCTTTAATATCTTCAACAATTACAGAAAGGTAAAAAAAATTATATTAATTAGTTTAAAATAAAATATTTTCTTATATACACATATATACATTGATGGGTTAAATGTGATATCTTAATATCAAACCGAGACATTTTAAAACATACATAATTTATAATATCAGTTTAAGATAAAATATTTTCTTATATATATATACATTGATGGGGTTTGTTAGGAAGGTATCACATTTATATAAAAAATTACATGATGTGATAGAAATATTTTTGGGGCATTTGCATGCTATCACATAATTCTTATGTATTTACATATCTACTA
Source organism: Phalaenopsis aphrodite (assembly GCA_003013225.1). Classification (NCBI taxonomy): domain Eukaryota; kingdom Viridiplantae; phylum Streptophyta; class Magnoliopsida; order Asparagales; family Orchidaceae; genus Phalaenopsis; species Phalaenopsis aphrodite. The sequence goes on from NEWO01000076.1 coordinate 821,419, forward strand.
CTTGAATTTACATATTTATACATATCACTTAAATATTTAACACCCTTAAAAATATTCTTATTATTTGTTTTTAAAAATAAAATACATATTTTCATGCTAAAATTTATAAATACAAGTATAATGATTGCTTGTTTCCGAATTAAATTCCATCGTCTCGGCGCCCTTTGTAGTTCGATCTGAAAAACCCTGAAAACATGGCGCTTGTGGTGATCTGCGGGCAGCCTTGCAGCGGTAAGTCGACGGCTGCACGTTGCCTGGTGGCCGCTCTGGAGGCCGTGGAGCCAAGGCCAACTGTAAGAATCATTGACGAGTCTTCCCTCCATCTCGGGCGAAATCAGAGCTATGCAGGTGATTCCTCTCCACCCCCTGTTGCCTCTACTTCTGTTGAAGAAGCTATGGTCCATAAACCCTAAAAGACAGTTTGGCTACAAGATTTAGCTAGTCTTTTTGCTAAATACAGCCAGAAATATCACTACTTTTTAAATCCCATCGCCATGTTTCTCCATAGCCGTTAGTAAACCATGGGAAGTAAGATTTAGGAGATTTGCTCTATTTTTTCTCACAGTGAAATATTACCAATCAATCTGCTAGGTTCCACAACCGCATTGTTTTCAGAATTGAAGGCCACGTGATTTTACTACATTTGGATTTGCAAGCTTTAATAAATCCCACGTGCTGCCACCCCACCCCTAGTTATAGTTATGAGCCTGCTTTATGAATCCCAAGACTCTTTTATCATGTGTAAGATATTGATTGCATCTTAAACAACATATGTGGAGATCATAGTGAAAATAGAAGACGGAGGGTTACAATGAGCAAATGATTAACCCAACATAATGACATTTTTAGCCCTGAATGATTTAGGTTTTTGTGAAAAAAGGTTATTTGATGATAATGGGCATCATTAAAGGCCTTTTGTGTGATTATTTAAATTGATGTGATTAAACATAAGTATGTAATTCTGATGTAAAACAATTAACTTGAAAGCACCTTGAATGGAAATAGATTATCTATTTCCGGTGAGAGAAATTAGTTATTTGATTTTTTATCAAAGATATAAGCAGAATGGAGCTTACATTTAACATCTATTGCCCATAGTGGTCTCACAATGATTAGTTTTTGGTGGCATGAGGGTTGATTATGAAAAAAAACTTGTGAATTATGTAGTAAATATTCCTTATGTTGTAGATGTTAATAATTTTATTTGTTGACATATTTTCTTGAAGTTTGAATTCAAAGTTAGGAATTTGGAAAATTCCTACGAAATTTCTCATGGATATGGTTCCTTGTGTACTATTTGCAGCAGAAACAACAGCTCTATGAGAATATGTAAATCAAGATATCATTAGTTCAAGCTGAAAACAAAAAAGATCTATAAAGTAAAAGTTCAAGGTTTAAATATTGCAAAACAAAAAAAAGGCGAGCTCTACTTAATTTAAGCATTCTAAGAAAATCTAACCTGTTAGATTTGTTAAGCTTGATATGTTTTATATTTTGACAAATGAAGCACACTTAAGTTACTGAGGAACTTTGTTGACAAGAGAGAATTTCCTTGATTTAACCAATTCAAGGACTCAAATTTGAGGAAGCCAATGAATTTACCCAGCTGCGAAATATTGACACTGCGAGGAGCACGAGGTCACAAGCATGAATACAATGTGACATGGACTTTAGCAATTTTATGCAGTGTAGGATACCACTGTATAAGTTGAAAGTTAATATATCTCTAGATTATGCAATTCTCATGGAATTATGTCTAGGCAATAAAAATTAATGGCATACTTAAAAAAAGCTGGCATTGTTTCATTTCATGGTTTATCAACTAGTCCTTTTGGTTTTAGTTTTTGTTCGAGATTAAAGTCAAACATGACTCATTAAGTTTGATTCAAGCAAACATTTGATCCAATTTCAATCAATTTCTAAAGAGAATTTTCATCAACTTCTTGAATTGTTAATGGTGATTCCTAAAATGAAGTTGGGGTTTCAATATTAAGTGACGTGGAGAGATGTTACGGAAGTTAATGGAAGCTGTATAGAAATGGAGAAAGTAGTAATGAAGAAAAAGAAGAACCGGATGCATAACTTAAGAGGAAAAAGCATGCCGAGCATCACAATCATTTTAATAATCACGATTTTTAATTAATGACACTTGAACTTCTGTATGCTATAGAAGATTCTACATCAGTAGAAAATATGCTTAAACTTTTCTTAAAATATTTAATGATATTATCGCCCACGATAATTAAAATTAGGCACTTGAAATAATCATAAACTAAAAAAAATAATTTAGATAATGACACAAAAAGGTATTAAGATATAATCCCTTTTTTTATATATCATTTAGCCTTAGGATGCAAACTCTAATTGTTTTAGCATATAGGAAAACTTATTTTGGGCGATGTCATGATATTGGTGGTGGTTATGGCTTTGTTCATGTTGCAGTTAAACTCTTTAGTTCTGTTATGTATTCATTTTCAGGCTTAGAGTATAAGCCTAAATTTCATTTTTCACTTAACTTATTATTTGTTAGTTAATATATTTTAACACACTTACCTTTATTTAGATATGACAACAGAGAAGAATTTAAGGGGAGTTCTAAGATCAGAAGTTGATAGATCCTTGTCAAAAGATAATATTATCATTGTGGACTCCTTAAATAACATTAAGGTGGGCATTTTCTTTGCATTTGTTGTTTTATTTTTCATACAATACTACAATCGTTAAATTAAGCTATGCTTTATTGCAATAATCTCTTGATTAGTATATTGACATTCAAAGCTATGTATTCTAAATCCTATCTAAGAATTATCCTTTTTATGCCCACTTTCTATGGTATTATTATTTGGAATGCACACTGCAAAATTATTGAACTACTAAAACCTTCTTTGTGATAAGAATAAACTTTTACAACATAAAATGAAATGATATAAAAGCAATGAATATTTCTTATAGTTTATCACTGATACTAGCTGTGGAGGTACGTAACTTGCTCTATATTTAATTTTTAAGGTACTACGTTGATGTAATGATGTTTGTTTTTTTTAAATTGGTTTTAAGATACAATCTATTTATTTTTTGAAAGCATATGTGGTGCGAAGTGTGAGCCATTCACTTTGCATCCTCTTCATGTGCAACAAATTGCCATTCACTTTGCATCCTCTTCATGTGCAACAAATTGCCAAAGATTGCGCATTGCTCAATTTACTGTTGAAGCGGTCGTGTGTAGCACTGCAAACTAATGCATTTCATTTTGGCAGTGTTGATTCATTTGATATTATAAAATCACTCATTTTCGTTTTTCTTACATTCACATATTATCGATTTTTCCCTAAACTATAGAATAGCTGCAGCTTGATCTTGCCTTTCGCACATTTACTTTCCTATTTCAAGCATCGTATTTTTTCAAGTTTGTATTAGTTTTAAGTCATCTAATAAATATTTAATGAATGTATAATATAATTATAAATTTATACAAGTTATGAGCATTTTATAAGGTAAAAACTCCACTTTACTCCACATTTTATGCTTTGAAGCAAAAATGAACTCTTGCTTATCTTACTTTGTTAGTGTCTTGAAGATATTGATTATAGTAGAGCACAACTAACGAGGTTTAGCCTCAGATTCCTTTTTAATCTATTACAAAAGTATCTATATATAGAAAAAAGGAGAATGCACCCCCTATGGTGCATAAATTCACTTGGAGCTTGAGCTATAAATCATGGCCCGACCACATTTCAACTCTTAACAATCTCTTTAGCTTGATGGTGCAGATCTTTTGATGGAAATTTAACTTGAATCAAGTTGCATTGTAAAACGTCTAATAAATAAATTTTGATTTAATGTAATTTTTTTTGGTTTAAATATTTTCTTACTCCCCGTTCCATCGGCTATATGTTTTCTAAGTCAAACTTGATTGATGAGTTGGGAATGAGTCACCTAATAATTTTTAGAGCATAATGATATGTATATTGAAAACAAAGCTGAGAAAAATTATAAAAGTTCAATGAAAAAGAAAAATTATGGAAAAAAAGGGTAACATACTTATAAAATAATAAGGAAATTGGAACAAAGAGAATATGAAAATAAAAAATTTTTTAAAAATTCCAAGAGCATGTTTATTTTCATGGACCTTCTTAGGATTGTTGAAGCATGTGTCTCCAGATTTTTCATAGCTTGAAAATCTTGTGAACTTTAAATTTTAGAAAATATAAAAAAATTAGTTTAAATAAAGAGGAAAAATGCTAAGCTCAATTTTTCACACACAAAGGGAGGAGTTGATATAGCTTGCATTCCAAATGCTGGCTAAATCACAAGAATAATTACAAATCATCTCCCCCTGGTTGAACTAACTTTTTTTATATTAGTTTGACTATTGGCAGTTCAATTGGGTATTTCACCAATATGTTTGACAATGCATTTATATTAGGTGTTCTTGCCTCCCTCCCTCTAGACAAACTCGCAAGTCCTAACTTTTGGACTCTTCATTATCAAAGTTTTAGGTTGCACCTCAATATTCGATTCTCTACACATGGAGTAGGGTTGATAAGGTCTTACAGGCTGACAACTTACTAATGCCAGATCTCAATAGGGATAAGTTGATAATTGTCCGATCCTATACATGCAAAGGGTAGAGTTGGTAGGGATAAGCCAATAATTGTCTATAATTGAAGCCTTTACATATAACGAGTAGAGTTAATGAGGAATATAAACTAAAGATAACTCGAAGCCCGATCTCTTAAATGCAAAGGGTAGAGTTGATGGGGCCCATAGCTTGACAACTTCTATAGCTTTGATCCTTTGTACAAATGTGACACTATGGCATAGTTGACAAAACGAAAAAAAAATCCAGAAGAAGCTATGCAAGTAAGGCTCTCAAATTGACTTCAAGGGATGAGGCAAATTTTGAAGATCATGACATGTGAAGCATGATACATAAAATAAAATAAAATAAAATAAAATAAAGATTCATGCCACTAGTGCATGCATTCATCTTCTTGATTTACATACCAATATGTTCACATTTCAAGACCAAATGAAGACAATCAAGGTTAGCCCTCCTTTTTATATTTTTCAAATATATTGCACACAAATTAAATTTCATGTACTCATCAATTTGACATCAACAAGTCAAGAAAAGTCTGCGGAGGTTTGAAATAGTATCTGCATGTTATAATCGAAGAGGTTATTAAAATCATTGATGTTCCCCTTTACAGTCAAGCAAGACGATGAAGACTCCTTGACCCTAATGACACACAAGGTTATTAGAGGATCATAATCGGAGAGGTCGACATTCAAACGAACATTACATGTTAAGATGTAAAATTTTTCCTAGCCAATCTTGTGGTCAAAGAATTTCGAAAAAATCAGGCAAGATGCATTCTAAAATTCATAATGCCTCAAAATCTTTAGTTGAAAAAAATGAATGGATGGCCGGTGGGATTATAATGGTTGGCATTTCAAAGGCGCTGATCGTCATTTTGCTAATGAGCCAAAATAACTATGCAAGGTAGGCGCCTACTCAACATGCTTAATGGCTAAGCTGGTGTTCTAAAACTCCAACTAGACATGCTTTAATAAGGCGACTTGACAAGTTCAATTTGGGGTTTGATTATTAACATATATTGGACGAAGTGGTTTGTTGGCCAAATCATTAAAGTTCTTGACCATGTGATAATAGCTTTCAGAAGTCCTCTTCTATAATCGGTACAGTTATACCTAATCATAATCAAATGGAATTTTTGTTAAAGCAACATTCATTTGTACTCCAAAGATAAGAACTTATTTTAAGCTCTTTTCATGATAATGAGCATAATGAAATAGAAATCACAACAAAAAAGAATTTAATTCAATTCAAAGCATCCCCTACATACCCTATATAAAAGTTGACGAGGTCAAAATAATTAGATAAAGGAATGATAAGCCATTTTATGCTCATAGCAGTTAATTATCCATTGTTCATTACGGCTTGATAAAAATGACAAATTGGAGTTTGACCAAAGCTCATTAAAAGCAAATGTTATATAAATATATTTATATGATTATAGTAAACTATCATATGTTAGTAAGGATGTGACATATGCCTTTTGATTAGGTGGATTATTTGATTGCGATTACACTATTATATTTTGGGTACACCCTAATCCTGAATATTCTCTAATGACTAAGCATATTAGGTTTGAATCATAATACACACTTAATAGGATATGCAACCCTTTATTAAAAATTGGCCCATTTAGCAAATTTTCTTCCAACTCTACAAGCTTCATTTGAATAATTCAAAATATGATTGTTGATAAAAAATCGTTAGACTTGATCGTGACAATATCTACTGACTAAATAAAACATGAATAATGATGACCTTAGATGACCAAATCATGGGATATGGATTAAGGTTGACATTTTCCTCTCATTATACCCTTTGAGCTGACGATAATATAGTTTTTTATCTAATCTAAAACGGCGCTACTAAAACAAAATATTGTGAATTTGTCTAATTAGATCACACTCAAATGGGGTGATTAATCATAGGAATTGCACTCATAGAAAAACTTAAATCAGGTCATAAAGTCTTTGTTAGAAGATGAAATTTCCATGTAGCGTTTTATTTTATATCCAATATGCCATATGAAATCTTAACCCATAGTCATATGAATATGATGAAGCTAGGTAGGGTTTTTTAGAGTTCCCATCTTGATTACTTGAGTTTCATTCATTGTAGCATTTAGTTATATTATAATCTTAGACTCTTAAGATATTTTGCATCAAACTTATATCAGAGCTTAAGCGTGCATCATCATGTCAACTAGTAGTAAGTCATAACAATAAAAATAATCACATGATGCATTTTAAATATAATCAAATATGTTATGATTCTAGACATTTATAATGTGATTGCCATGAGGTTTAAAGTAATTTTTTTAAATTCAATGGAAGATATAATTAAAGAGATTTTCAAATTGGATTGTTTAATTTGAATTTTTTATTTGGAAGTTTGATTTCTAGAGTTTTAGAGTTGCTAAAATGAAAGTGGTGAGATATATTCAATTATTCTGTTGAAATATTTTTTTTTAAAATTTATATGGGACAATAAAAAAACATAATCCGAAAGTGGAATTTTTGTCAATCATTTAATATAGGTATCAATTTAAAGATCATAAACAAAATGATTTTGGTGTGTTTAATTATTATGCAAAGTTTGTCTTGTAGTAAAATAGTTTTCTACCTCTAAATTTTAATGTTATCATTATATATATATTTTAAAGATATTAAGTGAAAAATTAAAGATTAATTAAATTATATCCAACAAATTTATTTCATGTTGTTTAGGGCTATTATGCTATTAGTTAACCTTTTCAAAGAAAAAGTTTTAGCTTGTCCTCAACCTACACCAACACACGAATCATGCATAATAACTCGTATCGGAGAAACAATAGTTTATGAATATTTTTGATAAGTAAAAGATTTTAGTGATTGGAATGATTCAAATCAACTGAAGCAGGTATGAAACCATACTTATATAATTCTGTGAGGTGTATAATCATTAGCTTTTAGTTTAATAAAATTTTAGATTTCTTTTGTTGGTTCTGAGTTTTTCAAATATGGTGCAAGTGCGAGTATTAATTTTTGGGAAGCCAACATTTTTTTTTCACTGGTCTTTTTGACTATTTGTGTTGAGCCATTTAATCTTAAACTATTTAAAAGGCATAATTTAGGCTATAGACTCTTTAAAAATAGATCAAAGCAGTCTAATGAAAATAGAAGTTGGTGGCGTTAAAAATGAGGCCGTTTTAGTAAAACATATTTTCTTCTTAAAATATTTGGTAAATCTAGTTTTTTATTTATATAATTTCCTCATGATGGTGGGAGCAGATTGAGAGCATGTTGGTTACGAAAATGAGTTGATTTTTAATAATAAATAATTTTATTTGATTTTTTATTATCTTAATTCTATTATAATAAGAAAACAAATTCATTGTTTTTCTATATAATAGAACCAAGATTAAAATAAAGTAAAATATTATTTATTACAAGAAATCAATTGAATTTGCAACTGCATGGTCTCAATTCATTTTTATTATATGCAAATTTAGATGTTGTTTATGAGAATATATGATAAGTAGGAAATTAAATTTACTAAAATATTTTAGAAGATTTTGTTTTGAAAGAATTTTTTTTGAAGCACCATTAACTTTAGTTTCAGTTAGTTTAAATGATAGGTCTATTTTGATCATTGTTTAACAAGCCTTTGAGCATTTTGCACGGTCTAGAAATAATACGGCCCCTCACAAATAGTTATGGACCATTTTGATCCTTTTCTCCATATATCTATATTGATATGAGGCATGAATTTTTTGTGTTGATGATCTCTTATTGTGCTCTCTTTAATCTATAAAATTCATTGTTGATTTTTTTAGTTCAATCGATTTTAGTTAAAACAATTATAAACTATTTTCTTGTTATAGTTTGAATCCCGATCAATTTGTATTTTTAAATTTAAAAAAATTCATTGAATTTCATTTTTTGACGATGCTTTTTTCCTTGTACTTCGATTTTTTTAATTGAGATGCTTTACTATCAAAGCGTGACTTTAGCTTTTTCCCAAATCCTTTATGTAATGAAAATTTCCTTTTTTATTCATATAAATTTTGTGGAAAAGGTAGTTTCAAGTCGGTTTACTTATTTTTTATTATTGATTTCTGTGTTAATTGTTTCTACAATGAAAAACTATTGGCAACCATTAGAGGGTTGTCTCTCTCTATATTTTTTACATTATCTTTTGTTTTGTCCAATGTGCAGGGTTATAGATATGAACTGTGGTGCCTTGCTAGAGCTGCTGGAATAAGATATTGTGTGGTAATTAGCCATATTATCTTTGAATGAAATGTTGTGTTTTTACCAGAATTTTATGTTCCGGGTGATGCACTTTTATTAGATGTATTTGTATAACTTAAGCAAGTTAATATACCTAACAAATATTATCAGTGATATTCATGGTTGAGAATGCTTGGTTCCAACTCGTAATTGGTAGGTAAACTTACATGCCCACATGTCTAATGATAGTTTTTGTTGTCTTCCCTTATCCTACATACTTCAATTCTTATTGAGAAAGCTTTGGCAGACAAGCAATACCCAAATTGGAATTACCATCGATTAATGGCGATTAATTCACTGATTAAAGTGATATTCCATTAATAAATTCAATTTGAAATTCTCAACAAAGTATTCAAATTAAGAAACTCATGCCTAATCAGCCTATCCCTTCTTTTATTAATCTTCATGAATTCCTCAAAGTATAATGAAAATCACTGGTTGAGATTCTTATGAATGACAAAAGGGTTCTAACTTGAGCGATAGCAGTTTGTTTATTGGTTTAGAGTATAGTGATCACAAGTTCTAGTTCAGCTAATGACTTCCTTTAAACAAATTGTTCTCTTGCTCCTTTGGGTAGCTCCTTGCAAGGTATTTGATTTTTAATGACCCTGTGTTCTATGTTTAATTAGTAAAAAAAAGGGTTGGTTTTCTATCCTTCTAAAAACGGAAGATTTGCTATTTTTATTGGATAGAAGAACAAAATTTTTGAATTAAGGGGAAAAAATCTTTTTTTTTTTATTATATGAAATAGCAGTTACACCATTCTAAGGTTTCTAGGTGCTGTTTAAGAGGTGGATCTAGCGGAGAGGTGGTCATGGAATAGCAAGTGAACGATAATATTCAAGGTCGATGGTGTTTGGAGTAGATAAGGGGCATTCAATGGTTGTTTGGGATGAAAACGGCGAGGGAAGCACAAAACGCCGGCTTCGACGAGACACAATTGCTGAGGGAGCTACAAACACACTGTTTGTAAAAATAAGATGATACAACACTCCTTAGAGAAGAAAATGAGAATAAAATCTCCAAATGCACAAATCCAAAGCAAAAGTCTTCAAAACTAGAAAATAACAACTCATAAAAAGTTTTCAAGAAAAAGTAACCTTTATTCTAATTAAAATAATATTAAATAGGGGCACATGACCGAACAAAACCCTGGCAAGCGGTAGAAATTCTGCTGGGTGCGACAGAGCCTGCCTCGCTCTGGTCCTGTGATGATGGTAACTCCGACGTCAGTCAAGAACATGATCGTATGAACAATAAGATGATATCTTGAGAAAAAACGGACTCTTTTCTTTGCTAAATAACTTTTTCCTTTGTTAGTTTGATGTTGTTGACCGTTGAACTCATGGAAAAGGCTGAGCTATTTCAAATGCTAGTTCATTTTCCAGGTCTCGTCTTTTCTCACATGCTGAGCTTATCATTTTCTTTTATGTTTTCGTATTTTCTCATAAAGAAAATGCTTGCATCGTAATTTGCTGAATGTAAGAAGAGGCTTTGCAATTTTTACTAGAACGTTACTTAATATCAGGATAATGAATGAGAAGCTACAATTTGCTTCAATATGCATTTATGCAATAACGAGTGTTATAGGATCATGAAGGTTGTATAGATAAGAAATTGTTGTTTTTTGATGGATTATGAAGCTGAAGTGTTATTACTAGGTTCAGGAAATGGATATGTGCATGAATACAAGTTCTATGAAGGATTTAGAATAGGTGGTAGTTTAGTGATAATTGTCATTGTATGATTTGCCTTGTGCTGAATATGAACTATTTGATTTATAGCATCCAGTAAAAAAGTTTTGAACTTTTCCCTTCAATTTTTATGTTTATGAGTAAATTAAATTTGTATATCTTTCTTTTTTCTTTATAGCTTGTTCTTCCTACTTGAACCTAGCTAAAATTTTCTTTTGATTTTTTTTTAAAATAATTACGTGGGGGTGGCTGGAATTGATGTTGATAGAATAATGAGTAGAAGTGGTATACAACAAGTAGCATGGCCAGAAAGTTATGCATTGAGATTTAATTGGGTCTATGATGTTTACTTTATCTATAATTTAGAGGAAAAAATATAGCTTTTTTATTGTAGCCAAAGAAGCTTTTTTTTTTTAAATTTATTGAAAAGCAAGATAAATTAAAAAAAAACATGCATTTTTCTAGAAAAGTGGACGAGCACTTAATTTGTAAAGTATGCAGTGCTTTCGTTACTAATATCTATGTCCTCGTGATTTTGTTGTAAGCTTTTGTTCCAAGTATCAGGACCTTATTTATAACCATTTTGTTTAAGATTTGAGTCTTATTGATAGTTCAAAGAATTTGGGCTGTTTTTGTTCATCAACGTAGTCTGACCCTGGATGGCTTAATGAATCCTTACTCTTCTTTCCTTATTGTATACTGCATGTAAGTTATTTAAATTTTTGTAAAGCTTTCAGCGCAATTTCTAACCATGCTGCATTTGGTCTACCCCATTTTCTTAATTTTTAAATATGAATTCCATTTGCACATTTTGTTTATTAAATTCTTCTCCATTTTTATATGCCCAACTCATATTAGTTTATATTTCATTATTGTATCTTTATAGATGTTACTCCTATACCTTAGGGTGTAAGTGAGCCGCGAGCCAGCTCAAGCTCGATTCGTTAATGTGCTTGTCAAGCCATGAGCTCGAGCTCGAGCTCAAACTAAAGTTTGTTTATTAAATGAGCTTGAGCTTGAGCTTGTTTGCACTCAACTCGTTGGGTTGCAAGCCTGGTCGAGTGGCCTAATTCCGATCATGTCGATGCCATCGGTGAGTTTCCTGCTGTTAGTGCCGCCAGCCGAGCTCGCTTTTATTTTGATAAATAAGCCAAGCTCCAGTTTGACATAACTCGAGCTAGGATCGACTCATATAACGCGTTTGGGTCGGCGGTGTGATGACATTGAGGTATCACACCACAATTTATTTATTTATTTGGCAAAACAGTGTTTTGCCGATTTTTTCAAAAAACTGTAGTTGAAAGTTGTATTTTGCTATCGGATATGGCTAAATGCAATGATTGCTAGAAAACTGTGGCCTGACTTTTTCAATTTTTTTTTGTAATAACCACTGCAGTTTTTTGAACTACTTCTTCTGCAACAACTTTATAGTTGCTTCTTCAAACAACTGCAGCTATCTCAAATAGACCCTTACAACCCTATCTATACCCATACTATTATGATTTACTAATCCTGCCATCTTACATTTGACTCGTATCTATTGTAATATTCTCATTTCCACCACATTTGAAATATGCAGCTATCCTACAGCCCAATACTCATATTCATATTAAAATTGTCGGCTTTTTATTTTAATTTCCCAAGATATTCTCATGATACTTGTCAAGTGCTTTTTCATTTTGAACAACCTTAGCTCTAAAATTTATGTTATTATTTACATTACCATTCTTTAGTTAAATATTAAGAAGCTTAAATCCATCACGCCTAGGCATCACGTTATTTGTTAGTAATTTAATTTGATTACTAGTTCAGTCTCACTAAAAGTGCATATGTTATAGTTTATCTTTTTCTATACCATATGAAATTCTATAAATACATAATGAGGAATGTAATAGACTGCCATTTATTAAAAAAAAATGTTGTCTTTTTTTTTTTTTTTGAAATTATTCAAGTTGTTTGTGATTCTTTTGAGTTCAGTACAAGCACAATTTCCTAATTTTTAGGGAAACGTTCTCCTTTTACTATGTGAGAATGGAGTTTTCTTTGGTGAACACTTCTCTCCATTTCTCTCTCCTTTTTTTTTCTCTAGATATTTTTTTTACCGCCTTAATAATTTTTTTGATTTTCTTAAAAATTGAAACTGAAATTTTAGTTGTTGTGGAAAAGTATAATTGTTTGCTTACTTTGCATGGTTTGAATTCTTGTTTATCTTCATATCTATTCTATCATTATATTATCATTTAGGTTCTAACTCTCATATTCTCTTGTTTGCATCTAAAAGGCTGGCATATTTAGTGGTCTCTTATATACTAAACTTAATTTCATTTGGTTGATCAATATTCGTTATATCATTATAGCTGCATAGAAAGCATAATCTATTTTGCATCGTGATGCACATTAGTCTTGATCGGACTGTCGCCATCACCTCTTCACTTTGCCAATTCTTTTTACCAGCGTGTGTTCTTTTTCAAACGTTTATATAAACTTATGTACAAATCTTTAAATGCAACCATTCATCTTATGATTATAAAGTCTAGGTCAACTATACAATTCCGATTTCCCTCTCTTAACAATCTATCTTAAAATATTAATAACCATCTTTTGACCTCATTTTCAGTGAGGTTTTAGTCTCCTACTTCTAAAACCCATGATCTAGCTTTAAGAGTTACTTGTTGATCATTCTAGCGGACTAGTATTGGAGCTCACCTCCCATAGAACTTCGAGCCACTTTTTGACTGATTTTTGTGCAGACCTCATATGAGTAATCCAAAGCACTCAACTCTTAGTTGCAAGGGCTAAGGACTAACATGTAGAGGGCCTAAAAATGAGTTAATACAGGATCAAACGATATTAGGTGAACCCCTCGTGACTCGGCAACGCAAACACTACAATTCACGCATTCAACGAGCGCAAACATAGCAATTCACATCACCGACACTTATACGCATTGCACTGGCAATCAAACCAAGGTCAATTCCCAAAATGATTTGTCACGAGCATAAGTTTCGAATGAAAATTAATTTTTGCCATTTTTTTGACCGATCGTCGGTGAACTCGTCCGAGCGACCACATATGACGAAACAAACAACGCGGATACGTCTAAGACGTCGACCTTAGCTAGTAAGGACATCCATATCACTATGGCTCCACGCGCGAGCAATTAACACGAAAATCGATGCATGTTTTTTTTAAATTAGCGGGTTGCAAACCCGGGCTCAACCTAGGTTCAATTCATATTGAATTTGGGCTAGATCCGAGTCAATAACACCAGTTCACGCTGTCTGAATTTAAAATTCAATAATTTGAATTAATAACAATTGACATTATTTGGATGTTATTACGTTCTTAATTAGTCCCTTCTATTAATGAATCACACTCTCCATATTTGGCCTGTAACGTCTGTTTTGAACAACCGAACTAAATAATCGACCAAGGAGTCGGGCTTGGGAAGAACGAAAAGGAAAACTTCACTCGAGATCCTCTCCCGCTTAACTCGTCTCACCTCTATGCATCTGACGCCTGCTCTCCTCCCTCGACCGAAGACCGAAGCCCCGCTCGCCTGCCTCACCTCCCTCTCACGCGAGCTCCCTCTCCTTCTAGGCATTCAACCTCGCCTGTTCCTCTGCAAACTGAATCCCGTTCGCCTGCTACCCTCTCTGGCGCGACAGAAGCCTCCCCTCGCTCCTCTTAGTTCGTGCGAACAGGAGCCCCACTCGCCTCGCTGCACCGAATCCCTGGCCTTCTCTCCTCCACCGAAAACTCCTGGTTCACCTCTTCCTCATTCCTCAAAGCCCGAGGTCATTGTCTTCCTGGAAGTTTCTTCACGTTCGAAACATACCAAAATAACTTTGGAGACATTAGATACTTTGGTTTTGGAAGACTTACCTTTGCGCCAATCCAGGTATTCTAAGTATGCATCTTCATTTCACATTTCCCTCATCTCCGGTGGCCGTTTATTCGAATTAAACTGCCTAGACGACATGAACTAAAGTTGTAGGTAGTTTTCTTTTATTTTCTAAATGGAATTTGATAAGTTATATATTGCACAAGTTTTCGAACTATAAAACAAATTGCATCTTTGATCTGATTTCCAATTTTTTTGTGAACACTTGATTAAATCAGCTGAATCATTGATGAGCATAGAACTTTTGCATTCATTAAAAAAAAATCATGTTATTTCAAATCATTTTTGTAGACACATTTTGATTGTCAATTTTTAATATATAAATCCTTTCTACTTCCTTTTTTTATTTCGAATTTGTACTGTTATGTGCATTTATGGTTAATTTTACTTTGATCAACGATTCTATTTTTAGGACTTTCAAATCACTTAGAATGGTCTTATACCTGCATAAACACATCATGCCCTAAGATGCATTAGAAAAAAACTATTTCTCCTAATTTTCTTTAATTAACGAACATATTTTGTCATTTATGTGCATTGATTCCTTATGTTGAAGCATCACAAGCTATAAGAGCTTAAATATTGATATTGTGGTTTATAAAATAGTTTTTTCTCGACTCACTTGCAGCTAATTTTAAGGGCATTTACATACATATTACACAATTCTGCTGTATTTGCGTATCTCACATAAGCTTTCATGGTTACATAATTACATAACACTCAAATCTTTAATTTCATATCAAAAATAACTTTTTTTCTTCTTTTTAAAAGTGAAATCCACATTCTCATGCATAGGTTCCTGGCACCAAACAACTATAATTATAAATAAAAAGTTTAGGGTTAATATATGCGAGTACATCTGAATTGAGTAGCATGTATGTAAATGTCCCCACATTACTGGGTGGGCATGTTCAAATTTCCGATTTAATACTATCATAAGCTTTTTTTAAGCAAGGTTTGTATGTGATTATTTTCTTCGCCTTTAAAAGTGCTGTTTAGTGTTAATTAAATTCTGTTTGGAGTTACTGATTGCTGTAGGATGTTGTTTGGAAGCTTAAAACTATTGTTTGGTGCTAGAGAGTGTTGTTTGGAAGTTTTGAGTTGCTGTTTGGTGCTAGGAAGTGTTGTTGGGACTTTAAATAAGCCGTAGAAAGCTGCTGTTTGGTTTGGAAGCTGTAGGGGAGCTGTAGAAAGCTGCTGTCTAGGTTTGGGAGAGCTGTAGAAGCTGTAGAAAACTGCTGTCTAGGTTTGGGAGAGCTGTAGAAGCTGTAGAAAGCTGATGTTTAGGTTTGGGAGAGTTGTAGGAAGCTCAGGATTGCTGTTTGGTGCTAGGGAGTGCTGTTTGGAAGCTTAGAGTTTCTGTTTGGTGATTAATAATTATTGTTTGGTGTTAGGGAGTGCTGTTTGGAAGCTTAAAACTACTGTTTGGTGCTAGAGAGTGCTGTTTGGAAGCTTAGAGTTGCTGTTTGGTGATTAATAGCTGCTGTTGAGAGTCCCTGACTGCTGCCCGGAGCTGTAGGAGGCCTTAGGATCGTTGTTTAGGCTTGCTAGTTGTTGCCAGGAGCTGTAGGAGGCCTTATGACCGCTGTTTAGGCTTGTTAGCTGCTGTTTGGAGCTGTAGGAGCTTTCCTGTGTCACCAATTATTTTACATGCTTAAGCTCATATTTGATATGCTCATTAAATTCTCAATTATATTTGCTTATTTTTACATATGATGCTGACATCGCAACAACAACAAATACGCCAGGTATGCATGTACATTTTATTTATGGTCATTATTATTACTGTATTTCTCTTGATTTAATATATCACACATGTCTGGTTGCAATTTCGTTTTTAAAGTAAAAACATTTTTCAAAATTAAATAACATTAAAAAAAACATAACACATAATTTTAAATTTACCGGAGTCTCTCGGATGAGGTAACCCACGGTTACTAACGAGATTTTCCCAGTTTAAATAAGCTTAACAACTCGTTTATACTAGGTAAATTCAAAAAAAAAAAAATAGTGGTGCCAGAACGAGAGAACCGTGAGGTCCAACTGGTGTCGCTCTAATCAACTTTAACCCCACAATAATGCTTGAATGACAATAAAACCAAAACCTTGAAACACACCTGATAAAATCTTTTGAATCTTAGACTTTAGAACTGCTACTTCGATGAGGAGCTTGAAACCAGCTTTTTGGGCAGCACGACAAGAAGTTTGGATCAAACAACAAGAGGGTTTTATTCAACAATCTCTTTCTTCTTAATCTTAATAACAACTCATACGACTTTGAGGTAGCTCGCACGACGCGACATAAATTTTCACACTCTCTTTAGCCTCATGTATAACCATTATGTACAACGTAAGTTCTAACTCACCTTAGGTTCTGAGGTTGTCGTATGGTACGACGTAAATCCTCTTATCTTTACGGGCTATTTGCATAATCATGTATTATGCAAGCGTAAGTCCCAAATAATAAAGTTGGCAGGATTTAACACTCAAATAACATTGTCTTGAAAACTCAACCACACATTATATATCTCCTACCTTTTCTTTCCTTTGAACTGCTGAAAATAACTGTTATTAGTTGAGCCACTCCCACTTGCTTTTCCATGTCCTACCGTGAAAACCTAAACTTTGAATTCTTGAAGACTAGTGCCTCCGATCATCATCGAGATATTATCAAATGAATCCCGTAATTTGGGATGTAATTAACTATATAGGTTTGTCTCTATAGAGAATTTGAAACTCATGTAAAATAAACCCTACTTAATCTTTATATTATGTAGAGGAACTTGTCAGTCACATGTAAAAGGTTTGCAGATCAAACAGATGTCACATATCTCTTAATTTGTAGGATTGGGTTCATCGCCGAGGTATACAATTATCTTTCGGGAAGGTGTAGTTTTCGCGGTATCGAATACGATTATACAAACTATTAGATTAATGAGATTTATTTGG
>NEWO01000076.1:839241-871096 GCA_003013225.1 Phalaenopsis aphrodite
AAAAAAATTATCTAAGCATACCATACTTAGAACAAATCGATCTTGAGTTAGGGTTAAATTTGAGCTTAAGCTTTTCATTAAGGATTTCCCAACCCGAGGATAAGAACTTATTGAAGTTCGTTAAATTTTTCCGTTGGGGATGAAGAGATTCACCACATGTTTGCGTTGTTTGATTGTTTTGCTTAAGTCATTTGATTTGATTGTTGTAAATTTAATTGAGTGAATATATCAGTTTGAGAAAGGAAGTACGAGACCACCAACATGAGATTTATGACAAAAACGACGACCACCAACAATGAATTTACGCCAGAAGAGGGTCACCAACAAGGGGTTTACACCATAAAGAAGACCACCAACAAGAGATTTATGCCAGAAAAGGATCACCAACAAGGAGTTTACGCTAAAATTTAGGAACTTCCAACAAGGGATTTACGGTGAAATATAGAGACTACCAACAAGGGATTTGCGTCAAAATATAGGGACCACTATTAAGAGATTTACGTTAAAATTTAGAGACCACCAACATGAGATTTACATCGAAATTTAGGGACCACCAACAATGGATTTACGTCGGAATTTAGGAACTATAAACAAAGGATTTACATAGAAATATAAAGACCACCAACAAGAGATTTGCGTCAAAATACAGAGACCACCAACAAGAGATTTGCGTCGAAATATAAAGACAACCAACAAGGGATTTACGTTGAAATTTAGGGACCACCAACAAGTGATTTACGTCAAAATTTAGGGACTATTAACAAGGGATTTACGTCAAAATTTGGAGACTACCAGCGAAGGATTTACGTCAAGGAAGACGGAGAACCGAGAAGAGTGCAATTATATGCAAGTAAAACCAACTAACCTCTTCCATGTGAAATGGAGGACCAATGTTCCTGTGGAAGGAGACTTTGGCCCGAGGAAAGACGACGATGACGATAGACTGAGAAGTCTCGACCTCGCCGGGTCAAAATTTGGATTTAAATTGGTTGGTTTCGATTGTTCTGACTTTGGATATCACTTGATTTGAGTTATTTTATGGACAAATACAGATTCATATGAAATTAGATTTATGTTTCTTTTGCCGAGTTTGGTTATTATTTTATTTTTTGAGTTTTGAAATTTGTTTAACTTTATGTGGACATTATTTTGCGTATTGCTTAATGCGTATCTTTTCGTATCATTCCTTGTTCGTTAGTATTTGCTAAACTGAATAAAAGATTCAGCTTGACGACATTAATCAATTGCACAATAAGACAAAAATAAACTTTATTAATATTCTGGAATCAAATACATCAAAACATAATCTGAATGTGCTATGCTGATGAACATCAAGTGCTACATTTGAGTAATATATGTCTGTAGAATGCGGTCATTGCTTGTAAGTTATCAGTGCTCTCTCATGTCTAGTGTTTTTATAAGCTGTTCGAAATTGTGTAGAGACTAAATCTCCTCCCAAAGCATACTTCGAGACAAAAGTCCCCTCGTACACACTTAGAGGTGTGCTGTCTTACAACTCCAGAGGCTGTAACCCTTCAAGTTCCGGGTGAGGACGATATTTAAACAGTGCTTTGTTGTCATCCATCTTTCTGAAAGTGATGGATACTCTTCTCCGTGACACTCCTAGAATACAGTGTTTTGCCAGATCAGCTCCGTTTTCTTTAAGTACTAACACTGATCCAACTGGAAGAGGAATCTCTACTGACCCACGGAATTCACTCGGGCCAACACAACTCTTTTCCCATCATGATGTTGCATTTGCTGAGGAAGGAAACTATGCTGAACGGTCTCAGAAAATCGTGATGGTCTCAGACCATCACGATTTTCTGAGACCGTTGAGCACAGTTTCCTTCCTCACCAAATGCAACATTATGATGGAAAAAACGTTGCAGGTCGTTGGCCTCGGTGAATTCCGTGGGCCAATATAGTTTCCTCTCCAGTTGGATCAGTGTTAGTACTTAAAGAAAACATAGTCGATCTAGCAAAACACTGTGTTCCAGGAGTGCCACGGAGGTGAGTATCCATCACTTTCAGAAAGATAGATGACAACAAAACACCTTTTTGATACCGTCTTGACCCAGACCTTGAAGGATTACAGCCTCTGGAGTTGTGTGAGCACAATTCTAAGTGTGTATAAGGGGACTTTTGTCTCGGAGTATGCTTTGGGAGGAAGGTTAGTATCTACACAATTCCAAACGGCTTATAAAAACACCGGACATGAGGAAGCGCCGATAACTTACAAGCAATGTCCCAGCTCAAACTTAATCCTAACTCTAGATTGATTAGTTCTAAGTATGATATACTTAGATAATTGTTTTGATCGTGTTGGTCACTTCGGTCAACACCAATACGCGCGGTGTGCTTGTTCAGCACACCACACCTATTGAGGGTTCATTTGTTGACCTCATTTTTAGTGAGGTCTTAGTCTCTTACTCCTAGAACCCATGATCTGACCTTAGGAGTTCCTTGTTTACCATCCTAGCTGCTTAGTAATGGAGCTCACCTCCCATAGAACTTTGAGTCACTGCTTGATTTATTTTTGTGCAGACCTCAAATGAGTAGTTTATCACTTAATTTTTCTTTATTTTGAAAATTGAAAATAATTTTAAATTTAATTTAATATAAGAGGTATATAATTTGACTTTTGAAAGTATGTTTTAATTTTTAAAAAATGAGATCGAATGGATCTCATTTGTCTAATATTTTGCATAATCGTGTCTATTACCGCGAATACTATACCTTCCCGAAAAATAAGTGTATACCTCAGCGATAGTCCCAATCCTAATGGATCTTATTAGTCTAATAGTTTGCATAATCGTATTTGTTACTGCGAATACTATACCTTCCCGAAAAATAAGTGTATACCTCAGCGATAGTTCCAATCCTACAAATTAAGAGATTTGCGACATCCGTTTGACCTGCAAACCCTTTAATCTGTGACCGACAAGTTCCCCTACATAATATAAAGATTAAGTAGTTTGTATTTTTCATGGGTTCCAAGTTCTCTATAGAGACAAACCCATATAGTTAATTACATCTCAAATGACGGGGGTCACTTGAGAAATCTCTCGATGTTGATCAGGGGTATTAGTTTTCAAGAATTTAAAGTTTAAGTTTTCTCGGTAGAACGTGGAAAAACAAGTGAGAATGACTCAAATAAGAACAATTTATTCGGAAGGCCAAAGGAAAGAAAATGTAGGGGATGTCACAGATCCTAAGGAAAAACCCTAGTGACTTCCCAAACTATCCTAATGTGTGGCTGAGTTTTGGAGAAAATGTTATTTGAGTGTTCAATCCTGCCAACTTTATTATTTGAGACTTATGCTTGCATAATATCTGATTATACAAATAACCCGCAGAGATAGGAGAGTTTACGTCGTACCATACGAAAACCTCAGAACCTAAGACGAGTTAGGACTTACGCTGCACAACATGGTTGTACAGGAGCCTAAATAGGGTGTGAGGATTTACGTCGCACCGGGCGAGCTACCTCGAAGTTCTATGAGTTGTTATTTAGACTATGGTGAGAGATTGTTGAAGAAGATCTTCTTATTGCTCGATCCAAGCTCCTTGCTGTGCTGCCCATAAAGCTTGCTCTAAGCTCATTATCGAAGTAGCATTTCTAAAGCTTAAGGTTCAAAGGGTTTTATCAGGTGTGTTTCAAAGTTTTGGTTTTATTGTCATTCAAGTATTATGGGGGGGGCTAAAGTTGATTAGAGCGACACCGGTTAGGATCCCACAGTTCCCTCATTTCGGTACCACTATTTTCTTTTGAATTTATTTAGTCTAAATGAGTTGTTAAACTCATTTAAACTAAGGAGACCTCGTTAGTAATCGTGAGTTATCTCATCCGAGAGACTCCTGTAAATTCAAAAATACGTGTTATGTATTTTTTGTTTTGTTTTGAAAATATTGTTTAATTTTGAAAAATGGTTTTGCTTTAAAAACGAAATTGCAATCAGAGTAAATTACAGTAATAAAAATGACTATAAATAAAATGTACATGCGTACATGACGTATCTGCTGCTGCTGCGACCTCGACATCATATATGAAAATAAGCAAATATAACTGAGAATTTAATGAGCATATCAAATATGAGCTTAAGCATGTAAAAAAACCAGTGACATGGGAAAACTCCTACAGCTCCAACAGTAGCTAGCAAGCCTAAACAACGGTCCTAAGGCCTCCTACAGCTCCAGACAACAACTAGCAAGCCTAAACAACGATCCTAAGACCTCCTACAACTCCGAGCAGCAACTAAAGACTCCCAACAACAGCTATTAATTACCAAACAAGAACTCTAAGCTTCCAAACAACACTCCCTAGCACCAAACAACAATTTTAAGCTTCCAAACAACACTCCCTAGCACCAAACAACAACTATTAATCATCAAACAACAACTCTAAGCTTCCAAACAACACTTCCTAGCACCAAACAACATTTTTATGCCTCCAAACAGTTCCAAACAGAAATCCTAAGCTTCCGAACAGCATCAAAAACCATCATAAGCTTCCGAACAGCTCCAATCAACAATCCTAAGTTTCCTATAGCTCTCCCAAACCTAAACAATAACTTTCTACAGCTTCTACAGCTCTCCCAAACCTAGAGATCAAGTTTCTACAGCTTCTACAACTCTTCCAAACCTAAACAACATCTTTCTATAGCTCCCCTACGACTTCCAAACCAAACAACAATTTTCTACAGCTTATTTTAGATCCCGACAACACTTATGGAGCACAAAACATCACTAACAACTGTTAATCACCAAACAACAACTTTAAATTTCCAAACAACACTCTCTAGCACCAAACAATAGTTTTAAGCTTCCAAACAATATCCCACTACGATCGACGACTCCAAACGACATTTAATTAACACTAAACAACACTTTTAATGGCAAAAAAAATAATCACATACAAACCATGCTTAAAAAAAGCTTATGATAGTATTAAATCAGAAATTTGAACCTGCCCACCCGCTAATGTAGGGACATTTACATACATGTCACTCAATTCAGATGTACTCGCATATCTTAACCCTAAAATTTTTATTTATAATTATAGTTGTTTGGTTCCAGGAACCTATGCATGAGAATGTGGATTTCACTTTTAAAAAAAAGAAATAAAGCTATTTTTGATATGAAATTAAAGATTTGAGTGCTATGTAAACTTGAAAGCTTAGGTGAGATACGTAAATACAACAGAATTGTGTGCTATGTATGTAAATGCTCTTAAAATTAGATGTAAGTGAGTCAAGGAAAAATTATTTTATAAACCACAATATTAATATTTAAGCTCTTGTAACCTTTGATGCTTCAACATAAAGAATCAGTACACATAAATGACAAAACATGTTCGTCAAATAAAAAATTGGGTGAAATTGTTTCTTTTAATGCATCTTAGGGCATGATGTGTTTATGCAGGTATAAAACCATTCTAAGCGATTTGAATGCCCTCCTAGTAATGGAATCGTTGATCAACATATGAAACTGATTTGCTCCTCAATGATTTGCTCCTAATAATGTCCTCCTAATAATAAAATTAACCATCAATGGTCATAAGAGTATAGATTCGAAATAAAAAAAAAAGGCAGTAGAAAAGATTTGCATATTAAGAATTATCAATTAAAATGTGTCTACCAAAATGATTTGAAATGACATGATATTTTTTTTAAATGGATGCAAAACTTCTTTGCTCCTCGATGATTCAACTGATTTAATCAAGTATTTACCAAAAAAAATATAAATCAGATCACATAAACAATTTGTTTTATAGTTCGAAAACCTATGCAATATATAACTTATCAAATTCCATTTAAAAAATAAAATGAAAACCACCTGCAACTTTAGTTCATGCTGTCTAAGCAGTTTAATTAGATAAAATGGTCACCGGAGATGAGCGAAATGTTAAATGAAGCTGCATACTCAGAATATCTGGATTGACCCAAATGTAAGCCTTTCAAAAACCAAAGTATCTAATGCCTCCAAAATTATTTTGGTACGTTTTGAACATGAAGAAACTTCCGGGAAGACGATGACCTTGGGCTTTGAGGAATGAGGAAGAGGTGAATCGGGAGCTTTCGGTGGAGGAGAGAAGGCTAGGGCTTCGATGCAGCGAGGCGAGTGGGGTTCCTGGTCGCACGAACGAAGAGGAGCGGGGCTAGGCTTCTGTCGTGCGAGAGAAGGTAGCAAGCGAACGAGATTTAGTTCGCAGAGAGGAGCATGGGAGGTCGAATTCTTGGAAGGAGAGGGAGCTAGCGAGAGGGGGAGGTGAGGCGTGCGAGCGAGGCTTTGGTCTTCGGTCGAGGGAGGAGAGCAGGCGTCGAATGCAGAGAGGCGAGGCGAGCTGAGAGGGAGAGGATCTCGAGCGGGAGTCTTTCTTTTCGTTCTTCCCAAGCCCGACTCCTTGGTCGATTATTTAGTTCGGTTCTTCAAAACAAACGTTACAGGACAAATATGGAGTGGAACGTGATTCATTAACAACAGGGCCTAATTAAGAACGTAATAACATCCAAATAATGCCAATTGCTTTTACTTCAAATTTCAATTTTTAAATTCAGACCGCGCTAACTGGTGTTATTGACTCGGGTCTAGCCCAATTCAAATCCGAATTGAACCTGGGTTGAGCACAGGCCCTCACCCTGTTATTTAAAAAAACGTGCATCGATTTTTATACTAATTGCTCTCGCGCGGAACCATAGTGATATGAATGTCCTTCATAGCTAAGGTCGACGTCTCAGATGCATCAGTGTGGTCTGTTTCGTCATCCGTGGTCGTCCAGACAAGTTCACTGACGGTCAGACAAAAAAATGTCAATTAATTTTCATTCGAATTTTGTGTTCGTGACAAATCATTTTGGGAATTGACCTTGGCTTAATTGTTGGCGCAATGTGTGTGTCGGTGATGTGAATTGCTAGGTTTGCTCGCGTTGAATGTGTGAATTGCAGTGTTCGCGTTGCCGAGTCACGGGGGGTTCACCTAAAACCGTCTGATCCTGTAGGAACTCATTTTCGAGCCCTTTGCATGTTAGTCCTCAGCCCTTGCAACTTAGAGTTTAGTGCTTAAGACTACTCATGTGAGGTCTGCAAAAAAATAACTCGAAGTTCTATGAGAGATGAACTCCATTACTAGTCCGCTAGGATGGTCAACAAAGAATTCCTATAGCTAGATTCTGGGTTCTAAGAATAGGAGACTAAGACCTCACTGAAAATGAGGTCAAGACCACCTAACTTTCAAGTTCCACCATCAAATCATAGGATGGTTATTATTTTTATGGAGTTTTTACATACATATCTTATAAAACATAAACTTTCACAAATCTTAGAAATTGACCACCTAAATCTATGCATTACTCATATTTGCCACTCTCCGTTATCGGGGTTCCCTTTCCTTTGCCTTCTCTTTTGTCTTAGTCACTCGTTCACAATTATACTTTGGAAGAATCACCAGCGACGACCCTCCAAACCAAAAGAGTCTTAGTCACTAGTTTTTAACCATGTACTGGCTAAATCCTCTGGCCAGAAATCCCTATGTTACGGAAAAATTCATTTTTAATCCAAACCAAAAAGATTCGTTTTTAATCCTAACCAGAAAGATTCGACTTTTATAGTTCGGATTTTTCAGATCCCTGCTTTCCAGGAAGAAGAAGAAAGAACAATGGATGTGACAGTAATAAAAAATTGACTCATGGAGTGGAGGAGCACTTCTCTTTTGTCTTAGAGATCCACATAATTATAAAGAGATAAATAAAGATGTGAATTATATTGGAAATTTAATTCAAAAAGAGAGAAAATTCCCACCTTTTAGAAATCATGAAAACTGAAACGAATACTAAATTATTATCCCAGCAGGAACATATATTTGGAAACTCCAAGATCTCTCTTTTAGCTTTTCTATCCAAAAAAAAAAAAAAACTTCATTCTGAAGTGAACATTTTAGAAGAAAACAAAAATATGGAAACTTTCTTTGAGAAGAAAGTGAGAAGAAATCATGGAATGAATATATCAACGAATGGGCAAGAGCAAATGAGAAGGATAAAAAAGTTGTAGCAGCTAATTTGAAAATTAAATGAAATTTACTGTTCTCAGTTGCAATAAAAAGCTGTTAATGCAATTTCCTCATCTCCGTCATCTTGTTTGCCTTATTCGCTTGTTCACCATTAAACCCTGGAAGAATCGCCCACGTGGCCTCCTCATCCTAAACCATCCTGAAATTTTAACTATGTACTCGTTGATGCCTCTGGTTGGAATTCCCTCTGTTACAAAAAGATTTGTTTTTAATCCAAACCCGAAAGATACATTTTTATAGTTTGGATTTTTTAGGGCCTGATTTTAAAAGAAAAGAACGATGGATGTGACAATAGAAAAAATTCGACTCGAGAGTGGAGGAGCGTTTCTTCATTGCCTTAGTGATCCACATAATTATAAAGAGATAAATAAAGATGTGAATTATATGGTAAATTCAATTCAAGAAGAGAGAAAATACACACCTTTTAGAGATCAAAGAAACCGGAAACGAGTACTTGATTATTATCCCAGCAGGAAAATATATTTGGAAACTCAAAGGTCTCTCTTTGAACTCTTCCATCAAAAAAAAAAAAATCCATCATGAAGTTAACATTTTAGAAGAAAACAAAAATATGGAAACTTTCTTTGAGAAGAAAGTGAGAAGAAATCATGAAATGAATCTCAAGGAATGGGTAAGAGCAAACGAGAATGATAAAAAATAGAGAATTAAATAAACTTTACAGTTCTCAGTTGTGATTGTATCAAACCCCCAAAAATGAACATAAATTTTCCCTTCCCTTTGGCTTTCTGCTTTGTATAGAGGCAGGAAATGCTCGGCGACAGAAGGGTTTACTCACATCAGAGTAGAGGAAGTGACATGGTATGCCGTCTCTTTATTTTGACAGTTGCAGCCTTTTATGTCACGTTTTTGACTCATATGTTTTTTATTGACGAAAGTTCCCCAGATCTCTATTGTGCTGACCAAGCTACTCTGTCGTGCAACGTCACTAAGAACACAAATTCATCGAGGCCTGCCGTCAGGCAAAAGAAAGTGCCTTGCTGAAGGCCAGGAGACTTCTACTTATTGACCTGCTTCGCGATCTTGCTGGTCTACCCACTCCTCCGCTCACCCATCTTTGTCGCTTTACTAAGAATATCTTACTAAGGCATATCGACAGAGGCTTGAGAGACGACAAAATGATAATCAACAATGGTAAATATGAGCGAGTATAAGTTTTGGGTGGTTATTTTGTAAATATTAAAGTTTAGTTGCTCGATAGGTAAAACCTTATGTTTGAGGTGGCATGTATGTAAAAACCCCTTTTTTATTGTTTTCCTTTTATTCCTAAAACAACAAAGTGCCAAAATAGTCTCCGACTATTTACATGGAGCAGTTTTAGTCCCAAAGTTTCTAAAAGTGCCTAAATATTCTCCAATATTTTTAAATTGAGGCTAATTAAAATGATCAGAGACTATTTTATTATTTCTATAAATTTTTGGACTAAAACACCTCCATGTAAGTAGTCAGAGACTATTTTGGTACTTCACTCATTCCTAAAATATACATTTAAAACTAATATTCTATATACTTGTTCAAAATTTCTTTTGGAATCATCTTATAATTTTTATAATTTTTATAATTTTTAATATAGATGTAAATTTGTGTATGATTTCATCACTTCACTTTTTAAAGTCACTCAGTGTTCTTCATACAATATTTTTCATTTTTGCAGGATCATTTGCTATTACAAAATTGAATAGCTTCTCTTATTACGTTTCCAAATCTTTTGTTCCATTGCCATCTTGAATAATTAGGATTGTTTTATTTGGCTATATGTGAGCATGTTCTAGTTTATTTTAGTTAAGTTATGTTTTGGTATATGTATTTGAAAGTAATAAATCTAATGGCTTATATTATGAAGCTGGATTATATGAAATTTATTAAATGTTTTTTCTATATTAGGTAACCTAATTAGAGGAGATCTAATTACACGATCTTAACTCTATTAGAGATATTCCTAATCTATAGAGATTGGAGTACATATAAATATGTAACATATGTTTTCAATTAAAGATAATAAGAAAGTGCTATTTTCCTTCACATGTTATTAGAGCCACGCAAGGCTTGTCGCTTCTGCTCCGTTCGAAGTCATTTTCTGCTCTTATTATTTAAATCATTTGTTCGTTTGTATCATATGTGTCATCTATGCATAGGCAGATCTTCGTTCCCATGCACAACTTCGTTTGAATCACTCATCAATGACGAACGATTAGGGCATATGGGATTAAGGCACCGATCCAATCTTCGTCCGCTTCATCTTCATCCTACGACCCTCAATGACGGTCGCTCAAGTGTTGTCTTCCTTTGCGAGTGATCATCTCAAGTAGCGTCATTCATCACATTTGTTTTTCTTTGACGATCCTTAAATTGTTCATTGAGTCGTTTGTCTCGTATGACTCAATATCGTTTGTTTATAACGTTTGTCTTGCTTTTCGGCTCGTCTATGTTATCGCATTTGAGGACATCATTGGGATTAGCTCATTCAACCTCCTTGATTATTTGGGAATAATCATGACTATTAAACAAAAACATGTGACAAGTTTGGTTTCATCGGTAGTTAAAATTACTGATGAAAAGTTAAATGACGTTAATTATTTTTTTTGGAATATAATTGTTAGACTCTATTTGAGAAATATTTCTCAAGAGAGTCGTCTTATTGATAGTCCCCTCATCGAGACCAATTCAAATTTTTCTTAGTGGATGAGAGTTGATGTCTAGCCCTCGATACAAATAGGAAACTTTATCAAATATAATCAATCAGATCATATTACTCATTGTGACTGATTTAAAGTTGTGATAGAAGAATTAACATTTATGTTTTTGGGGAGAACATTTCTCGAATATTTGATGTATACAAGGAGTTCTATCAAGCAGAACAACATGACCGATCACTTAACATTTATCACTTGCACTTTAAACGTATTTACGAGGAATTGAATGCATTATTGCCCTATAGTATCGATGTCGGGATTCAACAGGCTCAAAGAGAACAAATGACTATTATGTGTTTCCTTGCCGGCTTTAACTCTCAGTATGAGGGTCTCAAATCACATATCCTATCTGGCACGGGAGTTGCTACTCTGAGGGAAGCCTATACTACAGTGTTTTCTACTATTATGAGTTCTTAGGCTTCATTCGTACAACAAACTGGTGCTCTTGCCAGCCAAAAAAATACAGACATTAGTAAAACTCATTCTCAGGGAAATTATGAAAGTGAAAATTCAAAATTTGGAAATCAAGATTTGATTGTAGCCTACTACTACTACCATGAATCCGGTCATACGAAGAGAATATGTTAGAAGTTGCTAAAAAAGAATCAAAAGAATCATATATCACAATCAGCTCACATGATCACTACTAATGAAACCTTTCAGAATCTGACTCGCAATTTTTGCAGATTCATTTAATTTAGAGAAACATCCAAGAAATCTCTCTCTATCACTTCACTTGTTGAGTTAGGTAACAATGATACTTATCTTCTCTTCTCTTCTACACAATGGGTCATTGATTATGATGCTACAGATCACATGACAAATGATTCAAAACTCTTTTCCACCATTCATAAATATATTTCTTTTTTCACCTTAGTAGATGGATCCATCTCTAATATTTTTGGTTCTGGCACAATCAATGTTACACCTACATTATCTTTAACTTCCATCATTAGTTTATCTCAATTCTTTTTTAATCTTGTTTTTGTTAGCAAAATTACACGATCTCTTAATTATTGTATCTTATTCTTTCCTAATCATTATTTTTTACTAGATTTTATGACAAAAGAGATTAGTGGTAAATGACAACAGTCAAGGGGGCTATACATTTTGGATAACAAATCACCTCCACCCATAGCCTATCCCAACGCATTATCTCCTTTCGAGATCTATTGTCGATTAGGTCATTTATCACTATAAATGCTAAAAAGTTATACCTTTAGCTTCAGGAATTATTATCTTTAGATTGTGAGCTGTGTCAATTTGCTAAACAACATCGTCTGTCTTCTGTTCCCAAAACTAATAAAAGAGTTAGTTATAATTTTGAGTTGGTTCATTATTATGTATGAGAATTTTGTTGTGTTTTAGCCATATGGATTTTGATATTTTTTTTTATTTTGTGGACGATTTTTCTCGCATGCTTGATTTTACTTTATGAAATCTTGTACCGAGTTACTATCACATTTTCAATCTTTTGGAACTGAAGTTAAAACTCAATTCAATGTTTCAGTTAAAATTCTGAGAAGTGACAATGTCAAAGAATATTTTCTGCATCTTTTTAGACATAGATGACTTAGAATTGGTTGCTGCACCACTCATCGTATGTCGATACTCCATCACGGAATGGAATAACTTGAAGGAAAAATAGATATCTTCATGATACAACTTGAGCTCTTTTGTTTTACAGAACCGAATAATCTACCAAGTTTTATTTACAACTAATTCTCTCTTTCCCATTGAACCGTATATATTTTGATGAACTTGTTTTGTTCGTGATACTCGTCCATAGGTTTCTAAACCCATCCCCAAGTAATTAAGGTGTCTTTTACTCTCATTTGTAAAAAAAGATATTGATGTTTTCCACCTCTTTTAAACAGGTATATGGTTTTTTTTTGATAAACCCATTCTTTGTTGATTCATCGTTGCCTAAATCCTCACAAGATTTTGATGAGTTGATGCGTGACATCATAAGTTCAGATCTTGCTCCAGCTCCACCTTCACCTCCACCGCCAACGCCTAGCCTATACCACCTATCATTAATGTTTACTGTAGAAGACTTCATTCCCCTAATCCTAGCTGGCATCGATACCATTTTTTGTAGATCCTCATTTTAGTGACCTTGATTTACCTATTGCTCTTCAAATATGTAAACATCAATGTGCCTATTCCATTTCCTCTTGTGCTAATTATAACCAATTATGATCTACTTCGTGCTCATTTATTGTTTTTATTGACTCTATTGAGGTCCCAAAATCTATTTAGCGAGCCCTATCCCATTCTAGGTGGTAGGCAATATTGCTTGATGAAATGAATGTCTTAAAATGAAACATGGGAACTAATTGAACTACCTTCTGGCAAGAAGAGTGTTGGTTGTAAATTTGTCTTTGCAGTTAAGTTTCATTCTCATGGATATGTACTTTCCTTAAAGCTTAGTTGGTTGATGCTTAAACTTATGGGTTTGACTACTTGGACACATTATCTCTGATAGTTGAATTCAGTTCGTTTATCTTTTTTTGGGCCGCAATGAATAATTGACCCCTGCACTAGTTTGATGTGAAGAATGCCTTTCTACATGGTGATTTTTAAGAAGAAGTATACGTGGAGCAAGCTCCTAGGTTTGTTGCTCGGGGGGAGGGGGGGTCTACGAAAGTATGTCATCTTCAGAAGTCATTATATAGATTGAAGCAAAACTCCCATGAATAATTTGAAAGATTTAGCGAAACAGTAGAATTTTGAGATGCATAAAAGTTAAAGTGATCTCACTGTATTCTGTAAGCAATTTGTTTATGAGATCTTTCCATTGGTGGTTTATATTGATGATATTATTAGAAAACGATATGCAGGGAATCTTATTATTAAAATCATTTCCTCATAATCATTTTAACACTAAAGATTTGAGTTCTTTGAAGTACTTGTTGGTGATTGAGATATCAAGGAGCAAAAGGGTATCTTGCCTTCTCCACGGAAGTATGTTTTGGATTTGTTA
Source organism: Phalaenopsis aphrodite (assembly GCA_003013225.1). NCBI lineage: Eukaryota > Viridiplantae > Streptophyta > Magnoliopsida > Asparagales > Orchidaceae > Phalaenopsis > Phalaenopsis aphrodite. The sequence goes on from NEWO01000076.1 coordinate 853,006, forward strand.
GCGAAATTTGAGAAATTATTGGTCAAACTATGCTGTAGTCCGGTGCTTCCTAATCATCAACTTACCAAAGATGGAGACCCTTTTTTAATGATGAATGGTATGGGAAGCTAGTGTGAAAATTAAAGTACCTCGCAGGGACTTGCTCTGACATTGTTATTCAGTTAACACTTATAAGTCATTTCATCTTTTCTGTCACAATCCATCATTGGTCAACTTTGCAATAGATTCTGCGCTACCTCAATGGAGCTCCAGTACAAGATATTTTATATCAAAATCATGACCATAAAAATATTGAATGTTTCTCCGATGCAGATTGGTCAAGTTCCAAGATTAGTCAAAGATCTAATAGGGATATTGTGTTTTTGATGATAGCAATTTGGTCTCATGGAAGATTAAGAAACACAATGTATTGTCATGATCCAGTGTATCCAGTGTAGAACTTGAGTATTGGGCAATGACAAAAACTTCCAGTAAATTGATATGAGTCTCCCATATCTTGACCAAAGTGAGTTTTAAGATGACAGTTTCAACAAAGTTGTATGAAAATCAAGCTGCAATTCATATTGCTTCAATTCTTGTCTTCCATGAACAAATTAAGTTCATTAGGATAGATTGTCATTTTGTTCGTGAAAAGATTCAACATAACTTGATTTCTATAGCTCATGTAGAGACTGTGGAACAACTAGGGGATGTCTTCCCGAAGTACCTTAATGGAGCTAGGATCACCTATATTTGTAACAAGCCGAGCATGATAAATATTTATATAGCTTGAGGGGGAGTGTTTTTGGAATGTAATAAATCTAATGTTTGTATATTAGGAAGCTTGATTATAGGAAATCTATTAAATATATTTTTTATATTAGGTAAATTAAATAGAGGAGATTTAATTATAGGTTCTTTCTTACATTAGAGATATTTCTAATCTATCGAAATTGGAGTGTATATAAATATGTAACTTATGTTTTCAATTGAGGATAATAAGAAATAGTTGTTTTCCTTCACGGTATAAAAGGGCTGGAACTGAATGAAATCATATGAAATAGAAGAAAGCAAATCTGTTATTTTAATTGTCTTTCATTCGAATGTGGACCGTTACGGTCGTGGAGTATGGAAAGCCTCAAAATTATTTCTTTCCTTCATCTTTTTTTTTTTCATTTTCCAAGGCGTACAAATTAATGCACACATTACTTTATTAATATGTACCAGTGCAGTTAGATTACAAATTGACTAAATTTTGTGGCATTTTCCGCATTCACTCTTTCAGCTTTATTGTGATACTGGCGAGAACTACTGCAGGGAGTGGAACAATAAGCGTGGGGAAAATGAGGAAGCTTCATATGATATTAAGATGTGAGTATTTGATATAATTTTAAGGTTCCTGAAGTTCTTTGTATCAATTTTTCTGTGTTGCAAAAATCTTGGTAGTCTTCACTAAGTCTATTGTTTTTGAAAAGGTTAAATTTTTTTTATCATATATCACATTGGTTCATTTAGATCTCGTATTCTTTGTTAGGTCGAAAACTCACTTTATGAAACATGTTGATCAAGAGTTTTGTTGGCAAGTCCATTTATCTTACTGTGTCTGGGTTTGTGCTTAGTAACTAACATTATTATGTGACCATGTAGGACTTATAGAGAGCAAACCCTTTTCTAATTGATAAGGATCACTGCAGGAATTAAGCATATTTGCGTCGGACATATCATATGTAAATCAGACGCAAATCCGCCGATATTTAAGGGTTATCGTCGAATTTGCATCTGATTTACTTCCGATTTTTTCCGACGTTAATTTGGAGATCGGTAACGTTATTTCCGTTCAATTTACGTCGAACAATTTTGATGTAAATAACATCATTGCGTTGAATTTATTTATATGAAACATGTGCCGAAAATTTGCGCATGAAAATATCAGACGATGAATATTAGCGTCAGATTGCCGTCTAATTTATGTTGGAAAATATCATAGAACGACAGACTCTAATTGTGGATGTAACATCAGATTTTACGTCCGAAAACTAACGTACATCCGATGCAAATTTGTAATACACAAAAAAAATTTAGAATACCATTTACATTTTCATAACCACACAAAAACACATTTTATCTTACATACCACATTAAACATATCCATATCACAGATTAAATATCTCAATATTGTCATTAATAAAAGAAAAATACTATCACAAATGGTCCCAAATAAGAATAGTAAAGTTAATCCAGAAAGTTTCACAACAAATGTTCAATATAACGCTTACAAATAAAATAAAACATAAAGAAAAACTACTTATCATCTCCATCCTCCTCCTGCACGGATTTCATCAATTGCTTGCCTCGGCTATTTGCTAAGGTATCTATCATGCGCGCTATAGAATCTTCGACCTATGTTGGACTTCTAGCATCTGCTCGTCCAACTGACGGATCTCTTCGCTCATTGCAGCTACCTGCCTGACAAGAGCCTCCTGGTCTGGTTGTGAGGAGCCTGGGCAATTAAGAACAGGACCACGGGAGAGCTCGACCTCGAAGGTTATGCCCTTTGTTCCATGGTCATAAACCCTCCCCTTCTTCCTTCCCGTCGTATGGGCCCAAAGATTGTACTTGAGTGCGCAGTGGTAGATTGACTACCATTGCTGCTGTCAGAAGTCTGGGCCTGAGAGGCCAACTACCTCTCCTGGAGCTACTTGAACCCTCTTGCATAATGCAAACCAGCCTTTAATTTACACTTTCAATAGCTAGAGTCAAAATAAACTTTTAATTTAAGGTTTTTAACTTACAATAACCCGCCGAAAATGTTTTGAAACTCACTGTGCAGTCCTCGAATGCTGATGAGCTTGGACATGCAGCTCCGCAACGGAGGGAGCACGACTTAACTCCTTGGTATATGTAGCGTACAAAAATGGTTATCGCTAAAAAATTTGATCATAAAAAAATTTAATCAATGTTCAAATAACTAAAAAAATCTTACTTGCCAGGCCCAAGCTCCGGGCAACTGACCTTAGAGCCCTTCACCAATCTTGGCAGGCTGCTTGCCCCTCTAGTGGGCTGTCTCGAACATGTCGGCAAGCCGATGCCTGCCCCGAATTTTGAAGATTCGACGGATCTGCTGGTGGTGCTCTGGGAGCAAGGTGATGGACCTCTGCAACTTAAGAAAAAATCGACGTGCTAGTGTAAAAAAATAAATCAAATTTACAAATCTGATTCAAATTACATGATCGTACCTCAAACACCCTGAAACATAAGTCCTGAGTGGCTGCATGTATCTTCTTCCATGATAGATAGGGTTCATCATACATGCTCCTGATAATCTCTGTGATACAAAGTGACGAACAACTTTTGGGGAATAAATCTGCTTAAAAAACAAATTAGTTTCAAAAAATGTAATACAAAGTTAAAAATAACTTACGAGTTCCCCTCTAGTAGTAAATGTACCCTTGGGTTGGCTGGGGGGGGGGGCAGGAGTCAACATACCAGGCTCAAGAGGTGTACCAGCAGCAGATGGGGGATTAGGTCCGGAAGGAGCAAGCATCAGAGAAGATGAGGCAACATCAGGTGTTGGAGTAGGTGTCACTGGAGGGGCGACAGCGGGTGCGGGAGGAGGTGCCACAGGAGGTATAACAACAGTCAGTGTAGGAAGAGGTGCCACAGAAGGTGTAGCAGTAGCAGGTGCGAGAGAAGGTGCCAGAGAAGGTGTAGTAATAGTGGAAACAGCGACAGGAGTAGAACTCTTCCTGCTACGGTAGGTGCTCTCAGGGGTCCCTAAAACATGGGGTCTATGAGGTGGTTGACCATCTGTACCACCTGTTTCCATTTGCAAACAAAGGAATGACATAAAAAAGATTAATACTAGCGAAAAAAATAATCATAAACAAAAAGAAACAATGCAATAAATATAAGACACAAGTAGCAACTGTTTAAAAACAAGAAAAGCAAGAGTAAAAGCTATGCCTAATAACAACAAAAATAAAAGACCAAAAGTAGCAGTACTAACAACTTATTTAAAGTTTGCGTAGCCGCCGAAGATAAATCTAAAATTTCCTCTTCACTCTCTTCATCATCCTCATCCAAATCACGAGCAACATCTTAAAAAATCCTTGTGGTATCCTCTAGCGCAAACATTTCAGCATTTGTGTACGAAAATCTAACATACTTTCCTCTTGGTGAATTGGTTCTATAGAACTATGCAACTCAATAGTCTTCTTTGGTTTATTTTCATAACTATAGCCCAATCAACTTTATCCCTTACTTAATCTACCAGGGTATTGAATGTAGTAAATCTGTGTAGCTTAGTGTGTTTGAAAAAAAATGATCAAACTTTGCATATCGTCTGTTAAATTTGACCTCAATGATATCATATGACGTGAGTGTTCAGATTCCTTGATTCGAAAAAAGGTCGAACCACTGACAGCTGAACAAGTACACCATGTAACCAACATTGCCTGGATATTGCAATTGAATGACTTTGTCAAGTACGTTTTAATAGAAAATCTCGCCACGTGTGTGTGTTTCCTTTGATCGCGACACCATAGTTATATATCTTCTCCTCTTTACACCAAAAACTCGTATGAATTGTATAACGTTTACATCAAATATCTGCCATGTAGTTACAGTACTTTATGACCTATAAACAAGATCTAATAATCTCTGATCCGTGATTCCGTTGGCTGTATTGTGAATCTATAACAAATAGAGATATACCATTAGTGTAACTTTAAGTGCGACGATCATATTACGCACATGTGATTAGAAGTGTTCATTATATGTACGTATAATTTGATCCATATTGGAAATTCTGCTTCGACCTTTCTACTTATCACAGACTCATCTTCCATATCCAAGCCGTCGATAAATAATCCGCTCGCAATATTGTTAATTATATTTTTAAATTACTCAATATATAATTACTAACATTCTCAATAATAAATGACAGTATGTATTAACTTTAGAGATTGTGAATTTTACTACATAAATAACTGAACTTTGTCACAGTTCACTAGGACGTACATTGCTACTGCCCGAATCTCTTTATCGCTTAAATATTGTGTCATGCCTCCCTGATGGCTCACATTATATTTAATATACGAATAATTCTGGATGTGAAGTCATGTCTCATACAATATGAACTCTTTGATAGCATTGCTCAAAAGAATATGAGCAGAGAGTTATCGTTTCCTACAACATATATGTTTTGCGGATCGATCACCTCAGGATGTGCTTTTTTTTAATATTTTTTTTAATTTTATTTAAAAACCTGCAACACATAAGTTTTACTTTGAACATGGTGGTCGTTTAGTGTGAAATAAGATGCTACTTGTAATGTATGCATTAGGAAGACATCTCTCGAAGGGATACATCCATCTGTACTGCACTGGATCCCCAGTGTAGCCTCGTAACATAGATGTATAGACAGATGCTCCATAGAGTCGAAGAAACCAAGAGGAAATATCCGCTTAAGCTTCACATCGAAGAAAATGACCACAAACATCTCTTTTAAGTAGCTCACTTTATCTGGTGAAGTCGACACTACTTGGTCAACCATATATAAGACACTTCTTTGATGTGGTTTATTTTTTAAATAATAGACCAGATGCATTCCTCCATTTCAATCAACCAATGTAAATTCTACTAATAAAATTCCCATCTATATCACCATCAATGTGGACAAGACCAAATGCATTCCTCCAATTCAACCAACCAACTTGAATTCTATTAATAGCATCCCCATTAGTATCACCATCACTTTGAACAATAAACTAGATTGATGCATGCATTCCTCCCCTTCAACCAACTCTAATTCTACTAATAACAACATCCCTATATCATCATCAATTTTTACATACATACCACTGAACTTTTATATATATATATGTATCTAACACCAAAACTTCAGTTATTACAAACATACTACATTACCAATATATAAATTTCGTATGTATCACTCAATTCTTATGTATGTACACACCTATGACCTAAACTTCAATTTTTACATACATACCGCATTACCTATGCATTTAATTAATACATATCACTCAATTATTATGTATGTACCAACCTAACATCTAAACTTCAATATTTACATGCATACCAAAGAACTCTTATGTATATACATACCTAACATCAAAATTTTAATTTATAAATACATACCATATTACCTATTCATTTAAATAATACATATTACTCACTTCTTCTGTATTTACTAACCGAACACTTAAACTTCAATATGTACATGCATTCCACTGAATTCTTATGTGTATACATACCTAAAACCAAAACTTCCATTTATACATACATATCACATTACCTATGCATTTTATTTATAAATATCACTCAATTCTTATGTGTATACAAACCTGACACCTAAACTTTAATATTTACATGCATACCACAAATAAATGAAAATAGTGGCACAAATAGGCTGACATTCATCAATGCTTTCTGATTAGAGCGATTTTGGTCGTCTCTACAAGCTTGAAGCGCCAGACGTTGTCACTAGTGTGACTAGCTCTAATGGCGATTGTATCGCGAAGCTTCGTTCGAGAAGGAGACGGTTTTCAGCAAAATTGAAAAGGAGAAGGGAAGTGGAGGGGGAAAGGGGAGAGAGGAAGCTTGGGAGGATTTTGGGCAGAAGAGGAGAAGAAACGCGCGCGGGTTGTGGGAGTTGAGAAATGAAATTTAGGCGCATGGGTCGAGTTTATTAGGTCATTTGTGCCCAATTTCCGTCTAATTTGCGTCGAAAATAGTTTGACGCTGATTAGTAAAAGGTTTGCATCGATTTTTTGGACGTTAGTTTGACGCAAAATTCGTCGCAACGCCAAAACAGTTTTTGCCTCTTTTAGAATAATTTATCCATCTGTTTTTTGGACGCACAGTGGGAGCAAAATCCAATGCAAATATTAAAATTTATTATTCACCGCTTAACAGTTGTAAATCAGACGCTAATTTTTGCGTTGGAAAAAGCCTAAGCAAATATTAAATGCTAATATGAGCTTCTCCTATAGTGGATGAAGATGGGGTGTGGAACCTAAGCTAGTAACGGGGGTTGCTTTGTGAGCTTGGGTTTGTGGATCAACAAATACTTTTCCTATTGATCGAGATAGAGATGGTGGAATAGAGTTCATACTCCTGGGTGGGGTTTGTTTAGTTTGTAGTTTATATAGTCAATATTAGCAGAGTCAATTTATTTTATACCTCGAGAAATTTGTACGATTTGGTTTTTATTGTCCAATTGTTTACTAAATTTAAGTTAGAAGGTTATCTTGGTCTTTCTTGGAATAACTGAGAGAACACGCCTTGCAGATTTGATGATCTTGTGAGGAGATTTGAGAGGCCTGATCGGCGGAATCGCTGGGATTGCCCCCTTTTTGAATTGTTTCCCTCTCAAGGTAATACATACTTAACTTGAAAGTCCTTCTATATTTGCTCACGCCATATACTTGTTATTTCTTTTTAGCATTCAGCCTTTTATGTGATAAAAAATGATTGATCTCTTATGGAACTCATGAAACTTAAGCTTGTGCATTTTTCTTCTTGGGTAAAACATGACTTAGCAATGTCTTATATATGTTGAGTCTTCTTTAACATTTTCCCTGTAAAATTTTGCACTTCTTTTTTTCATAATATTGTTTTTTGGCTGTTAGTGCGAGTATATTGTTGCTGCTGTAACTAAAGTATTTTATTGAACTTTATTCTTAAATGAAGCTTTCTATGGACCCGTAATTTGATTAGTAGCTGTATGTATATGGTGCTCCTTACTATTTTTTCATGTGGATTTTGGAAGAGTTCATCTAAGGCTAAACAAAGAAAGGCCGACCCCTATTACTGTCTGTTTTATAAATTTCTAAATTTCTAACAAAGTGGTTGTCAATGAATGACGGGTTTGATTTAAAAGCATTCTTTTGCACATGTTTTTACTTCTCTTCTAACAATCACAAACTTCTACTCTTTTAGGAGCTGTTTGGTCTGCTTAGAAGTTAATGTAGTATAAAATGAATTCAGTATATAGGTAATGTACTGTATTTGGATTACTTTTGAAGTGTTTGGTTCAATGTAAAATAAACACAACATCTTACATTTTGTTGTTTGGTTTGAAGAATACTGAGTTCAATGTAAAATATGAGCATTAGTGGTGGCGGTAGCGGTGACGGCAGGCGACTCTTAGTTGCAGGCGGCGGCGGCGTGCAGTTGCCTGTGGCAAGAGGTCGATGACACTTTACCTGGAGCCTTGTGTTTGGAATTCGCCCAAATTCATCAAATTCTAAATACACAGAAATGAACCAATGAGTAAATTCCAAATGCACTGTTATTTTACACCGCATTTGAAATTCTATCTATCAAATGCCTGAATTCTCAAGACTCCTGCAAAAAGAATACAATACAACTCTTTTGCAGCCAATCAAGAGCCCCTTAGTTGTTTTTTTTTTCTGAAGCTCAATGTTGAGTTTGCCACATACATTTAAGCCCCTGGAGATAGATACTATTTATCATTAACTCTGATCAAGTTCTGTCTAAATGCTTCACCGACCCTTGCAGGATTCTTTTCTCCATCTAGTTTCCTAAATAAGTTCTGTTTTCTTGACTGTTTTGCAGATGGAGTTGAGCAATCATCTCCAGTTATTTCAGATGCAGTTTCTTATCTGACTAGAATGGTGGATTCAAAAACAAGAGATATTAGAGTTCTTCAGCCTACTATTGCTACACAGAATGTAAGTATTATTAGTGAATTTGTGAGAAACATTTTCAAAACTTATTTTGAGAAACTCATCAATTTCCAATTGAAATGTTATACAATGCATGCTAAGTATTTATGAATGCACATGTACATGAATCCCATTGATGGGATTAATATTGTGACTATTCTTCAACAAGTCTAGCCAACCTGAAGATCAAGCTACCTCATTTCCCAAATTTAAATTATTCAAGCTCAATTTTTGTGGTGCTTGCCAAATTTTACCCATTTCTTTTGAATGTGCAGCTTGTTGTCTATAACAACATCCCTAGTGTCTTACCCACTTATAATGATATCGTTTTATATGCTATGAATATTTAATCATTTTTATATATAGAAGTAATCAAGTACATTATATAACGTTATGATCAAGTTTAAACCTCGATAATCATGGTGATCCTCAGGTTTATCCAAATCAGTGATAGACTTTATAAATTCCTTTTCTCTTATCCTTTTTGAGTGCTACATTAGGAGTTAAATGAATTTTGTATAACTTCCATCCATGACACTTTGGATCTACACTTTTTCTTTTCTTAATTCTATTTTTTTTCTTTATCCCAATAAGAACATGACTTGGGTTCTCCATTAGCGTGATTTAGTCAATCAACTTCATATATAGCAGTTTCGACTAGAGCCCTCGAACCAAGTGGTTTGATCAGATAAGTTTTCTTATATTACGGTCACTATTATAGCTCGTATGTTTTTCAATAACTTCCTCTCCTTCAAAATATAAATCATAAGATATATTTAATATAATACAAAACTCTCTCTTAATTGAGGTTGACTGAAGCAACTCATATTGGGTCAACTATCTTCTCTGACCAAATACACCGAAGTCCATGATACACAAGAATGAAAATATCATGGATTTTCAATCAAGTTCGTTATCATCGCCCCACCTTTCTCTCTTAAGCTCAAAGTGATAAATTTCATAATATAAAAATCCTAAGTTTTGCTACCATATGTTGAGCGATCAATGCTCTAACGACTAACCTTAATTGAAAGTGTTTTCCCTTTATTTAGAAGAATGATTAACTATAGGGGTTTGCGTCTATGGATTACTTCAAATCCTAGATCTTAAAATCCTCATAAAATGAGAACGAAATCTCTTGGTGAAGTCTTATCTACAATCTTAACATTTCTTTAAAAAATTTGACACAAAATGTCAACAAAAGCTCTCTCATTCATTTAGAGAGAGGTCCATGAACAAATTTGTGGAGTCCACAAGATATTATTAATTATCAACTAATATTAATAGAAAATAAAGTGATAACATTATGTGATATGTTTTTACATTAAGGATCTATTATTAAAAAAATTGATGAATATCAAAGACAGATAATTTTTTTATAACTATAGCCAGGCATTCTATATTGAGATCTAAGTTTTGGGCGATGTGGTTATTGATATACATGCTAATTGTGGTAAAAATTAGATTAACTAAATTGAGAGATGATTATATTCGAGAGACATTAGAGCAGCTTTGTTAAATAATGACAACTGAAAATAAGCTTGGATTGTTTGTGCTTAAGAAAAAAAAGTGTAACTTTGGTCATCTTTCATGAATCGCTTTTGAAAGTAATCACATACTCTGATCATGCGAGTTACTCACATTAAGTAAATTTCTTTTCAATCATGGAACATGTCTAACTTCATTGAGCTTCCAGACTGATCCATTTGATAACTTGATATCAACATAACACTGTTCTTCAATACTGCAGACTTCATTCTCTCTCAAATGTACCTTTCATAAATTACATTGAGTATAGTTTTTTAACATCTCTCTATCTATGAATAAAATAAGAGACACATTGGAGTTCATTTGTGAAGACATTGTATAGAGTTTTTCTATCTGAACCTCCAAACCAGGCTTCTTCGGAGCTTTACAGTCTTTCTTAAAGTGATGTGTTCACGTTAGTTTAACATTCATCTTTGTTTTTTTTTTCTCACTGACCTGGACTTTCCCGGACTTGAATCATCCTTTGCCTGTGTTTTTGTCCATGTTCCTTTTTTTAGTATCAACATTCAGAGCAAATTTTAAGTGTCACTTCTCGCATTCTTGTGAACTTCTTCATTCAACACTAAATCTACAATATCTTCAAAGTTCAACTCCATGTTTTCTGAAGTTACCACAATAACTAGTCCTCCCAACTATCAAACAATGAAGATAAGAGTAACAATGCCTTAACCGTGTCATCAAATTTTAAGCCAACAAAAGACAATTGGTTTGTCACAGTGTTGAATTTATTTAAGTGCTCAGCTGCTGAGCTACCATCTACCATCTTCATATTCAATAATATCTTCATCAGAAAAATTTTGTTTGAAGCCAAACGCTGCATAAATCCTTGTTGGTGCAGTCTTAAGATCAACAATAGTGTTCTCATTCAATATTGAAAGCAACAGATAGGTGTGTCAATTTGGGTCGGCGGGTCAGGTTGGGGTCTGACTCGAAAATGACCTGAAAATGACTCGACTCGAATCGGGTCTACTTGAACTCGACCCGAATAATAAATATGTTGAATTCTCAGATCTGAACCCGATTCGAAAAACATTCAAGTCAACCAGAACCTAGATTTTTTGAGTCAAGTTCAAGTTATATTGACGTGTTGGGTTAATTTTTGACACATAGGGATGTCAATTTAGGTCATGGGTCGGGGTCGGGTTCGGCTCCGTCCCGAAAATGATTTGATCCGAACACGACCCGAATAATAAACGGGTTGAATTTTCTGACTAAACTCGACTTGAGAAATATTCTAGTCAACCCGAACTCAAAATTTTTGAGTCGTGTTCGAGTTGTGCTGTCTTGTCGGATCAATTTTTGACATCCCTAGTAACAAAAGAGGAAAGTGAAAGTCTGATTAAAATTAGTGTTGTTCGATCAAGAACTTTCCATTCTTCTGGAGTCATCAATTCTAACTTCTTGGTGATTCCATTTATTGACAAAGTATAATTTCTTTTGATATAATAAATCTTCATTTTGCCCTTTCCAGAAAACAAGTTTTGTATCATTGAACTTCTCAAACTTATACCTCGCTTCATCGGCCATTGTGCCCATTCGAACTAAAAATCTTCAGAAATTTCCTCTCTGATACCATTGGTTGGTAAAAACCGCGAAGAACGATTTGAGAGAACCAAAGAAAAACTTTGAACAAAAGCACACAAAACAAGAAATCACAAAAAACACATAGTACTAAGATTTAATGTGGAAAAATTCGAGAACAGGAAAAAACACGTAGCCACACTACACAAAAAAATTCACTCTGAAAAACAAGGAGAATTGTATAAATTACGCCACATTCATGCCTCTCCACACTTTAGAACTAATAAACACTTCAACTCTTCCTCATAAGAACTTCAAAGTCCAACCCTTCAACACGTGCAAACGGTCTCAGGCTTCCGCATTAAAGTCCCGAATTGCTGAAAATAGTTGCTAGCGTCGGGGCGTCACCCCCAAGTGTTCATGGTTGTAGGTGTGTCAATTCGGATCAGCAGGTCGGGTTCAGATACCATTGGTTGTACTACTCTCACATCCATCTTCATTTTTCTTCCTAACACAACAAAAGCAGAATGAAACTACCAAAATAAAATGAGATAAATAATAAAATAAGTAAATGAAAAAGTTAGAAAGTTTGGCACTTTGTTTAAGATTTTTCAGTTTAACTCCTGTTGGGTTGCCTCGTATCCAATGCTTGATTTAATGTTCTCAACTTGACACTAAAAAATAGTATATTTTAGAAGGCTTGACAATCGATGTAATTGTATTGCAAGACTTGTGGATGGAATAAGCTAAGTGCTCTGATGCTTCTGTGCTTGAAATTTGAATAGCTTCTTGATAGCTATTAAGAAGACTTCTTTCAATCCGCTATCGCTTGATATGATCATCAGGTAATCTGGTAAAACTATCTCTGCAATGAAGCAACTAGTCTTTTTGAAGTACTTATTGCTAGCTCCCATGACTTAAGTTTCTAGCATTTCAACCCTCAAAAGTCATTAACATTCTCCACGGGAAGCTCCTTCATTCTGAATGTCTTAAGGGCGCTTTCTCCCTCAAGCCTTTTAGCATTTTATAGCGGAGGTGCCTATCTTTATGGATCATTTGGAAATCCTCTTGACTTAGGTTGCATCTCTTCCTCAAGCTCTTCACTAGAGAGTTTTTTTCTGGCCCATTCGTTTTTTTAGTTCTTTAATTTTTTAGGTGGTAGCGATCACATCCTCACCTGGATTGTTCTCTGTATTTCTTGTGAATACACCTGGCTGTTTGTGGGATAATTGTTGAGCAATGCTCGCTAGTTGCACTTAGCGATACCTTCGAGATAAATGGCTGCATTTTGTCTGCATTTGTCTGTGCCATGAACCAGTTCACAATCTGTGTTAACCGAACTATTTTGTTTATCACAGTCTAGTCTTTAGTTTTCTACTGAGAGCTTTCAATCTGTCAATATCTTCCTAGCTTGAGATAGATCAATGGTTGTTGAAAACCAACAGGCTGTGCTCATTCTGGGAGTTCTTTCAGGAGAAATTGGGGGGATTTCTCCATCCTAAATTGTATGTGCTGGCGTGTGGACTATACTGGTGCTGATTCCTTGTAAAGTTGGTATGTCCATTGTGCTAGAGTGTAAGGATTGTTGGCTGGGTACCCGGTGCTCATTTGCTCTCCTCCATGGACTTCATCATATGCCCTGGGAGTTTTATTATGCTTAGTAGGTAATTTCTAGTCATGCAAAACTCGAGCACCCATGTCCAGGCTTGCTACTCCATTCCATACTGCCATCTGATGTCACTCTTGTTTTTTTAGTACAGTGCATCTAACATGCTGAAGCCGACAAAATAGATTATAAAAGAAATAATAATAACGAGCAATTATAAAAATAAAATAAAGAAGTTTTGAAATAATAATCTGCAAATCTGATTATCAATATTGCCGTGCAATACTCATCAATAACACCTAAAAATTGATGTGAAAATTCATGCACATACAAGAGCACATGCTCACACGTAATAAAATGAAGAGTAAGAGTATCGTCCCGTGAGGATTAAATTCATAAGTATTGAAATTTAGTTGTTGAACAATTATTTGAACAGGAGATGCAATGATCAAACCTAAATTTTGAGCAAAAACAAAAAAAAAGACTGACAACTGAAACGAGGATTTATTTGGAGTAATATTAGGGCAAGAGTGCTCTACGGGTTGGATTTCACACGTGTTCGTTAGACTAGTTGAAAATCAACATAAGGAGTGCATTCATTAAATGGTACTATGGTCCAATCAATGTGACCGCTATCTTGCTCTTGTGAACTTAGGGTTCTATTTTCTCCCGCACAATTTACCTACCCCTCAGTTGTAGATTCAATGCGAGAAAAACTTCCAATACTATTAAGATCTTAAATAGGATTTATACTCATTATGAGTCTGCCCTTTGCCTCCCGATTTCATGAATAGTGCATATTGCATTAAGCATAAAAATTATTACAAAAAATAAAAAAAAGAAGTCCTCGGATTTTTGCAAAAACGGCCTTGTCATCTTTTAGATAATGGCAAAAAGCTCCGAATACTCAAGGACCAAATCAAAAGAAAAACTAAGAGCCCGTTGGGCACAAAAATGTGCAGCTCGATTGAGCTCCCAATGAACAAAACTAAAAATAACTTGTCTAAAGAGATAAGAAAGGCAAAAGTATGACATTGCTTCGGATGAGTCATCCAAGTCTTAGGAGCCATTGCATCCTTCATGTAACTGATGACATTAGCATTATCACTTTCAATGATTACCTTTGACCTCCAATATCTACGACTGAATGAGGTCCTTGATGGAAAGTATGGCTTGGAGTTATGAGCATAATTAATAGGTCATTATCTATTAGAGGAAAACACATAGTACAAAAGTAGAAATATAAAACGATAAAAAATTATCATTGATAACACTAGAAAATGAAACCCATGCTACATCTAAATCTTAGAAAATTATATTAGTTAATGTCTAAGAAAAAAAATAACAAACAATACATATTGCTCGATCATGTTTACAAAAGATAATATCACAAGAGATAAATAGAATAAACTCATTTAGTTGGCGGTGAAACCTCTTGGTTGATCATTCATTTCTCCCAAACTCTAATAATTATCGTCTAGTAATCACTTAATTAAGACGATTGCAATCTGCTTCGACAAGGAATTGAGTGAAATATGTTTGAAATAGTGTGAGGTTGTGTGTGTGTGGGGTCAGAGCTATGCCCTATCTTCTTGACTCAATTTTGCATGTTTCAATGCCGTTTTTGGGCGCCCGATCGCTTAATTATGTTATAGCGCATAATTGGCTATTTTGGTCATTTGGGCACCAAGACTAGCTTCAGGATTGCTTAGGATCTCCCAGATGCACATTGTTTCTCAAATGAGCTCATTTTTCTTTTTCTTAGCATAAACCACATGGAATCTATTAAAAATAATATTTTCCGATATCAAAGAAATGTTTTAATTAATGTAATGAATTTCTAATAATTTAGTCAAATATCATGGAAAATGAAAGATCCAAGGCTAGGAAAATATATAAAATTAACAATTGTCATCTCTTTTTGCGTGAGGGAGATGGTAGCAGGTGCGTTATAGGAAGAGACAGAGCCATTGGTCTGGAGTAGAAATGGAAGGGGAGATCACCCGGTGCTTTTGCAACTTGAGGTAGTGGCTCGTAAGGGAGAGTAGGAGAAAATGAGAGAGGGAGCGACGGGCTGGCTCAAACATGCAAATGAAGAGGGATAGTTGCATAAAATATGGGTGGTGAGTTGCATGAGACCAATCAAAAGAGAAGGAGATCCAGAGTGGGTTGCTAAGATGAGGTTAGGTGAGACTGAAGAAGGCGGAGCAGTCAGTAGTTCAAGCGGTAAGGTGAAGAGTGGTGGAGTGGATAGGGAAGAACATGGGAACTTGCTTGAGTATCAAAATAGAAAAATGGGCTCAATGAGAGAGGAGTGGTTAGATATTTTGATTTGATTTTTTTGACAGTAATGTTATGGGGATGGAGATTGTGCGACAACAATAGGTATGGCTGGAATAGGTGGAATGCCAGATATTTTGTAATTTCTTTAAATGAATCACACACAGAGACACAAACACAAATATATAGCCATATTGTCGATCTTCTTAACAAATAATTATGACACACACATATACATTTTGTCGATCTTGTGAGCAAATAAATATTAATTTCATATTCATGCAGGAGCCGGCGCAATATTGGTGTCATTTTCATATAAATTTGATATTTGGGATGTGCTCATGCAGTCCATTTCTTGATCAGACAACATTTGAGCAATCTCGATGGTGATTGGATTAAATCGGCCTCATTCGTGCCACATCTTGTCCATAGTTTTTCATTTCAATCATGCATGATCTAATCAGCTGCGAAGGTCTCCCTTTTAAGAAATTTCGACGCTTTGACATAGTTTATTATTATCGGGCATCGTTTGAGCGGTTTCAATGGTGGTTGACGCAAATCAAGCCTAATTTACGTGCATCTCATTTGCATTTCATCAATTTCATCGGGTTCTATCAGATTGATAATGAAAGGTCCTCCATTAGTAATTTAGGTGCTCCGGGTGGTTTAACACAACATGTTTTATGAACAAGCGATGTTTGGGTAAATCTTATTGTGATTTATCGAATCACAGGACATGTCAATCATTCCAAACATCCTTCTTTGATATTACAATCTTTGGGACTTATTTGCCAAGTCAAATGAACAACATTTGCGTAGTTTTGGCTACCATCAAAGCCATTCAGGTTGGATATGCTCGCTGTCATATATTTGTCCCATTATCCTTAACACATTTGCCCGTACATTTGCTCGATTTGTCTCATTGAATATTAGTGGAAGTCAACATATCTCTCCCACAATTATAATACAAAATTGTTATATTAATTCTAAACCTTTATCTTCAATGCATTTTTATTTTCGAAGCCTCACTGGCCGTTTGGAAATGTACTTCAATACTAATGTATAAAACTGGATCTTTTTTGGATTAGCCCAGACCAGTATGGTTCCCTAGAAAATTCCAGTCCTCGTCAGTAAGGCTTAGCATTCTATGATAACTGAACAGAATTCCTCATATGCCTCTATCAATCTAGTCTTGCCACACTTTGGTTAGGCTGTTCATATTCCTTGGTTCACGATTAGTCTACTGTTAAATGCTGATTCTATGATTGCTTGAGCTCATTTAGATGAACCCACCATTCTTTCTTTATCAGTCATGTAATTTTATCTTCAAAATATTACGGGGGACATGGAATATTTTCACAGACTAAACCAAAGGCGTATTGATTTTTTGCTTACCAGTGTAAACACGTAATATAAACCGAAAGAACTCCATGCTCTTTAGTATGCTAGAATTTATGAAGGAACATTAAAGGCATGGTGGCACTCATGTAAACACTAACAATAATGCAACATCTTACAGGTGACAGCTATCTGTATTCTTGTTTCTGATCGAAAAGAATATGTCAATGTTAAAATTTCCAGGTACGAACCACAGAGGCAAATTCGCTCTACGAGTTGGACAAAGCAACACAGGTAACTCTGTAAATTTATGTTCACAGAAGCCTGTTTATTAATTCATTAGAAATGACAGTATGATATTCTGCTTTTTGACGTTTGTCAGGAGGTTATCAATGCCATAGTAGAAACGCAGGCACTCGGAGGAAGCTTAAATAAGATTTCAATTGGTCAACACTTTCCCACTATATCCTTCTCATTTAACAGTTTGTGTATTATTCCTAGTAATTCATAACATCTTACTTTCTATAGAATTGAGCTACAAGATGGGATGTTTTGATCGAAAATCAATTACATATTTTCGATACATTGCATCTTCTACGGTATATTTTAGCTTGTTGGTTTGGTTTCAGGCCGAAGGTGAGTATTTCGGAGTTTAGGAAAGTTAGAAATGTATCTTTTGCCTGTTTTTGGTTGTGTTTGCCTTGACTATGAAGACCACATCAGTATAGAGAGAAGAGTTGGATTACCAGAGCTAAGAAGTCTGCGGCGCACATTCATTAAGTTAACTGGGCAAGCCAGCTTGAGTGGTCCACCTCCTCCTGCAGATGCTGATAATGCCAAGAGGATGTTTGTGGACTATTTGAACAGGGAGATTGGTGCTTCATAATGTTAATTTTTTGGAAGATTTGCATACATACCACTCAGTTTTTTTGTATTTACATATGTAGCACATAAACTTCAGTTTTTGACTATATGCCACCTTGCCAGTGCATGTAAAGGTGAGTTTCACTTTTGAAAAGTTAAAATAGTGGTAATATTATTGTTATATAAATGATTTGGGTGTTATTAATGTTTGTTTTGTATCTGGTAATAAGATTATGTGTATGTA
>NEWO01000076.1:884724-899509 GCA_003013225.1 Phalaenopsis aphrodite
TATATATATATATATATATATATATATATATATATATATATATATATATATATATATATATATTAAAGTGTTTGATATATAGATATATATTTATTGAGTGATATGATGTAAATCGTCCTTATTTATTTGTTTTTTTTATTATTTCGGCGTGGTACACTTCTCAATAAGACCAACGAGCTGCAGTATAATTATGTCGCTCAAAATCGTTAGGTCATAAAGTAGGTGCATTTGTGACATTACATTTTTAAAATTTTGTAAATTAAAATTATGATTTTATTGTAATTACAATGTTTTAATGATGATATTAATTTTACTCATTATATATATATATATATATGTAAAAATATTTTTTTTTTATTTGTTTAAAAGAGTTTATAGAGTTTGAAAACTTTATTGATTTTGTATCTTGAAAATATGTCAGTGCTTATCATGAGAAGATCTACTGGTCCAGAAGATAAGAGGACAACGAATGAATGCCCACTGACAGAAGATTATGAAGTCCACTTATATGACTAATTGCAGCCGTCTGAGCCAAAGTTAGCAGAAACTAAAGTTATTCGAGTCACAAAAGACGACCAAATAATCTGAATTCAAGTCATTTGGTCAGAAAAGAAACAAAGAGATATACAAGCCAACCAACATAAAAAATTTGACTAGATTAAAAACCTAGTCTCTCGACATCCACAATCATACTGGAGAGGTCCAAAAGCTCCTCTACTATTATCAAGGGTCAACAATCAAACTAATTTAACTGATTGAACAATCCTGTCGATCCAAAGGCCATCAAGTTCAGCCGACCAACAACACCGACTAAACCTAACAGACTGAGCTATCAAACCGAAAACAAATGAGCTCAATTGACCGAGCTAGAGAGTAGCCAAACGATTGACTCATATATGCAAACTACCTCGAATATCTTGCACAACCCTCAATAAAAGCAGACGCAAAAAAGTAACGTCTTATCATACAATCTCTTTTATAAATAGAAAAAACATTTCATGTACAAGGAATAACATGTATACACGATTTGAGTCAAAAAGGCAGTGAAATGTCAACTTAATTAATACAATTTACAATTCATTAATGTTCTCTCTTCTTTCTGTCTCTCTCTCCTCATCTCTCTGGAGCTTTATAACAATAATAATAATAATAATAATTATTATTATTATTTTCTAAAATATAATTCGAACTTGATTTGACTTGGCTCACCAATAATCAATTAGGATTATCAACTTTATTAAAGGGTGGTTCAATCGAGAAATTTTTTTGCTCATTGAAATTTTATTTGAATTAAAAAAATAAATAATAAGAATAAATAAATAAAACTTATGCTTAAAAAAAAATCCTTTAAAAGAAAGGTTTCAACGCTTTTGCGGGCACCATAATCTGTTTAATTATTAGGTGCGGAGGGCGCACGCAGAGTTGGGCGCGTAATAGCTCCCATAATCTGGCCAGTGACTAATAATATATGCAATTTTATATTTACATACATAACCTTCAAAATTATCACTCTCAATTAGCTTTTAAAAAAAATAAAATATAAATTTTCGTACCACGTGTTTATAGTACTTAAGCATAAAAAAGCTAAAATTATTTGATTACTTGAAAGCATTGTAGGGTGGTTGTGGGCGGCAAAAAAGGGAAGTGACTCCTTAACCTTTTTCGTACCAAAGGATTTTAATAGCCATATCCTTCTTACAACAACCATTGAATGTTTACAATTGTAGTTTTATGTTAAATAATTGAGTGGCTTGTTAGATTCTTGTTGTCGAGATGCTCAATTTGGCAGTAAGATTGTCATATTTGGAATCTTTTGGATCTTTTAATTATATATCAAAAACTCTTGAAAGTGATTTAACGACTTGATTTGAGCTTGAGTTGAGTCGGATTGAACCAATTTTTATTTCATTAGGTCTGTCTCGTTTAATCGGCTAGCTTGACTATAAATTTGCTGAAATTGGAAATTTGGTTGATGTTTAATCGAAATTTGAGCATTACTTGTTCAAAAATTATTTTGAAATTTGTGTCACGCATTGAGATTCATGTCGGAATCGGATGACAAAAACTTATTAATACAATTTCAATGGTATTTTGAAGTGATATTAAACTTTAGAGTGATATATTTATGTAAATATGGATGTTTGGGTATTAGACATGCAAACACATAAGAATTGTGTGGCATATATATATATATATATATATATATATATACACGCCTAAATTTAAATTATTGTTTATTTTTATAAGTTAATTTTTT
Organism: Phalaenopsis aphrodite; assembly: GCA_003013225.1. Taxonomy (NCBI): domain Eukaryota; kingdom Viridiplantae; phylum Streptophyta; class Magnoliopsida; order Asparagales; family Orchidaceae; genus Phalaenopsis; species Phalaenopsis aphrodite. The sequence continues at coordinate 886,982 of NEWO01000076.1, forward strand.
AGTTAAAAAAATATATTAGCAAATTAAAGATCTGTTTGGGGTAGCTGCAGCTTATCCAGCTTATCCTGATTAGGGGTGTAAACGAGCCGAACACGAGCTCGTGTTCGGCTCGTTTATATTTCGAGCTCAAAAAGTGTGTTCGTGTTCGGCTCGTTTGCTTAACGAGCCGAACACGAGCTGTTCACGAACAAAGAGTACTTTTAATAACCCTAATTATGTAGCCATAAGACAATAAGAGCTTAAGCAATATTTAAAAATTATTATTTATATTAAAACATCATTTGAATCTAATTTAATAATTTTTATTCTATTTTCTTAATCAATATTTTAATTGGTTATAAATCTTTGTAGCCTTGTAGTTAATTAGATTTTTTTAAAATACTACTTTATATATATATATATATATATATATATATATATAAACTTGATGAGTAGTATTTCGAGCCAAAACGAGCCGAACACGAACGAACACATCTTAGTTCGTGTTCGGCTCGTTAACTTATCGAACAAAATTAACGAGCTGAACACGAGCTTCTTAACGAGCCGAACACGAGCTGTTCGCGAACAACGAGCCGTTTTGACAGCCCTAATCCTGATAAGCTGCTGATCAGCAGCTGATCCAAATAGCTGGTTGAAGGTTTGGTTTATGTGTTTGGAAAATAGTTGATTAAAAGTTGTTTCTGGATAAATGACAATTTTGCCTCTAATCTGGTTAAAATGACTAGCTTTTTGATTTGTGCATTTGGAGAACAACTGATTTGGAGCTGTTTCTAGATAAATGGCTATTCTGTCAATATACAGTTGTGTTGTTTGCAACAAAATTGTCATGACTGCATATTTGATAATTTAGAACAAAAAAAATCACTTCATAATAATACAAAAAAGAGATATACACCTCACTTAAGAGAGGGCATCAGGGAACCACAAAAAAAAAGAAAAAGAAAAGTGAGTGTTTGTTTGTGTGTGAAGCAAAGTTGGCTCAAATGACAATAGTCGTCGAGGCATTTTATGTTGTTTGACTTATTGAATTCCTTTCTTTTCTTCAATTTTATTTCCACAACACATGTTTTCTCCTTATTTGATATTAAAAAAAGGGTTGGCTTACGAAGCAAGCACAAAAAAAATGTGTGTACTATGGCAGTACCATCATAGGTATCACCCCTTAAATGCCGAAGTAGTTACTAAGAAGACATAAATCAAATACGATGAACCATGTTCTCATGATCAAAGTGACATAGTTTATTTGTAATATATGTGTCTCTCATATTGATGATATGTCAAAAGGTCTCTAAAAAGGTCCAAGGGATGTGCTAAACTTGTTGAAATTAAAAAAACATGAAATGCCAAATGGTGAATTTGATATGGTGTCCTAGACTTTCCATGTGTCTGACATAATATGACTCTCTAGAAGCGTTTGTGCTTCTAAAAAAAAAAAGAAATAAATATTATGAAGGTAATAAACCATGCCCGAAGGGAAAAACTAAATTGCTCAAGGGGTCAATGTTATCCTAATTGAAGATTACATTTGTTTGGTTTGACAACATCTTCAAAAAATAATTTTGCAAATGACATAAATATTGTTCTGATGACATCAAAGTATCAACTAAATATGTCGACTATGAAAAATGACAACAAATAAACAACGTAAGAATCATTTATCATTCCAGATACTACTTACATTGTTTAAATAAAATGCATTGAACCGAGCATGTTGCATTCAATGGACACTATTATTGTCCGAGTAGCTTTGTTATCCATACAACACTGATCTTGATAGCATTAAACCAAACACCTAAGTACCATTTAAGGACGCCAATCAATCGCAACTTGTTCCAATTCTATATGCATAACAGGGTAAACCAAAGAATTACATCATGCAGAAAAGAACCTCAAACTAGCAACTTGTTTCACAGGTTGTCAGGATCTCCCCCTCAAAGCTAGACAGAAGCAACAGATACTACCGCAGACGGGCAGCACCCGCCTGGACATAAACCTCATTCTGCCAGTTGCTGCTATTTTTTTCCACCTTTCTCAAACTTTGATTCAGTTAAGAGTAAATCCAATTAAATCAATTAATTTTGTATTAACGTTAAAAGAGAGAGGACATTTGGATTTATTGGAGCACCGGATTTAAGAAGTTTAGGTTAGTTGAAAGAATCTGGGCTTAGGTTGGTTCAACTATGGTTCAAACCGGTCCCATGGGCCCAGACGGTTCGTCATCTCATGACTCCCATTTCTTCTGTCTCCATGAAAACAAACTATTACCAAAAATTGCATATATAAACATCAACAGCCACATCATCAGAGCATTCTGCAGCACCTATCCACTGCCAAATTGCTGTGGCCCACCTCTCAAATTGGAAATAATGATGACAGCCCAAAATGTGTAATATATATATGTAATGCAAGATATTTTCTAAAGACAATATAATCATCTCTAGAGTAAAATTCTCAAACAAACAAATAAATAAATAAATAAATAATTCATGCATACCACATAATTTTTATATATTTACATATCAAACACCTAATCATTTCTCATTTACATCTACAAACATATTTGAGATTCTTAACTTTGTTTTTTTATCAATGTCCTTACACATTCCAACACAAATTTTTCTATAAATAAAACTTATGCCTTAACACTTAATCTCATAGTTCTAAAACATCAAATCAACTAACCAAACAAAAATAATAATAATAACCTAGCCACATGCAGATCACCTCACAACGCTACAAATAGCCACCGCCTCCCCTCCTCTTCTCCATTACTCTCTGCTCCTCACCTTCATTCTTTCCACATGCATTCTCTTCTCCTCTCCATTGCTTCAGCTAACATTCCTTCTCTCACTTAGAATACATAGGCTGAAGATGGAAAGAGAAGCGAAGGAGATGGCAAACAGGAAGCAAGGCAGCAGTGGGGCAGCTGTGTCTCCATGTGCGGCTTGCAAGCTTCTGAGGCGGCGATGCGTGCAGGATTGCATATTTGCACCTTACTTCCCCGCGGATGAGCCGCAGAAGTTTGCCACGGTGCACAAGGTCTTCGGCGCCAGTAATGTCAGCAAGCTCCTGCAGGTACCTTGCTCCATTCTCATCCCCTACAGAAATTCAAAGTAATATTTTGAGCTCGAATAAAAAAAGAATTTACTATAAATTCATGGAGTTATGGGTGGATTTATTCCAAAAGTAATGCTTATAGTGCCTACAAAGTTAACTCACTTTCAACATACTTGATCATGTAAGGTGTTAAATACAAACAAACAAATTTTAAGTACATGGGGAGTGAGCGGGACAACAGCATATCATTTTATGATATAAAGTATAAAAATGAAGTGAAATTTTTGTTGAATTACGAAATTCAAGAGTTAGAAATAAAATTAAACTCAAATAGTTAAAATTCAGTTGAAACAAACTGCCATTTTTATTCACTCCACCTCATCCAAACTGAGTTGTATATTCCAGAAGAAAAATGTGAAAATTGTCCCCGAATCTTTATAGAGCGTCATGTTAATCCCAAAGTCGATAAATATGTCAATTTAGTCCGTAAACTCATTTAATTAAGATATTTTAGCCCATTTTAATAGTCTATGGACTAATTTGGTTCTTTTTATATTTTGGGACTAAAATGGCCTCATGTAAATAGTCCGAGGACTATTTTAGCACTTTAATCCATATTCCAGTCCCCAAAGAATCACTCTTTACTGTTAAAATCCTCACACTTAATATGTAACACGAGAGTTCAATTTCCTGGGTCTAACAGCCTCATTGTCACATTCCATGACGAAGATGAAACATGAGAAAAGAGAAAAACAGTTACAGCAAGCTATCAATCTCACCAAAAAAAAATCAACATAACAAAACAAACAAAAACTGAACGAACACAATGAGGGACACAATGCTGTCAAAACGCAAGTTTGAGCCATTTGTTGTTGTAAAATGTTCTGCAGGAGCTGTCAGTGGTGCAGCGTAGCGACGCCGTGAGCAGTCTGGTTTACGAAGCCAATGCACGTGTGAGAGATCCCGTCTATGGTTGTGTTGCTTCCATCTCGTCGCTCCAGCGCCAGATTAACCTCCTTCACGCACAACTCGCCCTCGCACAGGCAGAGATAGTCCACCTCCACCTTCAACATGCTGCCTTGTTCGCCTGCTCTTCCACTGTCGCCATGACTCCGCTCTGCAATGATGCCACAGCCTCAACTAACACATCACAGTCGGTAATTGAGAACGGAAACATTAATGAAAAAACACTCTTCAGCATTGAAATGCTCCTTGATCATCCCAATATTGGTCTCCCCATGTGGTCTTGTTAGCTATTTTCTTCCTTTGTCTGATATTTCTATGTTAGCTTCTCCAACTTATAAATATGTAGTAGAATAAGTATGTCTTATGTAGTCCGTGGATTTCTCTAACCATTTATGGCATGTAAATTTCTGCTTGTTATTCCAATTTCAGAAGCATTCACATGTGATTTTTATCCATGTCCGTCACAAGATTAAATTTCAAGTCTCATATTTAGTAAGGCATGGTTAATCGGAATGAAGAAAGATGATCATCAATATATGAATATTCATCGAATAATTACAGTGAAATTACAGATTCTTCTCATAAAATCATGAAAGTCAAAGAACAAAAATAATGATGACGGTCAACAATAAAGCATAGGTTTATTCAAACACCATAGAAAATTGGATTATAGAAAACAACAATCAAAATGGCTACGTTGAATGAGTTTGAGGCAATAAAGAAAGCACTAAAAAGTGTTTTAGTGTCGCATAAAGAAGAAAGATGTTTAGTAAAACTAGAAAATAAATAAATAAACCAACAAGTAATTATTTCAAAGAGATTATAAATTTGATACCTATTTAAGAAAATATAATGGAAAAATAGAATTAGATGTCGAACCTAAACAATTAGAAAAGAGACTTATAATAATGATGCTGATGACAGGCCATCTAAAATGAACAAGAAGTTTGACTAAAGATTTATGCAAAAATGTGGGAGATAAATATTAAAAAAAGCAATGAAATGCTTGAAAAAATAAAATTATAGAAATGGAATGATATTGTGCAGCAGCAACGGCTGTAACCATCAGTATGAGAAATAAGTAACATATATGCTGCACTTTTTTGCACATCATAATGACTCACATAAAAACCTATACTGTTTAAGTCTACAAAGCTTCACTTAGTGCAGTGAACGTAGTCACAAGGGGAAAAAGCATCCTTATGGCCCTTTCAACATTAAAATGTCGCATAGGTTAAACATGAAACAAAAGGGAATCTGCCAAAGCACAAAGGTTTAATTGCGTGGAAGTTAATGAAACCTTTCTAAAATAATTATTCTTCACACATTGATTAGAAATTGATTTTACTTTTTCTGATTTTATTTTATTTTCTCAGTTTTTTCCCTGTATGTTGAGCATTTTCCTTTATATAAGGAGGCATTCAGTTGAGTTGCAATTTGAGAAAAAGAAAAACAATAAGATTATCACAGTTTTTTGGCTCCAATTTCCTCTCTATTATCATGTGGCTGCAAAATCAAAGTGAAGGTTTATTTTGCTCAAACTGCAAGTTCTTTGTTTTGCTGTGTAATTGTTTTTTGGTAAATTTACATACATAGTACGCAATTCTTGTGTATTTACATATCTATCACCTAAAGTTTGATGTTTACAATTATAAAAATGGTGTCATATTCCTATGCATGAGAAGGGGTATTTCAATTTGAAAGAAATTAATCATTGGGGCAATTTTAATGTGATGTTAAGGATTCGAGTCTTATGCAGGTAAAGATGAAGTTTAAATGTTAGATATGTAAATAAATCAGAATTGTGTAGTGCGTACACCACAACCTGCCAACCAACTCCAACGAGTATTTGAGGGAAATAGAGTTTCAATTGAGAGTAATGGCTAATGACGAAGGCTCTCATGTGACAAATAGTGGAGCCAGGGGATGGCTGAGGGGAAACAATCGCCATTCCTTGATTTTTATTAACCACTTTAATATCATATAATGCCCTGAAAATTTTGGTCTCTACAAACTTACATATATCATGATAATTTATTATTAATTGTATTTTTAATTCAATAATAATATTTATAATAGTTTTAAAAAATTTAAAAAGTTAAAAACTTTAAACTTAAATACTCACTATCCCTTTTTTTTTTTTTTTTGTTTCACCACCCCTTTCATTGCTTCCACTTATACATTGGGCACAAATTAGGCAGCTTAGTGTTCCACCCCCTAACAACAGTTACTAAACACAGCCTTTAAAAAAAAAAGTATACTTATTGTGGGATTAGGAATATCACTGGAATTATGACAAGAACAAAGTTTCATTCAAAGAGTAATGTTCGTGAAGGTTATCTTTCTCAAGATCTGTCGAGATGCAACTGAGATGGAAACAGAGTTGTGAGAATTAATTCTAATTTCCTTAATTAAGGAAATTAGAATTAATTGGTAAATCCCTTAAATTAAGGAAATTAGAATAAATTTGTAATCCCTTAAATTAAGGGAAATAGTTAAATAGTTTCCTAGTTTTTCTCTTTTTAATCTCCTATATAATACCTTGTATGATCAATTCAAGAGAAGAGGTGAAATACAAATTATTCCTTTGATTTCCCACAAGATCTTAACATTGAAAACAAAATCACAAAGTATTAAACTTTGACGGGAACTCTAGATGGCTAGATGATCTTGTGCATTAGAGAAGCATAGTGTTATTGAACTTTGATTTTTGGGTTCAGCAGCATGAGGTGCTCCCAATGCTGCACCATAGTATTTAGTTTAGGTCAAATATATTGACTTCTTAGTCACGTTTGACATACATAAAAACTCCTTCATTCTAAGGCTAAAATGGCTCGCTCTTCTGATTGTACGAATAGAAGTTCTCAAAACTATTACTACAGTTCTCCATCACTAAACTATATGGGGTGAAGCTTCATTAAATTCTGCAGTGATTTTAGTGTTATATATATTTTTTATTAATTCCCTGATAACAGGGGGTTCACTGTGCGTATATATATTTTTTTACCAGATGAAATACAAAACAAACGAAATTCTAGGTGCAAACCAAATTTCATGACAATATTAAGACCAATGATAATATTTTAATAAAAAAACTTGATAAATTTTTGCAACATTAAATAGACAAAAATTTTCAGATTTTCTTACTTGTGAACCAAAGTTATTTTCAATACAACATCTGAAGATCAGTAATCATTATCATTATTTTTTAAAACTATATGAAAATCTACTAGAAAGAAAAATGAAACTCTCCATTGAAGTGAAAGCTAGCTTTACATATATATAAACATAATCAGCTCTTGATAGATATGAAATGATATATAAAATCGAGATTGTTGATTGTAAACAACAATAACTTCCGTTGTAGAAATAAAACGGCATCCACAAGGTTATTCTTCAAGACCAAAGAATATTTAACCACCAATTTGAAATGAAGTCTTTTTTAAAGTTAATTTGATTTGAAAATTTCAATGATGTGGGATGTGTGATTGGCATAATTTTTTTGCCTCCAGCACCATGTTCTGAGATTTGAATCTCAACAAAACGGTAGCATGATGAAAATGAAATATGAAAAGCTCTTGTTTATCAACTGCCCTCTATGGAGGGCATCTTTCTTAGGCAGAAGGAATTATGGCTAAAATAATGATCATGATATCATTTATTTGAACTTAATAATTTTTATATATGTTATGCAAAGCCCAACATGCAATAAAATTAAAATGTTCTTGGATAGAATCGTGCTCTCTTTAAAACAAAAAATAAAAATAAAAACTGAAGTATAAACGGTTCTTAGCATAAGATTTCTAGTGTTAGGAGTAATCTTCATGAATTTGTAGTTGATTACTTCTTTAATTCAAGTTTAAGAAAATTTACATATTTACTAAAGTATAAACGGTTTTTCAAGCCCAAAACATATCGAGTAAAAAATTAAAGCAAATAAGTTAGATAATTACATAACTAATACAATATTAAATAATTATGTATATGACTTGCACCAAAGTATAACAACAAAGTAAGAATTCAAAGTGTACAATAAAATTAAGTAATCATGTATGCTTAACTTTTGACTGCCACAAATCAATAAATCCTTTAAAACTTCAATAAATTGAAATTCCATGCCTATAAAACTAAGCATTTCTTTTAGAGTAATAAAAACAAAAATTAAATTGGAAATAAGGAAGAGATCAATAACTAGTGAAGTACCAAACTCAAACTCGAAATCAGATAACCAACCCAATTTTAATGAGTCTCCTAATCAAAATCAACCATCAGACGAATAGGACAAACTAAAAACATGAAATTGTATAAGTTATTTATCACTTGTAATCATAACCGATGCATCCCAATATTATATAACCATGAATCTTTTATTCCAAATTTTAAATAAGTAAATAAACAGTAAATCGTAAGATGCAAATAAAAGAGAAATATCCACCTTTAAGCAGCTCCTTCAAAACCTAAGCTGGAAACTTTCCCCCTGTGCTCCAACTCTTCTTGGAGAAATTGACAAAGTTTTTTCTTTCACTGATGAGTTACTATGAATCATGGATTCATTGATGGATCAATCAAACAACTCTAAAGTACTGATCTTAATTCATCATTGATTGGGTTCAAAATAGTAGTGTATTGGATATTGAATTCGGAATCCAAGGTGAGATTTTTGTTAGCCTCAAGATTCTATAACATGATTTTGATGATTACAAAGTACATTATTGGACTGATGAATATTTTTCATTAAGCATTTGCAAGTAGTACATATGCCATCAAGATGATGGACCTAAGAACCAAAGGGCTATCGTAGTACATTAGAAAATGTGACTTTCATATAAAAAGGTTATCCGTCTTGTAATCATCATTTATAGAGCATCCACGAGAAGAAGCAATACAGAAAGGAGAGAGACAAAAAAATAACAAAGGTACCATCCGAGAAAGGAAGGAAGAAGGCTTCGGAATGCTTGCAAGATGAGTTATTCAGCCTCTTAAAACAAATCTAGTCATCATTTTTGTAGAAGACGACTACATTTTCTTTTAATTAAATAAAAATAATATTTTAGTTTATATCTTCAATTTTATTTGAAGTATAATTGTTCTTGCATATCTATTGGAGCTTAGTAGATATTAGTACTCTATGCAGCCGTGAACGTTTGTTTGCTAAACTCAAACCACATATATTTTGGTGTTTTTATGGTTCTTGATTTCTCTACTATAGTTATTTTTATGTGCATCATATTTGCCCTAAGGTCATAAAAAGTATAGTGGCCATGAAGTTTGAGAGGCTTAAATAAATTTGGCCTTTGGAGAACAAAGATGTGCAATAAACCTATCAAATAAAGGGTTGTAAAAGCACTCATGGGGAGTAACAAAATACCCAAAATCATGACTAAATAAAAGAAGATAAAGATGAATGAAAATCTTGATAGACGTCTCAAAGTATGGCTCACTATTCTGGATATACAACTTATCCAGGGAGATTACGATTTGAAGTTGATGTTTTGGTGTCCTAGGTTAAAGTGTGAGGTGACTGAGTTTGTTTCGAGATGTGAAACTTGCTAGATGGTGAAAGCGGAGCATCAGAGGCCTATTAGTTTGTTGTAACCTTTGCCTGGTCCTGAGTGGAAGTGGGAGGATGTCACTATGGATTTTTCTATGGGTTTTCTAAGGTTTAGAAAGAGTCATGATGCAATATGGGTGGTGGTTGACTGGTTACAAAGTCTGCACATTTGTTCCCATTAGACAGATTCAGTTGAGAAGTTGACACAATTATATATACATGAGATTGTCAGACTATATAGGATACTGAAGGTAATTATTTCTGATCGCGATGACAGGTTCACTTCTATATTTTGGAGAGGTATTCAGGAAGGTTCACTTCTATAATAATTATTTCTGATCGTGATGACGTAACGACGTAATTATTTCCGATCGTAATGACAAGTATTCAAGAAGGTTCACTTCTAAACTTCAATACAACTTTTCGCCCGCAAATAGATGATCAGTCTGAGAGGATTATTCAGGTGTTAGAGGATCTATTGAGATTATGTGCCCTTGATTTTGGAGGGAGCTTCCTTTGATCAAATTTGCTTATAATAATAGCTTCCAGTCAAGTATTGGCATGGCGCCATATGAGGCATTATATGGTAGAAGGCGAATGACACATTTATCTTGGACAGAGGTGGAAGAAAGAAGATTGATGAATTTTAAGTTGATAGATGACGCAATGGAAAAGATCAAACTAATCCAAGAAAGATTGAGAGCAACACAAAATAGACAAAAGAAGTATTATGACCCAAAGCATCAGACAGTTGAACTTCAAGTGGGTGATTTTGTATTTTTGAATGAAAGGGGTGAGCAGATTTTGTAGAGAGGGTAAGCCGAGTCAGAGATTGGACCTTTTGAGGTGATCGATAGGGTTGGTAATTATGTTTATCGATTATTACTATCTGATCATATGTCAGATGCACACGATGTGTTGCATGTATCTGTTTTAAGAAAGTGGATTTCTGATGTTGAGCATAGAGTTCTTGAAGATGAGGTTGGGATACAACTTAACTTGACCTATAGAAAGGAACAATAATGTATTTTGGCTTTTAATGTGAGACAATTGAGGAGCAAATAGATTCTTGTGGTTAGAGTTCAATGGAAGCACAGATCAGAAGGTGAAGCCTCATGGGAGAAAGAGGATGACATGAGAGAGTTTTATCTTGATAGACTAAATAAAATAAGATGAAATAAGATATGGCTGAATAAAATAAGATAAAGATGAACGAAAATGTTGATAGACGTCTCAGAGTATGGCTTCAGTTAGAATCATTGTATCTAACCAAAAGCCTCTCTAATATAATTTATTAAAATTAAAAACGTTGTTGCATGCAAAAATTTATGCCTATTAAAATATATAAATGAGTTTAGTTCTATAAATTGACATTTCGAGAAATATTAATTTGATTATTGATGATAAAGGCCAAATTTTGTAGTTATTTTGCTCTTTACCTCCACCTTACAAGCATTTTCAAGTTACCTATTATTTTATAGTGATACACTAAATTTAGAAGATGTAAAAAATTCACTTCTATCAAAGAAGGAGATTTCATACTCAAAAGAGGTGATAAAAACCAATTGACATATTCTTGTGGGTCAGAAAGACATCTTATTTGTAAGAATACTTTATATATCATTACGGACATAAGTTTCAAATAAATTAAAGAGAATTATTCATCTTTATTGAAAAAAATGTGACACGACATAAAAATAATTTACTTTAAAGAAGAGTGAACAAGAAGCACATAATGATAAAAAAAAAGGATAATTTAGCTCTTGTTGTGAATTTTCCTGATTATGAAATTGATTATGCTTTTTTAATGTTTAAAGATTATAGATGTAAAGCACAATGATTTTTAGACTCAGCTTTTTCCAATCAAACATGTTATAATTTAAATATTGTTTTTCATATATAAATCAAATTCTGATGAATATGTTTACAATGGAAATAGAACTATTTATAAGCTTGCAAGCTCTAGAACAATAAAGTTTAAAGCATATATAGGTGTAACTACATCAATGATTGGAGATGTATTTATTATAATTAAAGAAGAATATAATATTTTTAAGTGATTTTAGTGTTGTAGAATATAAATTCTCTGGTGATATTAACACCCTAAAAATTTGTAAATGTGCATTATTTATCTTTAAAGTGAACAGAGTAAATAGACTTGTGTTATAGAATACATTGTCGCGTGCTAATGTGTTAAATTCAATAACTATATTAGTAGCTCATGAAAGTAAGAATGGAGTTATTATGAAATAGGAAACTATTGATGATTCAGGAAGAACATTACAGCATAAAATTTCTATCAAATAAGTGCTTTCAAAAGATAGAAAGGAAGAAAATTACAACATAAAATTTATATCTAATGGGAGCTTCCAAACGAGAGATAGGCATTGCATATTAAGTAGAAATTTAAAATAAAAGAGTAATATAGTGATAAGTAAAATTTTGACGAATTTGCTATTGACGGACTAATTATTACAAAAAAATTAGTTAAATTTTGCAACTGATGACATAAAGGTAACACACATAGATGTATTTCAAATATAATCATGAAGTTATTACATTCATAATTTAGATCAAATTTCATAAATTACTTTGAATAAAATTTAATATTGATCTTCTATGAAGTCATAATTGGAGGTTACCAAAAAAAATCTTAAATAGGGCCCACCAAAAATCCTAAAAGGATGCTTTGGAGGCGGCAATAAAATTCTACAACGGATGCTATAAAAGTTTTCAATGGTGATTGATAACTAATATTAGAAGGCGAACACTTCACTATATAAGCCCATATTATCCTCGCGTATAGAATATCCACAAGAAGAAGCAACAAAGCAAAGAAAGGTGGAAGAGATAAGAGGAAAGTTATCCAAGAAAGAAAGAAAGAAAGAAAGAAAGAAAGAAAGAAATCTTTCGCGGGCTTGCAAGTGGAGTTCTTCAACAACTTCCAAAAAAAA
>NEWO01000076.1:900584-918508 GCA_003013225.1 Phalaenopsis aphrodite
AAATATGCAACTTCATATATTGTAACCTATTCTTTTATAAATTGGGGATCACGTCCTCAAAATAGGTTAATCAATAATTCAAATTATTGTTCATTACTATGCACTTCCCTCTCTGTGTGTGTCATTATCTCCTGTCTTACACAATTTTCATTGGGCATGATTCAGAAACAACACATGTTAGCACTCATGAGTTTGTATGAGTATAAATACATTAAAAAAAAAAAAAGACAAGCATATATCCACCCAATAATCAGTTATTTGATTGCGCTTTCAGACAAAGTAAAAAGATAGATTCGTTCAACGCAGGAATATTATCTGACTTATTTCTACAGGAATATTGCATAGATACAAAGATGCAGCACATAATAAAAAAGCAAAAGATTAAAGCTAGATCAATGAGAGCTGGACCTGTAAAGCTAAAACGAAAGATGCCAGGAAAGCTTGCTTCAAAAAGGAACTTAACGACTTAGCGGAGCCACTGCAGTGGGAGTGGTGATGGCCTAGCGAAGCTTTTCAAGAAGGGCGAAGAAGGTGAGCACAGTGATCCAATCGGAGGTTACCGTGAAGTTTATCCGCCAATGATATTTAGAAGGCGATGAACGGCCCACTGATTGTGCCGGTAAAGATAGAATCTCCGCTTCAGCCGACGAGAAGATGTATCCAACTCTCCACTACAGAAGGGTTTCTTATGAAAATATAGATGTGGGAACGATCTCCATGTCTCTCGGCAATATAAGATGGCTGATTCTGCTGGAGAGATTCCAGATTTTCTAAGGAAGAAGGAAGATTGATATACTCCCCTCCTTCTCTTCCTCCGATGAGGTCAGGTAGGCTTCTCTCGCCGGAAATGTATCGCCGCTTCTACCGTGAGTAGATCACGAGCCATTTTTAAGTTGCAGCTTTGGGGCATAGTGATTTGATGAATTACTTGTGTAAATTAATTCTTTAAATATTTGGTTATATAATATTTGCTATTTTTAAATACTCAATGAATAATTAAATTAATGTAAGTATTTACTAAATATACTTTATAAATAATTTTCTTAAATTGGTTAAAAATTTAACAATGTTCTCAATTTGAAGGACGATTCAAATAAAAAAATAGAAAAAATGAATTTTTCTTAAGAAAATATTTTACTAATTATAGACGAATGACTATCATATTAATCATTCAAAATACAATTTCATAAGGAATTGTGATAAGAGACAGAATTCAAAGAAAGAATGTAAAGAGTGCTAGAGATTTATCTTTCATTCATGAATAGTTACAAATAATAAGATGGGCTATTTATAGGCAGAGACCTATCAGATATTAAGTACACATAAGGCTCAAACATTTACAATAATAACATTGTTGATAGTTCCCCCCAAACTTGGCATCTAGTGGTAGATGTTAAGTTTGCTCCTAAGCTTTTGAAAATTAGATGTAGATAAAGCTTTTGTGAAAATATCAGCAATTTGATCTTGAGTGACTATTTGTTGAACTGTAGTTATTCTTGCTACGATTTGATCTCAAATAAAGTACTTATCAATTTCTATGTGTTTGGTACAGGCATGAAAGATAGGATTATTAGCCAGAGCAATAGCTGATGTGTTATCATAGAAAATATTAATAGGAATGTTCATAGATAGTACATTTTGAATCCATATGACATATGTTGTGGCTAAGGAGAGCACACGGTTGAAGATTTGACTATCGTTGTTTGTTTTCAGACTTATCATGAAATTAAATTCTCATCATAGAATGTGCAATGACCTGATACAGATCTTCTAGTAGTAGGATCCCCTACCCAGTTCGAGTCTGAATAATATAGAACTATAGAAAAGTTGTTGGTGAATCGAATTCCATGAGTTATAATTATTTTAAGTTATCGGAGAATGTGTTTAATTTGTTGGAAGTTTTCAATTGTTAGTGAATGCATTTGTTGACACACCTTATTGACAGCATGAGCTACGTCCGGTCTAGTGACCGTAAGATACTGTAGCATGTCGGCGAGTTGTTGATAGACAGTGATATCTGAGAATTGGTTGTTGTGTGTCTCAATTGTTAGTAGCCTTGGAGGAACAAGGGGTGAGTAGCTCTTTACAAGTCTGCATTTTAACTTTATTTAAAAATTTTAAAGTGTATAAAGTTTCATTTAAATGATAGCACAATTCCATCGGTGAAATTGAATGCCTAAAAAATGTTGTTATTTTGCCCCATCTCCTTAATTTGAAACCTATTATAAAGGACTCTGAATAAATTTTGAATAAAATTCAGATTATTACCTGTTATTAAAACATCATTCACATATGTAAGAAAGTCAGTACCCCATCCTTTCGATATATTATAAGAGATGGATATGCTTTGCTAAAATGAAAACCTTGCTGAACAATATATGTCGAAAATATTGAATACCACAATCATATATAACTTTTCGTAAGCGACAGGCATGATGTGGATTTTTTTGATATTGAAGACCTTTTGGTTGAGACATATAGCGAACTTCTTCTAAAGTCCCATGTAGAAATGCATTTGACATGTCGAGTTGGAGTATATCCCAATTATTTTGAATGGAGCTAATCACAAGAAGTCTAATGGTAGTCATATTAGCTACCAGACTAAATGTCTCAAGATAATTAATTCCATATTCTTAGTTGAACACTTGTGCTACCAATCGAGCTTTGTATCTAGCAAAAGTCCCATTGAAATGCCTCTTAATTTTATAGTTCAACTTGCATCCTATTACCTTTCAATCCGAAGGAGGAGAGACAAATTCCCAATTCCCTTGTTGTTGGAGTGCAAGGATTCTCGAGACATAGCTTCCTTCCACTGAGAATACTTGATTGCTTGACTCAAGCTAGTTGGTTTGGGTACTTCAGCGAATCGATGCTGCAAATAAAAAATTTGTTCAGGTTTCCACATGCCTATTTTAGCCTAGTTTGCATCAAGTGTATGGATGTAAGATTAGAAATTCTAATTGCTGTTGGAGACGCATTTCCAGTCGATAGTTGGTGTTGTGAGGCGGTGTTTTGTTGAGATAAAGCAGGAACAGACGCAGAATTTATCTCAACATATCTCCGTCGAGATGAGAAAGGTTGGAACTTTTGTTTTTGTGAGATCTAGATATACCAGTTGATGTGGTGTATATATAAATCAAATAGAAGAACGATCGACGAAGTAAAAAATAGAACGAGAAAAATCACGTCAGAAAAGAACAACATAGCATAACACATAGATTTACGTGGTTCGGCAAATTATCTATGTCCACAGAGTTGCAGAGGATTTTACTACTTGAAGAATTTACACCAGTCGATCACCTCGGCTTACAAGAGGAATCTCTCACTCTCTGTTGCTCTCTCTCTCTTCTTCTCTCTCTGTTCTTCTCTCTCTATACTGAGATTCACCAAAAAAAACTCTACACGGAGATACACCGAAGAAGACAAACTTACAAGAGAAATAAACCCAATTTCTCTTCTACCACAAGCCACCAAGAAGAAGCCTAGGGGAACAATCTTCTTCTTCATTTTTCTTCCTTCTGCCGCAAGGAGCTACTCCTCCTTTCACTTCTCTTCCTCTGACCCTAGGGAACCTTCCTCTATCCCGAGGAAACCGAAGAAGAACTCAAAGCGTGACTTTAAAACCCAAGGAGAGCCATTTGAAGCTATTATCACGAACAGGAGAGAGCAAAGAGATGCTTCACTTCACAAAAGAGGAAGGTAGGAGTGGTTATTTATAAAGAGGTGTGACTCTCCAAAGCAAAGTAATCACCCAAGCATAGTGGACCAGGCTACACCATTTCTAACAGGAACTGTTGTTCCTGTATGAAAGTGTCGATTTGAGGTAGTTGCTCATTGCCAGAGATGACTTTCGATGCAGTAATGGCGTCGATTTCTGCTACTTTGGTTGGTAGAAGCATAAGCAGTGGTATGTACGAATTGGAAGTAGAGGCATTGTTTAGTGTTGCCCGTGAGAAGGTTGTTTGTTCATTTTGAGGTCCTTTATTTGATACCCAGTTGGATCGAACCCCGAACGAAGTTATGTACATATATCAAGTTATGAGAAATACTAGGAACATGTAAAACTCTCTTAAGAAGAATCTTACATTTTGGAGTCGATAAGATTACTTGACCACTGTGTTAAATGGGAGGACTCGCCTTTTCCGACCTCAACATATTCATTCCCACTTTATGATTGTGGTTGTTGAATATTGTTGTAGGGTGTCATGTGTAACAAAGCTCCCGTGTCAAGGATCCAATCAATGGAGATTTTAAACAGTGGTGAGAGTACTCTGTGGTTTAGATTGGGAATGGAGAACAAACGCTAAGTTGGACCGATGCCAACAGGAGAAGGCGAGGTGCCCTATCTTTGCATAGATTTGACAAACAATTGTAGATCTTGGGCAGCTGATTGAGGCAGAATTCGTTGATGAGCTCCCACTTTTGTTTCGGAAGTTGGTACGACCACGACCCTTGTTGGAAAACAATGCTATCTGAGCTAAGCTTTATTCCTTTGCTTTAGTTGTGGTTAGGGGAATTTCCTCGCTGCATAAAAGAGCATAAAGATCTTCCAAGGTAATGGGTTCAATCCTCGTGCAAATAACGGTTTTGAAAGAGTTGTAGGAGGTGGGAAAACCATTCAAGATATAAATGATGATATCTTCAGGATCAATATTGGAACCGGCGAGAACTATTTGTTCCACCAAAGACTTGATTTCAATCAGATATTGGTTCATGTAATTTGTTTTCATAGAGAAGTTACGAAGCCCATTTTTGAGCCGTATGACACGAGATCGACTAGAGGATTTAAGTCTTTTTGACGAAGTTCTCCAAATAGCGGTAGTAATATCAAGATTTAACACATGAGGTAAGATAGATGAAGAGATAGTGTAATAGAGAGCCGTAACGAGGTTTTGATCAATAAGTTTCCAAATGTGGTGGGCATTGTTAATCAAGTTATCATTAGTTAAAAGAGGAGGGCAGATCGAGGTTCCATCAAGAAATAATTCAAACCCATTAGCATTTAACAATTTGTAGATCTGAGAATGCCAAATGAGAAAATTATCCGTGGCTAATTGAGTTGTAACCAGATTTTTGTTATTTTCCTCAAGGAATTTAAGAAGTAGGAGGCATAGGAGGAGAAGAAGACTGAAATGTGGTGGCATCAGTGGAAGGATTTGCGGAATCCATGGACAAGATCAAGAACAAACATAAAAGTTTGATTCAAGAAACGAGCAATTCAGTTTAAGTGAGATTGAACGCGTGAAAGAGGAGCTCTAATACCATGGATAGAATCCAAAGAGAGAAAGGAAGAAGGTGCTACAACTTTATCTTTCATTAATGATAGTTAATAAATGATAAGATCAGCTATTTATAGGCAGAGATCTATCAGATATTAAGTACACATAAGTTTAAAACATTTACAATAATGGCCTTGCCAATAATACAAATACCAAAATCATTAAACTTCAATTTTTTATGATACATACATTTATTTAATATTTTGATGCATTGCCTGACTTAAAACCTAAGAAAAAAAAAATAATAACTGGCATTCAACATATCGCATCAATGAAGCCTTTCAACAAGTTAATAAAATAATCAACATGTTAATAAAGCCAAACAATATATTAATAATGAGTAAGGTTTCAAAATAATCATAGATTACATACATAAAATCATTGTAGTCCCAGAGTTTATATAAATGCCAAAACATTCTCTTACTCCTTAAATCGGGGCTAAAAGAATTCCCATTGATAACTACTAGAGCTCAATTTTAAAATAATCGATAATTATATTAACTAATTTTAAAATTATGCATACTAATTATGCACAACATAAACAACACATACCAAATCAAAGGAAAAAAAAAAAAAAAAAAAACCCAAAAAGAAATAAAAAAAAAAAAAAAAATTGAAAATTAATAGATTTATTTTGAGATAAACATAATACACTTCTTCATTTATATAACTTAATCTCAAAATAAATTCAATAGTTTTTAAATCAATCCTGAAATAATTTTAATTTCTAATAAAACATCACTGGCCATGATCAAGGAGAGTGATGATTTAATATTTGTCTATAAGACCTTCACAATCAAATAATGGCAATTGAGAGAGCCATAAAGAGGAGGAAGGCTCACATATGAAAAAATGGCAGTGCTGAAAGTTAAGGATATGATATTCATGACAAGAACTATATACCAAAAAAGCCATCATTACACTATGTTCAGCAAATTGTACATTAATACAAAAATTCCCAAATTTAAATAGATACAAACAAAACCATCTTAGGTCTTCAGCTCATCTCCTTCCCTTTTCTTCTGCCATCTCCACCTGCAATATATAATTCAAAATAGCAGTCATCACATTAAGCTCGGAAATTTACAAATACTACAACAACAACAAAACCTATATCACACTAAGTAGGGTCGGCTTCATGAATTCTTTTTCTACCTTTCATGAATTATATGCTCAAGCCTTTCTTAGCATAAATCAAATCTAAAATATCTACTCTTCTAATCGGATCGTTAGATGGTCGACGTTTAATGCGACCAAACCATCTAATACGACTCTCTTTAACTTTGTCTGTCACTGGAGCTAAACAAACCCTATCAAGGATATACTCATTTTGCATTTTGTTTATAAGTGTAAAGCACTCATCCACCTAATCATTCTCATCTCGACAACACTTCACTTAGTTTTGTGCTTTTATTTTAAAAGCCAACATTTAGGTCTCACCATCATCTTATAAAATTTTTAAGCTTTAGTCTGGTAGGATAATTACATGCAGAACATCAGAAACAATAATATTTACAAATTAACCACCAAGGTGATTTTCTTGAACTGATAAATTTATAAGTGCCACAATCAAACTATGAAGAATTTTATAAAGATGAAAAACATGGGATGGGTTTTACCCTAAATTTTGACATTTGAGAGAGGATTTGAAAAATGTACGAAAGAGGGTGGTTGATTTGTAAATACCAAATTTCAAGTGGTGTGCACGTAATTGCTACAGATCTCACCTCAATCATGCCTCGCAAAGCTCATCCCCAGATGGACACATCCTTATCATCCACAACAAGATCGCCATTGACGAACTCGCGATAAGCCGCAACAGGCCAAATGAAGCCTCGAAACAGCAGACCCGCAGCGAGCGGAACATCAATAATAATCTCCTTCATCGCGGGCTTCTTGTCATCTCGGATGGCAATCAAATAGCTCCTCCCAACCCACCCAATCCACCCTGCGATATACAGGAACAGCAATCCCGGCGTTATGAACTCCCCCCAATGCCTCTGATCACCGCTGACGATGAGATGAGGAAGACCATCGGAGCCGCAGAGGAGGCCGAACTTGCCATAGTTGTCAAATCGGCGCTTGGTTTTTTCAATGGTGGCTTTGATGGCGAGTGCAGGAGCGGAGTCAGGCGCGTAGTTTTTAAGGGAGGATTCAAGTTTTTTGATGGATTGTTTTTCGCGTTTGGCGAACTGTTTGGATTCTTTGCAGGGGGTGAGGCCGGCGATGTCGGCGGAGGCGGGAGGAGGGGAGGGGAGGGAGGAGGAGAGGAGGATGGAGGAGAGGGCTATGGCAGCGGGGAGGGATTTCAGGGGTTGGAGGGAGGGTTGGGGATGGGGGGATTCAGAGGAGCAGGAGATGGAAAGGCGAGGTTTTTGGGAGAAAGATGGGATTTTGGGTTTGGAGCGGAGGGGTTTGGGGAGGGTGGGGGAGGTTATGGAAGTGAGACTTGCCATTTTCGTCTTCTGCTTCTTCTTTCTCTTGATGGGTGAAGAAGATGGAGGGATGAGTGTGGGGAGAATGGTGAAGCGTTTTTGGGAGTGGAGATAAGGTGGGGTTAGGGGAAGGGTGAGGTGGAGGGAGGCGATTGGATGGGAGCTTATGGAATGGGTGTGGAGTATGGAGGTGAGATATTGATTGAAGATTCGTGGATGTGGTGGGTTTGGAGAGGATTAAGTTTTAATATTTTTAGGGTTTATTTTATATTTTCTTCTTAATGCTTTTTTATTGAACATAATGTGTATTTTGTTTTTCAAGAGATTAATAATTTATTATGTGTTATTTGTATTAATATTGATTATGAGTAGTCTTGAATATTACTTAATTTAATGATAAAAATATTTTGATATTTACATAAAATAAGATAAATGAAAAGAAAACTATAATCACTTTCTATATTTTTATCCACATTATTGTTACTACATATGTATGATGATATTCTATCAAAATAAATATAATTTAATGAAAATCATGCTCACTTCTAAAGTTTGTCTTGCCTTACTTTCACTAAAGATGCTTTATAATTCACTTGAAAAAATGTATATTCCTTAAATTTATTTTTAAGTTTAAAAAAATGTAACCTATATTTAGCTACCTTAACATGTCCTTCCATTTTTTTTCAACTAGTTTGAGCATATAGGAATGAGTCGTTCATCAAAATTTCTATCACATAATTAGAAAGTAAAATCAAATAATTTTCAATTTTAATTATGTTGCAACTATTCAATATAGTAGTTTAAAAGAAAATAGAAAATTAAATATAATCATTCATTATTAAAACATTACTACAAGCAAGAAAATTTATAGCAAAGTTTTATATCTAACTTCACACAAAAAAACTCGCATACAAACAATTAAATGAAGAGAACATATGAGATGCCAAAGATTTTAAATCCAAACTCAAAAAGAGAAAAAATAATGGGATCAAGTTACTATGTAAATTGACATTAAAATAATTTGCTCCTCTTTCTAAGAAGATTATACCACAAATATGAACATGCACTACAAGCTCGATCACTCGTGATTGTGGTAAAAATTATGAAGTGAAGGTGAAGATCAAATAATGATGAGCAAACAATAATGATCAGAAGATAGATCTAGTGACTACAAATATGGGACATTAGCAGAAATATAAGCAAACTAAATAAGTTGAATAGCTATGAGCAGCACGACATCAAGCATGAGTTTCTAACACTGCGTCATCTGACCATGGCAGCCGAGTGGCATTGATTAGATGATAATGGCGGCTTGCAATGATCTCTAGAGTTCTTTAAGCTTCTAATTAAGTTCTTAAAAATTTCAAAGTTTGATCTCTTTCACATTAAGAATGAGAGTTTATTCATATTTTTTAAGAGTAATATTCAAGTTATTGTTGGTGAAAACTCCCAAAATATTTTCTTGTTGATCCCTAATATTTATTATGATAACATATCATTCAATAACCATTCAAGCGATTTAATAATCTTAAGATAGAAAATGACTTTAATCTCATTATATTTCTCTCTTCAAGTCCTTTGATTTGATAATATGCATGGAATGTTCTAATATTGTTTGACACTTCAATTAATATCTCATTATTTTCAATCACATTTTAACTACTTGATTTGGGCTTATTTGAACTCTAGTTTTAAACTTTTGATGTCTTTGGGTTTGCCTAATCAAAGTTTCTATTTGGTTGTAATTCTATTGAAATTAGAGTTTGAATGATAATGAAGTTACCTTTGAAAACTTCAATTATAATATCTCATCAAGATCTAGGCTTAATTTGATGGATTTTCTAATAATGTATCATTTGCCTACTTATTTTAGACATCAAAATTTGTATCTTCAAAATATTTATGTTATGCTTTCAAAAAAATTATGGCATAAAAAACTGTAATTTCAAAAATATTTCAAACAAGATCATTTTCTAGCATCAATGTAGACATTTTCTTAAGACCATGAACTACATAAATACTACAACTCTTACTTTCACATTTTCTCAAGTTGGTGCATTAATTAGACAAAATATTATCAAAAAATTACAATGTAAAATTTTGAAATTACTCAAAGTCGATTATAGAGGTTCAATCAAGCTAAAAAAAATTCAAAATTGAGTCTTAGTGTATAAAATAATTATTTTAGGGACTCCAAAAATGGTAAGATTAAAATATTAGGCTCAAATTTTGGTCAAAGTGGGTTAAGCCAATTGGTGTCATCGCTGTCAGCTCTTGCACACTCAACTACAATAACCAACTTTTTATAATGAACTTGTTTAAATTGTTTTATAATTAAATAGTGATTCTTAATGATTAAGAAACTCAAAATTTTTTAAAATATTAAAAAAATATATAATAAAAAATTTTAGATGATATTTGTTGTTTATGAGGCTACAAAGCTTAAAAAACATGCAGCGTGCCTTAGAAATGAATTATTATAGGGGTTATTTGGTTATAAAAATATAAAAATTAGGTGAATTTTAAATAAAATGTAAAATCAAAATATTTGAAATAATATGTGGTTATTACTTGTTTGTAAAATGAATTTATGAGTTTGATTTTTTATGCCAAGCATGTTTGAAGTATTTTTTTTTTTCGCAAGAGAAAATCGAGCTTGTAACGAACGAAAAAGTCCTTCATCATTATTGGTGATCTTTTGCAGGTATATGTCCTCTTTTTTTTATTGTATTGCTTAAATAAACTTATTACTTAATATTATTTGGATCAAAATACTAACATTTGAATGTATGTCAACATACAAACTTGTGATAGCACAAACCTCCAACAATCTTTAACTATAAACTACAATAACCATCATCATTCTCTCCCACAATTAAATTTTGACTTGAGTGATCATATGCTTCAGCATGAAGTTCTAGTTTTGCATTAGGTAAATAATGATGGTATATAGGTCCAACATAACTAGTGACATATGATTAATAAATATAATGACTAAAAAAGATAGGGAGATGTATAATTCACCAATTGTTAATAGTGTTTAGTAGAATAATCAATAGTATATAAATTCATTGACATAGGCCTTAAACTATAAAAACAACATAATATTCAATTTGATGTGTCTAATTTGGCTATTTTTTATACAAATTTATGATTGACTAAACTATTAATTTATGTGGTTATTTTTATAATAATTTTAAAGACATTAAAAACCCAACATCTATGTCAAAATCTTCTAAAAATAATTTTAAACGTCCACATAAACAACCGAGATGTGTTTGGTGGTCTTTAATGCAAAAAGTCTCAAACTTTATCATTTGTATTGCATGGAAATATAAACTAACCTAAAGTTGACATATTAGGCTCACCATGTGCAACAAAATTATAATGCAATTCATGTAGAACATTGAGTTTGATTAATGTTTTTGGCACAAAAATTTGAATAGATTATTGTGTTCTAAAAAATTCTTGGTGATAGAGTGATTGGTGAATGTTTTAGTGTTTGCACAAATATTTAACACACAAAGATAAAATGAACTGCTAAAAAAAGAAAAACTATAAGATATTGCACAGTCAAAATAATCCACTATATATTTCAAGATAGAGAGTTTTGGTTTTCTCTCTAGGTATGTTACAAATTTTTGACTAAGCTATGAAAATCAAACAACAACAATCTAAGAATAATGACTTGGCTACAACAACTATTAGTGGTATTCAATGATGATCTCTGATAGTCATGACTTTTTTGTTCACTTCAAGAATGTAAACTAAGTCTTGAGCTTTCTCACTCATTTTTCATTTTCAAATGATGTCCTATTTATGAAGTTTTGATAGGAGTGTTTTTATAAATTTAGTCAAAATCTCATAACACTCCATAAAACCATATATGTTGATTCATTTGATCATTAATTATTATTTTTAGCATTTAAGCAACTTAATCACATCCAAAATTGAGTGAACATTGGCTTGCTAGGTTCCTCTCTTCGAGAAACTCAATTTGAGTATGAACATCCTTTAACCTTTCAATTAATGTTTCAAAGCTTTCAATCATATTTCAAGTATTTGATCTGTCCTCATTTAACTCGAACGGAATTGCTTTTAGTGTCATTGGATTCGTATTATTGAGTTGTTTTATTTGGCTATTGAAGCTTGAATGCTTTTGAATTTAATTCTTTTTTTTTTTTGTTAAACGTAAATCGAGAGTCATGCTTTCGGTCACATATTATGGGTAATTTCACCAATTAATACTTGCTGGCGCAAAATCATTCATAACTTTTACTCTTCATAAAAATAACATAAAAATGAAATCTCGATTGTTATACTTTATGTTTATTATGCTTAAATAATTAGACAAAGAAATTTAATTATGTTTTAATTTCATATATAGTTCATAATTCCTATTATAAGTGTAAACACAATCTTAAAAAAATGATAATAATAATTATACAAATTTTCATCTACAAAAATTATGCTAATATCACACTAAATTAATTTATGACTACAAAAATATCATTATTAATGTATGGTCATATAGTCATCAACTTAGTCAAAGTTTATATATAGGCCAACATGTATATATCTGCGTTGACAATAAACAATTAGAATAATTTACTTATTTGACAATTTGGAGGATCTAACTAAAGACTCGGGACTCTGCCGAACAAAAGAAAGAATGGGTGTGACAATTTGGGGTGTAAAAGAGCTGAGAAGGAGCGAGCTCAAACTCAGCTCGTGCCGACTTGTTAAAATTTTTCGTGTTCGGCTCATTTATATTTCGAATACAAAAGTGTGTTTGTGTTCGGCCCGTTTGCTTAGCGAGTCGAACACGAACTGTTCGCGAACAAGGAATCGTTTTGAGAACATCAATCACGAAATCGTATTGTGTTAACGGTTGGGACTTGATTTAAATCTTATTGTTTATATCAAGCCATCATTAAAATATAATTTAATATTTTTTTATTCTATTTTTTTAATTAAGAAATTTAATTGATTATAAATCTTTGTAGTCTTGTAGTCAACCAATTTTTTTAGAAATATTACTCATCAATATATATATATATATGGCCTCTGGCATGAGTCCCTCGGGTCGGGGGTTTAAAACTCGTGGTGCGGGCTCTTCGGGTTAATTAAAGCACACCTGAATTTCGACTCAAATGTTGGAAGCGTTATTTGGGGCCCACCGGACCAAATAACGATTCATTTTTAATATATATAGTGCTTTAATTCAGGTGTGCTTTAATTAATCCGAAGAGCCCGCAGCACACACACGAGCAGAACAAGGGTGTTGGCGAAAAACAAACCATTTTGACAGCTCTAGTGACAATAAGTAGGAAATCGTGATTAGAATGCGCTTTAAATGTAGTGCTTAAAATCCAGCAGTGCAAAAATCAACCAAACAGGAGTTAGGGCTTACATCGGATTCCGGCTAACCCTAATCCGAACGTTGGCCCATTTTAGATGAGAAATCCAGTTTTAGAATCCAAGTTAACCCAGTAACTTATGGTTTTTTTACAGATAAAGCCAGGAAAGTCGACCGTTGTGCATTCAAATTTAGTATTCAAGGCAATTCCGTTATTCCGTTGAACTCCAGGGTCATTTTAGTCCTTATATCTCTGATTCGACCGTTGCTATTAAAATAAAAAAGAGACATTTCAATTTCAAATTCGACCGTTATCCGTTCATTATTCCTCATATCTTCCATCTACTTACCGAAACCATCCCCCTCTTCCTCCATAGAAAGAAAACAAATCTTTTCGGAGAAAAGGGAGAACAAGATGATGACGACAACCGCAGCCATCTCTTCTCCTCGCAGAGAAACCAACACCGCCAAAGCTCCTCACCCTCTCCACCAAATCGCAGAGAACCCAACCCACAAGCTCCTCCTCAAGCAATGGCTCAAAGAAGAAGAACTAATCTCCCGCCGCACCGCCCTCAAAGAATCCCAACTTGATTCCGTCCGCCGTGAAATTATAGCCCTCAGCTGCGCCTTCTTCTTATTCCACTCCCTTTCGCTCATCCTTCTCTTCTCCACGGCAGCCCGGCAACCAGTCACGGCATGCCGCCGCTCATGGATTCCCTGTCTCTGCTCCCTCCTCTGTTCCATGACCATTGTTTGGGCAATAAGATACAAAGCCGACACCGAAAGCCACCTCGAAAAGCTTCTTGAAAGAGAAAAGGAGGACGGCCTGTTACTTGGAAAGTGTGTGGAAGAATTGAAGAGAAAAGGGGCAGAGTTTGATCTGTTGAAGGAGGTGGATGCGTTGAGAAGGGCGAAGAGCTTGAGGGTGGAGGCGAAGGGGAATGGGATTGGCGTGGCTAAGAGATGGTCGAAGAAAGATTTTGTTTTGATGTTCTTCTTTGCAGCAGCTTGTGGGGTTTTGGGATTGATAAGGTTTGTACTTTGTAGCCGTTATTAAATAATGGCTGTTTAGGACTTTCAGAGGGTTTTTTGGGTTCTTTAATTATTCTGAAGTTTTTGGGAATTCATAGCAGAATGTTTTGTTCTGCGGATTTCTAACTATTTCTTTGCTTTGAAGTTTATGTAATAAGTTATACTTAGGCTCTGTTTCTCAGCAAATTTTAATAAAGATTGAACCTTGTTTTAATTTAAATCTGAGAAGTGTTCTCTCTCTGTCTCTTTTATGGTCCAGCTCTTTGAGTCTTATCAGCTCATTAGATCTCTTTTTTTACACGATTTCCGTCTGGTCTTTGCTCTCCTTTAGTTATATCAATCTCTGCATTACTCTCTTTCCCCTGCTCTTCCCATGTTTCTGTCGCCCTAGACGTTGAAAAATGCAGAATGGTTTTTGCAGGGAAGGGGGTTGGTCAATTTTAGGTAATAGAGTTATTTAATATTTAATGAATATTTGCAATGTTAATTTAAGATTATATTTGTGTTGATAAGTCAATTATAACAATATAAAGTAAGATTAATTCAAGTAAGTATGATTAAAGACTGTTAATTTGCTCAAGAGACCTGACAAAGTATGTAATTTGCTCATTTTTATCGATTAATTTGCTGAGATTACACAAGAAATAAGTCTGATGCTGTTAGAATGACAAAACTGAACACGAAACCCCTACGAAAACTGAAATACCCCCCATACTCACTTAAGCATCCATTGGGCTAAGATAGGCGTTATCAAAGATGATCTACGAAAGAAAATATTGAGGGTCATCTCATGATGGTGTGTTCTTGTAACATACAAAAAGATGTATTAATCATCCAAACATTATACAAAATCTTGTAATGTACAAAAAAATGTATTAATAATCCAAAAATTGTACAAAATCTAACTTCTAGTGAATCAGAACATTTTATTCTTTCTAACTCTTTATTACTTGGGTGTGTGAGTCCACCAATAAACTTGAGTCCAACAATTATTTGGATTAAAAAAAATTTAATATTATGCTCTAGAAATTTATATTGATTTTTAGATCTGTTCATTGACAATCAATTCACTAAAAAGATACACCCTTGGTGTGGGAATGACCAACCCTATACTAAAAAGCACCAAGTCTAATTAAATGATCTCGCCTGCTCTGCCATAGGGCTTGATTGGGCTGACATTGGTGTTAGTAAGACATTGGTGTTAGTGAAGGGCATTGGTGTTAGTGAAGATGATCTGGCAAAGTGAAATAACTATGAACAATAAGCAATGTAAGCCATACATGAATATTGTAATTCCCCACTTCAAGATAAAAAAAAAAAAGACAATAAAGATTAAATAGATATAATTTGGGATATTGAGGGTCATACTTGTTTTATTGTAATGTTTGTAACATACAAGTCAATTCATCTATAAATAAAGCCAGTCAACGAACATTATATATCTTCTAGTGAATCTTCCAGACATTATATATCTTCTAGTGAATCTCTCTCTATATATAACATTTTACTTCTTTCTAATTCTTTTCTTGAGTGCGCAAGTCCACGAACAAATCAGGATCTAACAGCTATTTGAATTAATTTTCTTTTGTTATTCTGCTCAATAAATTTATAATTGCTTTATATTTGTTCATGACAGAAATTTCTTTCAAGTTTCTTTGCTTTTCACAATTTATGCAAACAAAAGTTATATGTTTTCACAGTATTATTATTATTATTCTCAAATTTACCTTGCTTTCACATTTATTCGTATTACTGAATAGAATAGTCTCTCTCAACATCTACCACATGAAACTAAAATTTGTTTTCATTCTGATATTCTTAAAACAATATTCTTCATCCCTTCCATCCTACTGGTAATAAAAAGCCCCTTTAGCTTCTCATCTTTCCATGGAAAACCACCACTAACATTTTCATACAGATAGACAACAACATCATTCTTATGTCAATGTTCATAGAAATATAACTAACTACAATCACCAACCCTATACACACATTTAACAAACCAAATAATAGAAGTAAACAATCTCTTATCACCTCAAACCAAACAAAACATAGAACAGAACAAAAAACAGAGATCAATCATCTCTGCAGCAAAATCCAAGTTTCAAACATTCTCAGATCCCACCTTCTCATTCTCACGAGCAGGAGACCGAACGGCTCCAGGAGGGATCGTCGGCATGCCATAGATCTGTGCTCCGACGCCGGTCCTCATTTCCTGCCTCCCTTTTGCTCGACCCAGAAAATAGCAGCCGAAAGCAAGTAAGATGGAGAAGATGATCAGAGGGAGAGAGAGCACAATCACTAGACCCATTCACTCTTTCCTTTTGAAGCTATTGGTAGAAGAAGAAGATTCAGAGAGAAGTTTGCTAACTGAATAGCTAAAGAGGAGAATCTGAAGCAAGGCGTACCTTTAGAGTGGGAGAGCTTCAAGTTTCTTAAATCAGAAAAACGAACTGTGGTTTTTTGTTTGTATTTGGAGGCAAAAACCATGACCGTTGAGGTAACGTTCGAATTCATTTAAAGTTTGTACTAGTCTTTGTTGGGATAAAAACCTAAATTTTATTTTTACATTTATACCTCCCAAAATCCTCCAAATCACATAAAAATATATCACTATTTTAATTCTTAAAAACTGGAAAACATCTTTTTATGTATTTCTGTGAAGTGGTGGCATTTATCAAAATTAAAAGTGTCTATAAATACATAGGAATTGAGTGGTATTTATGCAAATCTACCTTCTTTGTTTTATAAAACATCGAGTTGTTGAGAACTCAAAAATATTTTGTGCTGAGCTGGGTAGGCAAGTGGCAATATGGCTGAAGCTGTCAAAATAGCTCGTGAGTATCTCGTATGAAATTTATTCGCTAAACAAATGAGCTGAACATAAATATTTTTTTTTTTGCACTCGATATATAAACGAGTCAAACACGAGCGAACAAAAATTTGATAATCAATTAAAATTATTAATTAAAAAATATATTAAATTTTGTTTAAATCAATATTTTAACATAGATAATAAGGTTTGAATCTCGTCCCTATCTTTAGCACCCTACGGTTGCGTGACTAGATGTCAAAATGACTAGTTGTTCGTGAAAAGCTCATATTCGGCTCGCTAAGCAAATGGGTTGAACACAAACAATTTTTTTGCGCTCGATATATTAATGAGTCAAACACAAACAATAATATTTTTTTAACGAGCCAAACATAAGCCGAGCCTGGGCTCGCTCACCCTCGAGTTATTTACACCCCTAGGCCAAGTTCTTATATTAAAAAAAAAAAATTAATATGATTTTAAAGACAATTACTAATTCTCAAATACATTTACTACATTATTAAAAAGCAAATATAATTATACTGGATTTTTTTAAAATTAAATTATTATTGAAATTTAAACACAAGTATTAATTTTCTATAAACTATTTTCAAATAGGCAGTTTAAATAGATTTTTAGAAAATTAAATTACAATTTTTTTAACAAATAACAACAACAATAACAATATAAAAAACTAAATTTTATTTTCAAAATTTTTTTTGTATAAAATAATTTAAAAAAAAATACAGAATGATTTGATTACTAGCATTTAAGTTTACTTTAGAAATTATTCATAAGCTAAATAAAAATATTTTTGAAAAAAGGCTAATATAGTTTATTTGAATTATGAAAGGTTCCATAAGTATTTACCTTATTATTTTCATGACCCCACTTTTCTATGGTATTAACAATAGACTTAAATTTTGCTCATTTGCATACATGCCCCCCAATTTCTATGTATTTGCATATCTAATACCTTAACTCTGCTTTCCATATTTATAAGACCC
>NEWO01000076.1:947341-988006 GCA_003013225.1 Phalaenopsis aphrodite
AAACTTGAAGATGAGACTCAATCAAATAAACTAAGAAATACATGATGTCCGTTTGGTCTGCGAAACCGTTTTATTTGCCGACAAATTGCCCTATTTAATATGAAAAATTAAATATGGTTTATTTTAAGCTGGGTTCGGAAAAGCTTCCTATATGGGCAAGCCCCTATAGTTAATTACATCTTAAATGACCGAAGTCACTTAAGAATACTCTCGATAAAAATCAGAAAAAATTATCTTTAAGGACTTCAAAAGGATGGGACTTTTCAATGAAATCGGACAAAGAGGTGTGAAGAGGAAAAGACTCAAGTTTGAAACATTTATTACAGGATCCAAAGAAAAAAGAACTAGGGGATGTCACAGATCCAGAGAAAATCCTCGGTGACTTCCCAGTCTATCATATGGTTTGACTTCAGTTTCGATAAGAAATATTCAAGTGTTTTATCCTGTCAATTTTATTTAATTGGGGCTAACATTCGTGTGAAACGATCGCACAAACGACCCAAAAGATGTGAGGGACAACCTCAGAATCCTAAAACGAGTTAGGGCTTAGATCGTACAGCAGAGCTATACAAATGCCTAAAGAAAATGTTGAAGATTTATGTTGCGTCAGACGAACAACCTCGAAATCTTATGGATTGTTATTTTAATTTCTAGGAAAAGAATGGTTTAACTGGGGAAGACATGTTCTGCAGTTGAAGATGGTTGTGTTGCCCACCGCGCTAGTTTCAAGCTCCTTGTCATAACGAGTTTAAGTTTTCTAGGGTGTCCGGTTATGAAGTCAAATCCAACGGCCATATGGTTGTAGTTTTTCAAATATTTTTATAGATAACATGTTGAAGTTGTACAATATATAGCATGACAGTAGAATATGTAGCACAGGACAAGTAGAATAATATAGATAACATGTTAAAGTTGTACAGTGTAGAGTATGCAGTAAAGAAAACAGTACAACATGTGGTGTAAAGAAGAGTAAAAGGTACAGCAGGGAAGTGATTATAAGAGAATAACATGTTATAAACATAGAACAAATCTATATACCTGGGAGGTCCGCTGTTCCTTAGGTGTAATTGATGCAACAGGTACAAGCAACAAAACTTGAGGAAGCGGGCTAA
The DNA here is from genome assembly GCA_003013225.1 of Phalaenopsis aphrodite. Classification (NCBI taxonomy): domain Eukaryota; kingdom Viridiplantae; phylum Streptophyta; class Magnoliopsida; order Asparagales; family Orchidaceae; genus Phalaenopsis; species Phalaenopsis aphrodite. The sequence goes on from NEWO01000076.1 coordinate 948,454, forward strand.
AATGCTTTAAAGAAACATCGTCCAGAAATTTCGAGAAAGATCGTCAAAAAACTCACGACAAGAGAAATGCGAGGAAATCGACGAATCACAAATCAATTAAAATCGTAGAAAACACGGGGAAAATCCCGAAAAGAGACAACGACTGCTTTGTCCAAAAATTCCAAGAAAACATATGAAAAAGACCGAAAAAAGGGGACTGCAAGCACTCGGGTCGGGGCTAGGCTCAACTATATATTAGTACTCGAGCCCGGATGTATAAAGTCCGCCACTCAACTAGAAGGGTATCTTATCGAACCTAACTCAGGAGGGTACTCCTCAGCCTAAACAGGTGATCAACAGGTGAACAATCGATGTTTAAAATGTATTTAAAATTTATATTTTCAGCATGCACATAGGCTTCAAACATGCAAAAAGTGGGTTGCATCAATTTTACTTTTAGTGAAAAAGTGTATTTTTGTTTTAGAAAAATGTGCATATGTTCCTATCAAATTTGTTTTTATCAATTTTGAAAAATAGTTGTCTATGAGTCAATCGCGTCGTTGGGCATAAGACTACCAACAACCTAAGAAGATTCAGGTCAACTCCCGCTAGTCTTGTGTCGGTGAATGATACTGTCATCCTACAGCTCATCGGGTTCCTGAATCGGATCTTGATGGGTTCCTGAATCGGATCCCGATGTCGTAGGATGACATATCATTCTACTCTATCTCCGGTGTGCCTTTGTCATCACCGCCCTAAGCCTCAAAACAAAATCGACCTACTTGCGACCTTGTTTGATGGTTTCACGTATAGCAAAAGGTTATACGCGGACACTTATGTATCAGACATAAGCATAAAAAACCGAACCAAGAAGCAAGGAAAAAAGAACAAAAAATGGGGTGAGAGAGGAGGGACTAATTCACCAAAAACATCGAAAAGAACGAAGGATGAATCAGCTCTCAAAACCCATGACGAAAAGACCTGAAAAGAAAAGCCCGAAGATCCTTGAATCAATCTGAAAGGGTATCATTTTCTCACGTTTTCATAAGTGGATCAACCAAAGTCAAAATGACCTCTTAACGTCGGTATCCAAACCCCAAAGATATCTTTTATGAAATCAATTCGTCTCAACCAAGTATTCTCCCGAAATAAAATTCGAAAATTTCCTGAACTTCACAAAAGGAAAATAACTTGGAGAATACCATCACTAGTACTCCCAAATCCATGTAAAAATCAGGATCTTCCAACTTCCAAATTAATCAATGGCCTCGTATATCAAATAAGCATAAAATCTTCTCATATAACCAAGTAAATGCTCACGGCCAGGGCCAATACAAAGAGATGAACAACAGCTAAGGCTCTCGGCCAAGGCAACCCACAAGGGAGGCAACTACTAAGGCTCACGGCTCACGACAACAAGGTACAACTGCTAAGGCCCACGACCAAAGGCAACCTAAGAAACAAGTAAGACTCACGGCTAAGACAACCAAAAAGAACCGTCGGTGGCTGCTATGCTCCCTTGACATACATAAGAGGATAACTAAAGTGATTATAATTTTTTGGATGACAAACTTGACTCAACAATCAAATTCAAGCCACTCAGACTCAACAAGAAGAGCCATACCGTCCCAGGCAACCCCTCAATAAGTTCACGGGTAGGAATAGGAGAAGTACAGGACAGCCACCCAACAAGCCAAGCCGAAGGGCTTAAAAGGAGCCAAACTGAGCCCCACGACCAGCGAATGGCTGAAACCAAGTCTAGCACAAGCCAAAACCGAGCCCACCAGGGGCCAAAGCCAAGCCAAATGCCCTACCAGCAAGCTCACGGGTAGGACTAAGAACGAACCAAATCAAGCTCCCAAGCTACCTCTCGGGTAGGAGACACAAAACAGGCTCTCAACAAGCTCTCGGGTAATGGCCAGAACAAACGAAATCAAGCCCCTCCTCCAAACCACTTCTCGGGTAAGAGCCAAAGCAAGTTAAATCCGAGCTCTAAGGAAAGCTAAAATCGAGCCATTCAAGGCCAAAACAAGGTCGAATAAGCAAACCGAGCCCACCCACCAAACCAGCTCTCGGGTAAGGTCCAGAAAAGGCAAAGCCAAACCAAGCCAAACTCTAAAGTAGGGCCAAGAACAAGTAAAACCACGTCGTGCACTAACTTTAAATCATTTGGTGTTGTGAGATATGTACTTCCTGGCATAGAAATGAGACGCAAAGAACACAAGCAAACACAGATCGTTTACGTGGTTCGATCCAACTGAATCTACGTCCACGGGAGGGAATCAATCAAATGTTTCACTAAGACAAAAGAAATGGAGAATACATAGCTTATACATAGAGATGAGTCATCATCTTCCTTCTACGACCTCCCTCTCAAGCGATACTTTGATACAATGTCTCAAGATGCTCTCATCCTCTCTAGCTCTCTAGTTATTCTCTCATCTTTTGTGGTAGCTTAAGATCTCTTCTCTTGCCCTCATAAGCCTCACACCCTCTCTATTTATAGAAGCAAGAGAGTGGTAGATGAGAGGTAGGTGACATGTGATAGGTGAGTGGTACCACATTACAAAAGTGTCATTTTACCTTAGTTCAATAATTGGGGGTCAAAATAACAATTCTCCACCTTGACCCTCAATTGAGAAGCTTTGAAGTAAAGATTCCCTCCATCTGGCCCCTGAGGGGCCCTCAGCCCTTGCTTGAGTTTGCTAACTCCAAACAGTACATGGACTTAGCAATCACAGTTCTTCCGATAAGAGAATACAGTCCTTTTTTCCTGACTTCTTGTATGACGACACGAGGGCCTTTGGTTACTATGATGCAGTCATTCTCTGTCTTGAACGAGCATCCGCTTAACTCCAGCATACCTAAAAAAATCAGATTTCTTTTGAGCTCTGGTATGTACCTGACATTTTTCAGTACTCGTTCAACTTCATCAAACATTCTTATCCTGATTAATCCACTTCCAACAATCCTGTGAGCTTTATTGTCTGAGTAGAACAAACTCATCACTTTCCTGTTGCAGTGTCTCGAACCAGTCTTTGTGAGGACACATGTGGAAAGAACACCCTGAGTCAAGGATCCACTCCTTACTGGATTTAGATTATGTGATCATCAGGGCCTCAGCAGAATCGTAGTCATCAGAGGCTACGCTTGCTTCTCCTGATTCTTCTGGCTCTTCTTGGTACTTATTTTCCTGTCAAGGCAGTACCTCTTGAAATGATCGTCCTTGTGACAATGATAGCACTTGAAAGATCCCATTAATGACTGATTCGACATTGATCTGTACTGACCATTTCTTGAATCTTTTCTGTCTGATCTTCCTCTGACAATAAGACTGTCTCTGCTGACTTGCTTGTCTCTGTTATGCTTCCTCTGAAGTTCTTTGGCTATAATCAGAGAATGAACATCCTTCAGAGTAATAGTCTACACCCTTCCATAGAGCATCACATCCTTGAAATGTTTGTAGCTCTTAGGAATAGAGTTTAACGACATCAGTGTCTTGTCCTCATCGTCCATCTTGACGTTGATGTTCTCGAGGTCGTCGATGATCTTGTTGAACTCGTCGATATGCTCTGAGACGGATTTGTCTCCATGCAGTTTAAAGGAATATAGGCGTTGCTTCAGAAAGAGTCTATTAGCCAGAGACTTTGTCAGGTAGAGTACATCGGGTTTGGCCCAAAGTGCTTGAGCTGTTGTCTCCCTCGACACCTCCCTCAGAACTTTGTCGGCCAAGCTCAGGATTATCAAACTGTGGGTCTTGTCCAGTATGTCGATCTTCTCCTTCTAGGTCATGTCGGTCGGCAATACCGTCGACCCTTGCAAGGCTTCTGCAACATCCTGCTGAATCAATAGAGCTCTCATCTTTACTCTCCATAGACCAAAATCATTATTCCCGTTGAATTTCTCGATGTTGAATTTGTCGGAACCCATTATTGTGGCTCGATCCCCACTAACGTCTGAAATCCGCTCCGCTGAGCACCTACTGAATTTCGAGAGCTGTCGCGGTGTGTGCTAGCTGTCGCGGAAATCTTCCTCCTTCGCGAGATCTGCCCCTTCGCAGACTGAACGACCCGCCTTCCTCTGCTCCTTCACGGGCAGTTCCTCCTCTGTCTCGCCGAACCGCACAACCTGCGGTGCTAATTCAGTCGATCAAAGCTTTCACTGCTCACCGATTCTGTCTCGATTCGGCTGCCTGCGACACGATCCGCTTGCTCCCCTGTTCGTGAATGTCGAACTCCTCTTCTTCGTCGCTGGCCACGAACAGCTTTACGCGGACACCTCTATCAAAGAAGTATGACTCTTCTCACAGCCGGCGCTAATTATTGTGTGATATCTACTTTCTGGCATAGAAATGAGACGCAAAGAACACAAACAAACACAGATCGTTTACGTGGTTCGATCCAACTGGATCTACATCCACAGGAAGGAATCAATCAAATGTTTCACTAAGGCAAAGGAAATGGAGAATACATAGCTTATACATAGAGATGAACTCTCATCTTCCTTCTATGACCTCCCTCTCAAGCGACACCTTGATGCAAGGCCTCAAGATGCTCTCCTCCTCTCTCGCTCTCTAGCTATTCTCTCATCCTTTGTGGTAGCTTAAGATCTTTTCCCTTGCCCTCATAAGTCTCACACCCTCTCTATTTATAGAAGCAAGAGAGTGGTAGGTGAGAGATAGGTGAGCGGTAGGTGAGCGATAGGTGAGCTGTAGGTGACATGTGATATGTGAGCGGTACCACATTACAAAAGTGTCATTTTACCTTAGTTCAATAATTGAGGGTCAAAATAACATTTGGGGATAAACATGCACATATATTGGACTTGGAGTAGCCAACAGCATACAGATCCCATGCCAAAATAAGCTTTACAAGTATGCAAAAAAAAAGAAACCAAGGACTAGATCAGGCAAAACCGAGCCCCAATAGAGGCTAAAATCGAGTCATTCAAAGCCGAAACAGAGTCCAAGCATAGATTAAAACCCAAGCCTTAACATAAATTAAAACTCCAGCTATTTTAAGGTAAAACCGAGCCATCCCAAGCCAAGGAGCAACCCGCATGTTTTTGGAACATCAAGATATGAAGCCAATATACATATTAAATAATAACAACAGCATAGAGAACATATTTGGGCCACCAACCTAACTATTCCAAGCATGAAACAGTTCCCAACGGATATTTGAGCAAAAGGATGCCCCACGAGGAGCTAAGCCAAGCCATCAAAGCAAGTTACAGGGCTTTCCAAATTAAATAAATTTTCTCATAACATGCATTTCGAGCAAGGAAAAGTCACAAGGAACCAAAACCGAGCCCAGCAAAGGCCAAAAATCGTGTCATCTGGTGGCTAAAACAAACCCACCTCAACATGTGTTTCATATGAGAGGAATAACATTAAGTAGAGAAGCATGCATAAACCTCAAAGTTAACATTTAAAGGCCTCCAAAATAAGTTCCGAGGGACTTTCAAAATAAATCTTTTCATACTCCATATAGATTTCGAACAAATGAGGCAACCACAGAAGCTAAAACCGAGCCCCACATGCGTGAAAGACCAAATAAACCTTCCAATGTCTCATGCTAGATAAGAATAAATGAAAAGCTTCATGATACATATCCTAACATGCTTGCAAGAAGAGCTAATATTGTCTCAAAGCCATGTTTCAACTCTCCTAATTGCTTCCAATAGAAATATGATATAATGAATAGAAACATGCAACATAATCCATTGCACCAAGCTAACAGAGACTCAGCAGAGAGCAAAACCGAAAAGAGGCAAGACGCAAAAGGGGAAAATAGTACCTCCTTGAAGCAAAAAGAAAGTAACACAGGAACTTTAAAGGCACTCCCCAACTTCAATTCCTCCTCCAACAGCAAGAGGAAACCAATTCAAGCACCATAAATTAAAGAAGTGAGAAAAGAAAATGGCAAAGTTTCCTCCCTTAGACATTTTTGGCATTACCCCTAGGGCTACCAAAACTGAGCTTAAGGAGAAGAATGATTAAGAAGATAAGGCAAAGGGATCGAGCGCAGAGGATAGGATCCTCGCAGAGGCCACGCTTCGCGGCAAGGAGAGTCGAGAATAAAGAATAGGATCCTCGGCAATGATAAGGGGATGGGTCGTTTGCGAGATTGTCTCGCGTGCGAGAGGAACGAGCGCGGGAGCGAGACTCCAACGGCACGAAGGAATGGGATAGGCGAAACCGAGCGAACCGCGACTAGGGCAGAGACCTACGAGCGCGAGAGGAAGAAACGGGAGGGGAAAATAAAATTAGGTTAAGGATTTTTAATATAAGTTATTAATTATAATAATAATAATAATAATAATAATTTATTATTTATTATTATAATTAACATTTAAACATGTATTTTCCCCAAGACGCGCCACCGCAATGAAACGAACGTCCCCCTTGGGCAAAATTGATATTCTGGACGCATCGGCGCAGTCCGTTTCGTCATCTGGAGTCGTCCGGGCAACCTCGTCATCGATCGTGTTAAAAACGCTTCGCGGCCCGAATCCTATCAAAATTTCGGCTCGAATTCGATTAAACAGGACGGCGAAGAGCGCGGCGATGCCAAATCAACGAGTAAAATCAATCCAAAAGCCGGCAGTCCTATAGGAATGCTCCCTGAGTTTCTTCAGAGTAGTCTTACATGCTAAGCAATAGCAGTCAAAACTAGTAAATGGTACGTCAAGTCGAGCGAAGAAAAGTCCAGAATTGCTAACGGGGAGGGCTCCTTCACTAGTTTTCTAGGAGTAGTCGATAGAAAGGTCCTACGGCTAGATCCTAGGCTACTAAGGAGAGAAAAGCTACACCTCCACCGAAAGCGAGGTCAACATACACATACATGCATGTTGAGTAATCACCATCATTATCATCATTGGCCCCATTCTAACTTCTTGTAAGCAGTAGCTTCATGAATTCTAAATTATCTAATTATTCTTGTTGAATACTTCTTAAGTTGTCAAGTTAGTTTCGGAAATCCATTTTTCATGTCATAACATTTATCCATGCTAGGTTTAATCTAACTTTCTTCCTTAAAATCAATCCTTCTAAATTAATTGTACCTAAGGGTATGTTGACCTCCAAATGCTCCATAAAGTAGGAATAACTTGGATAATGTTAAATCTAACTTGAAGCTTTTGTACCGAAAGGTAGTCCACATTGACAACCCAGAAAAAAGTGGCAAAGGAATAACACAAACTATACGCCACCAGTTTTTTACATACAAACTCCAATCAATCCTAACTCAATTGAACTTTGATCCACTCTAGTCAATTTTTATAATACCATTAATTCACACTAATCCTTAAGCAAAATCATATCATCAAAAGGCATAATGACACCTTACTGGTGCACTAAAAAGTGCAAAAGAACGAGCTTAAAATTAACATAAAACAGCCGCCCAAGAATTCTTTTGATCCTACTAAGTTGGACACATCTAAATTTTTTTTTATAAAAAAAGATGACATTTGGACCTAAAACCCCAACAAAATTTCACTGCTACTTACTGTTCATTAATTCAATCAATTTGGACTCTATGCAACCCTAAGAACAAGAAATTCGAGTCTCTGAATCAAACCCTTAAAATCGAGGATGAGATATAATTGAAAAAAAAAATTTCTGATTGATGCTACTGTAGAAAAAAAATTATGCGTAAGCAAATACAGCAAGGATATAGTCTGATCATTTCCGAACAGACTCCGCAAATAAAGAAAAACCATAGTTACTATCACAATCTAGATAAGTTGAAATTAAATGATGATTCCTATAGAAATTATTCTATTGTAAACTTAAATTCAAATACAACTTCTTTAAACAAGTTTTAAAAGAAAATTCATCATTATCCTACTGCAATTAAAACCTTGATTCAACAATCCAAGGTTCGAGCCTTGATTTCTCTTGCATGATATTTATGATTAACAATCTGATCATGCATACGTACTCTTAATGGCATCCTCTTTAAGCTCAACCATATGATCTAAAAGCGACCACTGCAACAATTTTCAATGAGGCAAGATCATTAAAAGTTCAACAAGAATGATCTCATTTGTTATTTCCATGAGTTAATGCCCAAATCACAATCATAAATCACATTAAAAAAAATCACAATCATAGATGATCCTAATGATTACCATTATATCCTATTCTCAAATCATGGACCCCCCATTTGGTAGGATTTCATTCATATGACAGAAGGCTAATTTTTCAACCTCCTAGTTATACCTCTTTTGCTATATTAATGCGTCAACATATGTCGCAATGATGTGTTAGAGATGGGCTGTACGTCTTCCTCCCCAATCAGCTTTTGCATATGCATCTCCCATTCTTTGGCTGATATAGAGAGCATGACTTCTCCCTTTTTATGCAAGGATAAAGAACAATATTGATAGAAATATCTAAGTTGCATTGACAAGTCTACCTAACTCTCTAGTTGATATTACATCTATAATCATGACAATCTTTGTCGTACATAAGTTTTTCCTTCTATTGTGAGCCACAATTCCAAATGCCTATCATGAAGGTATGAATAGTTAAAAATAACTTGCAAAATATCAAATGGTAGCGCCTAGCATACCATTTCGTCGATGTAATCCTCAGTGATTGCAATCTAGAGCCCCTGAACCAGTATTAAAGATTTATTTTCATCTTTGTCCAGCCTTAGTTTCTAAACCAAACTGATAGAAATGAGGTGCCTCTGGTCATCGATATCCATAATGAACTTGATCACCCCTTGCTTGACTTGCATACGTTAAGAGGAACAACTCATTTGTCGATATTGGACAACCAGCTAGCCAATATATCCCTTAAAATTACGATTAAAGATCAAGATATTTCTACCCCATACAATGGACATAGCATTGTGTTTTCTGCTACAAAAATAATTGCTTTTCTTTCTCACCTTGCAAAGCTCAAGATATAGCTCCTAGCTTCTTCTTCTTCTTTTTTGGTTATGAGGTCAAGTATCAGATACTGATCATAGAATATATCTAATCTTTTTTTTTTTTTAAGTTGAACGATCATCACTAGTCTTCCTTTTATTCTTTCTTTCAGAGAAAGAAAAATACTCTTCAAATAGTTCTAAACTTGTTCCTACCATCATAACTCCTACAATCTATATCTGTCACTATCACATTGGCCTAAGATTAACTAAATTAAGCAGAGTTCATTTGCTAAATAGTGAACTGAGGTGTACTTCATAAGCGATTGTACCTCCCAAAGATCTATTACAATATGACCAGCTGAAGTTGAAATTCTAAGATGTATTTGTGTAAAAATTTTCCATGGCATTATCTCAAACTACGCTACTTCTTTTAGTGGTCTTAAACATACCCCATCTATCATTTGTTCGAATGGTGACCCATCTTTAGATGAACATTTCGTCACACTAAGGCTTGATGACTTAATTTCAATCATGAGAAAACAAACTTGACCTGAGTGTTAATATCCATATAAAGTTAATCTCTTGATCAATCCATGCGTCAAGCTTGTCCATCTCAACTGTCACATTATAAATATAAATCTTCACTTTAAAATCCACATACAATGGTTGCATCTTTCATTAGTTGTAGCAAATATTCTCCACTTCATCGTATTCAACCATGTTTGCATCCTAGCATAGGAGGAGAAAAAAAAAATTTTAACCGACAAGTCATAGTAGTGGTTGTTTGCATCCTCATCCACAACATATGACGGGCATTTGCTTTGTCAGTCTAGCAACCAAGCAGAATAGCTTTGGTGTAAAATTGTTGTTACTCATGGATTCCATTTCTACAACTTTTTGTTCTCATAACTTTCTTGACTCCTAATACATTTCCAATACAAGAAGTAAATCCCCATTGTATTTATGTACTTTCTTTGTTTATGCCACAAATAATCAGAGCTACTATTTTGATTTGTAGTCAATCTCTCAATGCTATTACATAAAAGCCTAATAAGGGATCAGAACAAATTCATAGATTTTAGAATTTTTGTAGGGTTACCTCGAGCATTGTTTCATTTTGAAGATATAGTTATTTGCATCCTCATTCACTCCATCATGATGGTCATAAGCTCCACCTAGCTATCCAATTTGGCCTAGTTTTTTGTAGATTCATTATTAGTTGATTGGGTTTTTTTCATATTCTTCTTAATATTATCTCGTTCTTCAATTCTGTTTTGCTTTCAAAGCATGGCTCTCCCGTATCTCTACATTATTTCTTTATTTCCAACATGCACCAATAATCAATGCTTTGGTATCAATTTTTATCAGTTGAAACTTCTCAATATGATTGATGCATAGATATCAACTTGATCCATTGAAACTTCGCCCTATTACTGCATAACCCATAATGAGAGAAAAGAATGGAATTTTTTTTTTTTAAGGTTCTTTATTGATATACCAATCAGGAATACAAACACAGCTTCATGTTGTAGATAAATTTCCCCTTTTTTTTTTTTTTCCTTTCACCATGTTTTTCTTTTGTTATTTAATTCCTTCTCTGGACAGCACCAAAATGCTGGCTCGTGCTTTCAGTTTCGCTGTAATGACCGTACAATACAATGTTTTGGGCATGGTTAAATTTTAGGACAGAAAAAACATTCCCTTTTTTTTTGGTCTAGATTGTCGTAGCTAGCGGATAGCAAGTAAAAGCCAAATAAGCAATAACAGCACACAATAGTACACAGCAAGCTGAGCAACAACTACCAGAAGCAAACAAAGATGAGAGGAAGCAAATCAAAGTAAGCACACAGAAGCATGGAAAAAAGGCAGAAAAAAAAAAAAAAACCGGCAGTATTATGCAATGAGCCGCTATGCTAAAGCTCCTTGTACAATAGCCTCCTTTTTTTTTTACTCCTACAGCACTGAGACTTGGACCCTTGGGGCTTGTGGAGAACAAACAAAGATGAGAGGAAAAGGAAATCTTTTTCAAAATTTAAAATGCAATAGGACCAAGTTCTCATTTTTTGGTATGAACTCCTAGAAGCATCCTCTTTGATCTCAACAACACAAATTGAGGAACCAAAGGTTTTTTTTTTTTTTTTTTGAGAAATCAGACCACTAAAACTTTTTGAGCTAACGTGTGATAGTTACTGCATTGTGTGGTAGTTAAGAACTATATTATTCCTCTCTGATCACAATATTAGAAGTAATTGAACTAAATCACTCAAAATTTGACTGAGTTCAAAATTAACCCAATTTTGAGACAAGTTTTAGAATGAACAACACTCACTCTAATATAGTTAATATATACAATTTAAAATGTTGCATTGAATGCTCACATAAACAAAATTAAAAATAATTTCAAATCAGATAAAAATTTAATTATTTTCAACTAAAAATCAAATGATTATTAGCATGAGTCTGCTCAATTTGAATCGATTATGATTTTAAGTCCACCTTGAGTCTGATTTCGAGTTAAACAAAACTTTCTAAAAGTCAGCTCCACATTAGTAGTAGTCACATATGTGAACTTCTATGTATAGACCAACATACTGAATAGAGCTGAGCTATTTCCTTAATATAAATTATAAAGTGTTTTCTATACGGAGAGATAATTAACCCGAATTTACATCCACAAGAAGCCAAGATTTAAACAAAAACCTGCAAACAAGTTAAATCTAGTTACCTAAACTGACCTTAAAAGATATTGAATTTACAAGATTCAAGGAATTGTAGGGGCCTGCCTTTTAGTGCCCATGATTATTGCATTAGACCACGTTCTTGATCACTCACCCCCACTCAATGTTTAGCAAACCTCTAACAAGAAAAAATTCTAGTCAACCAAATAGCTTGCATCTTAATTACAATATAATTACTGATTTAATCAACATTGCAATCTTAGGTAAAATGTCATCTAGAAAGTGTTCTCACAAAATCAAGTGCAGTCTACCAATCTTCGTCATTTGAATTTGTATTATTGTCTGTAATAAACTAATATGCCATCTATTACGGAGTGACTTAAAGCATTATAATCTTTTTCTCATTACATTACGAACAAAAAGATCAAAAGCAATGACAGCCTTCTTCTTCAATCCGATGCTACCCGATGCTACAAAAGTAGTAATATTAAAAACAAAATAAAAACAAATGACAGCCTTCTTCTTCAATCCGATGCTACCCGATGCTACGAAAGTAGTCATATTAAAACCGAAATATCAACATATGACAGCCTTCTTCTTCGATCCGATGCTACCCGATGCTACGAAAGTAGTCATATAAAAACCGAAATATCAACATTTACAAGCGGATGAAATCAACTAATCAAACAGATGCAATCAACTAATAAACAATATGGCACCCAAGAAATAAAGTAAACAGCTCCCTAACGAGTTAAAATCCGTAGCTTTGACCAACTAAGTTCCATATAAAAATATTTCTTTCCAATTATGCTCGTCATGTTAAAAGACTAGACAGGCACTCTTTCCATAAGCCTTGAACATTTGAGCATAAGCAGATGATAAATTATATAATGAAGAAAAATTAATTTAAAGTTTCTACTCTATATTCTCCCATACATGTCATCTACAGTTTCTCCTTGGGATTCTTAATATGTTTATAATAAGCTGTAAAAAATAAACAAAATTTCATTAGAAATAATCCTAACTCTCTGACATCATGTAAACTTTCTCTTTGAACTTTTCAACCTAAAATATAAAATATTTGAGATGTGAAATCTATCAAATTATCTCTATTAAAACGCATTTAGCATTGTTCTATAAGGTTTAAAGAATAAGTAGATGCTAATTGTTAGCCTTATATGTAAATCAAGTACTGATATAAATTGTTTATTAAGGCTTGTAATTTCATAAAATATATCGACAATCTATTAATTTCATAATGCCACTGTCTATTATAATTGCAAAACTATATGTTACAGGCCGAGCCACCCAGTTCCCCCATTTGGCTCTGCCCATGCTTTGAGACTGGATCAATGCACTCTTCTATTGGTTTTGAAACTAGAAACCAAATAAACTAGGCGCCAAGTACCTTATACATAGCACCATTGCATCTACGGTTTAATATTCAAGCAATATAGTTAATAATTAAAAAAAACAATAGTTATTGCTACAATTCAAGTATTATCATGACGGACACATTGAAGCTACCAAAAACATTCCCTTACTGTCATATCATATACTCACATTAATTTATGGATTTTAAATCTTATAAGCATTCATCAAAAATTCTGTTTATCAATAGGGCTATATTCATGCTATTAAATCATCACCAATAGCTTTATCCAAACCATTTGTCATGTTTTATGAACCCCTCATTTTCCATTCACTTCCTCTTGTCGCTAAATGAATCGTTCTTGGTAAATGCAGACAGCAGCGCTTAAAAACAATAAATCAAGAGGACAAACAAAGTTAAGACATTACCAAGCAATGAAGAAAATCTTGCTCTTCTGGCAGTTTTCCTGCGTCACAAAATCAAAATCATAGACGGCATATCGGCAATCATTTTCAGGTAGGCTTGCCAAGAAATCATCGTAGCTCTCAGCAGCACCTCCAGTCTTCTCCACAACCACCTCCTTTCTCTTCTCATCAATTTTGAAGATCACATATCGATGTGTTTTCTTTCTTTGTAGCTCTAAGAATGTGTCCCGACAGTGATCAGCAACTCCCATCCCAGAGGAAGCATTAGACTGTAGCAATGGAAACAAATTGTAAGAAGAGGGCACACCAATGCTTATGCTATTGCGACAGAAATTATCATTACATGTGACAAATGATCATGCATTTCAGTCCGAGTAAATTTTTCATCAGATATTTTTAAGGAGGATTTACATATATACCACTCAATTCCTATTCATTTACATATCTAACACATCAACTTCAAGTTTTACATACATACCACCTTCACTTTTTGAAAGTTAAAAAGGTGGTATTTTTTGTTTGACATGAAAGAACTGCGTGGTATAAATTGTAAAAAACAAAGTTTAAGTGTTAGATATGTAAATAAATAAGAATTGGTTGGTACGTATGTAAAGGCCCCTAATTTAAATTACAATCCATTAAATGTCACTCCCTATTTGCAATCTGAGTTGTTTGCATTCCATAAATTGACCAAGTTTTGCTAGATCTCAAACCACGATAACAAAAATTTATTGACGCAACTATACCGACATCTAAGAAAGCATATAACAATGATCCCTTAAAGACATTTTAAGATTCTAAGAAAGCGCCTTACGAATAAACCACCATAACAAAAATTTATTGAAGCAACTATACCTACATCTTAGAAAGCATAAAACAATGATCCCTTAAAGACATTTTAAGATTCTAAGAAAGCGCCTTAAGAATAAAACACATATTATGATGGGTATAAAGAGGGATTAACATGAAGACAAAATAAAAAAATACAAAAGATTAATAAGTTCAGGGGTTAAGAATTTGCTTTGGATTTACTTTTAATAGCGTCATTTCTTTCTGCATGGCTGTTTATATAAACGTTCATGGTTTATATTTCCATCAAAATATATTTATTAAGGAAAAATAAATATATAAAAGAATGGTTTTGAAAAATATATTTATTAAGGAACAATACATCCATAAAAGCATGGTTTTGAAAACAATACATATGTAAAAGCACGGTTTTGAAAACCAAACCGGACCAGCCACTTCGACCGGCTCAACCGCGAACCGATCACTGTTCCGGTCAGGAAGTTTGAAAGAATAATTTTCGCGCCGAACCATTTGTGATCACTTGGAAACCATGGTTCAACCAGAAACCAATGAATCAGGTATGAGCGCAAAAACCGACAAGCGAGAATATTTCCTTATTCAACAGCTGAGGTGCTATAGGATTGCCCCTGCACGGCTCCAATTGTTGCTTCTCTCATCGACATGATCACCTCATTGTTGGCCATCAACTTGAAACTTGAAACTTGAAACTTGAGACGGATTGTTCCTTTCTTTGAATCTTCTTTCGCCATGAGAGAAAACATTTCGAGGTCATTTATGAAAGTTGTCTCGCCGCTAGAAGAAAAACCAGATCATTTAAATATTGAGGTATGAAATTATACATGTTATATTATTATTACATCATTTATGTCATTTAAATAAAGTTATAATTTATTATATCATCCGGTTAAATCATCGGTTCAACCTTTGAACCTTTGAACCACTCTCTTTACTGGTAATGTCTGATTTGATTATCAGAATATTATATAAAAGAGAACAAAAAGATCTATAAAGCTATACAAAAAAAAAAATTGGGAAGTAGTTAACCAAAAAGAGAAAAAATATTAGCAAAGCAGAATATTTTGAATATGAGGGATTTACAATACATACCACAATTCTTATAAATTTACACGGCCAGCATCTGAAATTCAATATTTAATATAACACTCAAATCTTTTAACATTATATCAAAAAAAAAAAATACTAACATTAAATTTTTGAAGTAAAAAAACCTTTTTCATGCATAGGTTTTGATGTAATTTTAGCATTAAATGTTATAAATTTAAAATCAAACTTTTAAGTGTTAGATATGTAAATGAGAAAAGTGTCAAAATAAATCCCAGAGCTTTACAAAGGGTCACTTTGCTCCCAAAGTTCATAAAATGTCATTTAGTCCCCAAACTTTTTTTTGATATGAGCTGAAATATTCCCCGGGCTCTTTAAAGGGAGGACTAATTCGGCCCTCTTAAAAGAGTCTAGGAATTAATTTTCATAAATTCTGTTATCCCTAAAAAAATAGCTAGGGGATCATTTTGTCACTTTATTCTTATGTAAAAACATAATAATTGTGTGGTATGTATGCATATAAATTCTCCTTTGAAAACTGTCAACCAATATTTTAACTAAAGTGAATATCTGAAATTTTGTATTAAGGCCAAAAAAAAAGTGAGTGGTTGCCCTTGTTAATTGTTAGATTATAAGAAGTCTAACTTAACTCGATCATTTTAGAATATTTTTTATTAGTTCGTGTACAGATAAAACTAAAAATAGATGCAATGAGGAAACAGCCAAACGTGCAAATAATGCAAGTAACTTTTAGAAGGAACAAAAAATAGAAATGAGGTTAAGGAGAAACTCACAACCCAACACTTCCAGAGAGAGAGTAGTGCTTTGAAACTTCAAATATCAAATTGAATTTTCTCAACTATAATTCTTAAAGAATATCAGAAAATATAAATCTTTTTCGTTATCACATAAATAGGAGCCAACATGAAAATGATACAAATAAATTTGAGTAATGGGTAATCCGAGATTACCATTGTATTCTCATATTCATATGTAAGGATCAAAGTCCACGACAGATAATGGCTACATAATCCCATGAATGATGAATCTAACTTGTAGTTTGCTATTATTTGGAATATTTGAGCTTATTTTTAGCATAAGAGCAACTACCTCAATAAGCACTTCTAGCCAGAACCTCAATTCAGCAAATGCGATTTATGTCTAGCCACTAAGTCGCTTAGTTTAGCAGCCTTGGCGAATGTGCAATTTCATGATTCTTGCAGATGAGTCTCAAAAGCTCAAAATTAACGAGCAGGGCTAAATTTGGGTGACTTAACCAGATATGATTATGACAACTTAAGGTTATAAGCGACTTAATACTCGCCAACTTTCAAATTAAAAATAGTGCAAACTGGTTACAATCAAGGACTTGTTAAAACCCTAGTCCTCATAATGAGTTGATCTACCAAAGGAATCAAATATGGCTGTAAATCAATTCTCTAATTCTTCTATCCCTCATGAGAACTTCAGAAGGACTGGAATATGGAAATTCCAAAAAAAACCCAATTCAATCCAAGTGACATGAACTTGATATATACCCTCTACAAAGATCCTTGACACGTTGTTAACTCACAACAACAATGCTTACAAAATTTATGGCTTGCTTGAGAGTTTTAATACATTTGCTTCAAGCATCATTCTTTTTTTTTTTTTAAATTGCTTTTAAGGTCGTCTGTCTTCTGCATGGATAAAAAAAATTGAGCATCACTCAAGCTTTGTTGTGGCTAAGGTACTCAAAAAGAAATGCATGGGGGTAGCTATTTGTAAAGGAGAAACAGAAGAAGATATGCCTACATTCCAAAAAGTAATGATTTAGAACAATAAAGAAAGAAGTTAGGTCTCCCAAAAGCAAATTTAGTACCAAGGAGCCATCCAAGACTAAGTGAGTCACTACAATGTTGAGGGGCCTCAAATTATGTAGATGTTACTAATGAGGAATTAAGAAAAGATAAATGTTGTTGAGAAGGCCTCCAACAATTAACCTAAAATGTGCTTTGGAAGTCACTGTCGGTCAACTTTTTGATTGATTTGAAAATATGATATATGAAAATAATTTTTGAAATTTAATTTAAGTATAAGAGGTATATAGTTTAGGTTTTGAAAGTAATATGTTTTATTTTTTTTTTTGTTTTTTTGAAAAATGAGACCAAATGGATCTCATTCGTCCAATAGTTTGCATAATTGTGTCTGATACAGCGAATATTACACTCTCCCGAAAGATAAGTGTAGACCTCGGCGATAGACTCAATCCTGCAAACTAAGAGATTTGTGACATCCATTTGGTCTGCGAACCTTTTAATGTATGACCGACAAGTTCCCCTATTTAATACAAAGATTAAATAGAGTTTATTTTATCTGGGTTCTAAGTTCCCCATAAAGGCAAGCCCCTATAGTTAATTACATCTCAAATGACTGGGGTCACTTGAGAAAACTCTCGATAATGATCAGATGCATTAGTCTTCAAGATTTCAAAGTTTAGGTTTTCATGGTAGGACATGAAAAAGCAAGTGAGAGTGACTCAAATAGGAACAGTTATTTCAGGAGTCCAAAGAAAAGAAAAGGTAGGGGATGTCACAGATCCTGAGGAGAACCCTCAGTGACTTCCCAAACTATCATACTGTGTGGTTGTGTTTTAGAGAGGATTTTATTCAATTGTTCAATCCTGCCAATTTTATTATTTGGGACTTACATTTGCATAATACCCGATTATGCAAATAGCACGCAGAGATAAGAGGGTTTACGTCGTGTCACACGAAAACCTCGGAACCTAAGTCTTACGCTGCACAACATGATTGTACAAGAGCCTAAAAAAGGAGTGTGAGGATTTACGTCGCGTTAAGCGAGCTACCTTGAAGTCCTATGGGATATACTAGGAAAGGATAATGCTGAAGAAGATCCTCTTGTTGCTCGGTCTGAATTCCTCGTCGTGTTGCCCCTAAAGTTGACTCCAAGCTCCTGTCGTCGTAACAGCTTCAAGGTTTAAGTGTTTGAAATTAGTAGTTTGTGCTTCACAGTTTTGGTGTCAATGTTTGATTTTGTTTTGTTTTCAGTTCTGGTTTTGCATGCAGAATAATCAAATTGCAGGTAAATAAAAGTACTTGAAATGTAAAATACAGTAAAGCAAAATATTGTAGATAAACTGTAAAAGCATACATGGTCATCTGCTACTGTTGCGTTATTAGTGTTGCGAGCATAGTGTGATTTGCAGCATAAACTTGCAAGAAAATTAAACAAGGCGAGAAAAACCCAGCACGAAAGTCAGAAAAAATGAGTCGTAAAAATCACAAGTAAAAGAAACCCTTAGTCGCATATGAAAGACCAAGACTAGATGTAAGATATTGGCAGAAGTGGGGGCTCAGAGCTGGACTGTGTGTTTCCTGATATTGAACAAGAGTTACCGACCCGACAATCTACAGAAGGCAGTCATTAACCTCAATTCAAGTGACTAGCCATGGACATTTATAAATTTTCATAGAAAGATTTTCATGCAAAAATTGTTGTTCAAGTCTTTTTTATGCAGAGTTCTTTTTTAACATGCAAAAGAAATTTTTATTTTTATTTTTGTAAATATTTTGTAAAATTGTATAATTCACAAGTTAGTCACTCTAATCGTGCTATAACTACTGACAACCTAAGAGTGTCGGGGGCAACAATCCCACTAAGAATCGGTGAATGGTATCATAGCTTCTTCCCTCTCCCTTATTGAAGATTCTTGAGGTAGGAGTACTGTTCTAATAATCTAACCTCGTATCCCTCGTTTAAGCACACATAAGCAATGTCGTCATCGCCCTCGCCACCTAGACCCTAAACTTATCATAGTCCGATGATTCATATGTGGCATTAAGAAATTTCTTCAATTGCCAGGAGGATCTGAATGTAATATTCAAGCTCAAATCCTGATGCATCGGGTTTTACTATAGGTTAAGTCACGACGAGAATTCCAATATTTATTTAATTAAGCAAGCATGGGTCACGTCTCGGTGCATCATGTCTAGTGTCATAGTCAGTTTGTGAATTAGGGTCAAGTGTCTAGTTTCACTGTGCATTCGAGGATTAGGTGAATGAACGTTCACTTAAGATGTGCTCCTAAAATCTAGGAAGTCTATACTGAAAAATAGGTGGATGAACTCTCACACAGGGTGTACTCCTAAAATCTAGGAAGTCTCTGCTGAGGATTAGGTGGATGGACTCTCACCTAGCTTGTGCTCCTAAAAACTAGGAAGTCTATGCTGAGGGCAAGGTGGATGGACTCTCACCTAGGGTGTGTACTTATACTCTAGGAAGCCTACACTGAGGACTAGGTGGATGGGCTCTCACCAAGGGTGTGCTCCTAAAGTCTATGAAGCCTACACTGAGGATTAGGTGGATGGGCTCTCACCTAGGGTGTGTTCCTAAAACTCTAGGAAGCCTATGTTGAGAATTATGTGGATGGACTCTCACCTAGGGTGTGTTCCTAAAACTCTAGGAAGTCTACTCTTTAACTTATGCTTAAGGTGATTTAAGGTTTTCTATATTATCCAATTAATTAAATCATCAATCCTCATCTTTATGACTTAACCATTTAACAAGAAGTAAAACAAAAGAAGGATGAGGCAGACCCACTTCCAAAACGAGTAAAGTCAAGGGGGAAAACAACGAGTGGATCAACCTAAAAGCGTTTAAATAACAATCAATTAAAACCCAAAACACTGGCCAAAAAGAGGTCCGTAAAACAAATTCTAAACCGCATCTGAATCAACACTTAAATGCTACATAAATCTTGCCAAAATAGTGCGTAGATTGCCTCAAAATTAGCCCACAAAATGTTTCAAAACATTGATTAAAACAAACCTGCAAATGATGGGTTTAATGCCTCCAAAACAGTAGACAAAGCTCTCAAAATCAGCCTCAAAACAATAGACAAAGATCTCAAAATTTAATACTGAAATAATAAATAAATCTATCAAAATCGGCCCCAAAACAGTAATTTTAAAATTCTCAAACAGCGCTCATGTAAGCTCAAAACATCAATTTTAATGTCTCAAAACTAGCTAGGAAATCCAGTCAAAAATAGTGCGTAAACTCTCCAAAATCAGTTAACAAATTGCCTTTAAAATAGTACGTCAATCAGTAGGCAAAGCCCTAAAAATAACAATATTTAAACCCACCAAAAAACAAGTAAAACAGCCCCCAAGGGAGGCATTCAGAAATAAAAAAACATAGACCTGCAAAGAAGCATTCAAGCCCTGGAATAACGATCATCTCGAGCCCGTAGTATTCCTTTTAGAGTGCTCGAAGCACGCAATCAACAAATGAATATTTAAGATCAACAAGTAAATGGTCATTGAAACCTCACAATATTGCATTTAAGTGCTCGAAACACAAACCAAAAACGGAGCATTTAAAATCAGCAATAACGTATAATCAAAATAGTGTTTATAATTCTCCAAAATTAGTAAGCATGTATGGCCAAAGCAGCATTTTATTCTTCCAAAACCGCAAGTTTATAAGGCTCGAAACAACATCCATGTCATTCTAAAACTTTCAATTCAGCAAGTAAGCCCACAAAAACAGAAGTTTATGTGTATTGTAAAAGATAATGCATTTCATTAAACAATTCACGAACTAACTTAATATCTGTAAACTTCATAAACATATTCATCAATAAATTCCTCGGCTTCAATTAAAATAGAACTCCCTTCTCCATCAAATAACAATGTTCCATATAGATCAGAGATGAGTTCACACAAGCTTTCGGCAATGGCATTAGAGCATGCAACTTAAATTTTGAGGGTGAAGGAAAATATTTCACGATTAAATTTTACAGAAGTCTATCAAGATCAGGAGAGAACAAATTTACTTGGGAAAGATTTCAAACATGAACATCCCATGGCAGATTTCAAAAATTCCTTGCATTGAACAGTGGGTCCAATTCATTAAATATGAATACATTTATGGGATGTGAAATTACTTATCGCATGCCAATAATCACAAAGTGAATGGAGATTTTGAGCTAATCATAAGCCTCTTAGAATAGCTATCATGAATAATAAAAATCGATTAGCAATTAAAAGAAGTAAGATAAACCATTGAAACCTGTTTTGAGATGCTTAGAAATAGAAACTGTTTGTTCACGATAGAGAAACAGACTTCAGAATCCTGCAGCTCGGACGATCGAAAGAGGAAGAAGCGGGCAGCTGGGGTTTTGAGCGAGCGAAAGGACCGAGCGGAAGGCAGGGGTCATCGGCGCAGTGAAGAGGAGACCAGCCGAGCGGGAAAGGTGAAACAGGTCCTGGTGCCGAGAAGGGAGAAAGCGAGCGGGATTTGTCGAGAACAGGGAGGACGAATTTGTCGAGGAACTGAGCTTCGGCGCAGTGAAGAGGAGACGAGCTGAGCCGAGTGGGGCTTCGGTCGAAACAGGCAAAGGCGAGAGGGACTGGGGTCGAGCGGTCTCGACGCAGAGAAGAGAGGCAAAACGGGAAGGGATTAGCTAGGGTCTGTCGAGCAGCTTCGGTGAAGCGGAGGGCAAAGTAGGCGTTTCAATCGGTGGAGGGAGCGAGCAGGAGCTTCGGCTAGAGCTGCCGCAGAGGAGGAAGTCGGGATCGGTAGAGGAAGAGGGAGGCTGACCTGTCTCGAGCACGAGGCAGGGAAATATAGACGAGCTCTCGATGCGTGGAGGAGCGAACGAGGAGTTTTCGGTGCAGAGCGGAAGAAGAGAGGAGCCAGACAGGAGAGTCCATGCCAGGAAGGAGCTAATCGGGATTGTATATGCAAGGTGAACGTTACGTGAGATTAGGTGAGGAATTAAATAAATTTCATTCAGGTAGCTGGGTTCAAATGGAAAATTTTAACTCTCAATTAAGAAAAAATTAATTGATGAATTTGAAATTCAAAATCGTTTAACCTTTGTTCAGCCTGAATCCAGCCCAAATCAAACCCGAGTTGAACCTGGGTTGAGCCCTGGCTAAAAAAAATGCATCGATTTTCGTGTCATTTGTGCGTGTGTAATCCTAGCAATATGGGTGTTCTTCCTAGCTAAAGTTGACGTTCCAGACGCGTCAGCGTGGTCCGTTTATTCATCCGGGGTCGTCCGGACGAGTTTGCCGACGGGTGAGTCGATTCAAGTCAAAGTCGTGTGTGGTGCAATGAGTGCGTGAATTGCGGCGTTCACGAGTAATCGAGTCACAAAGGGTTCACCTAAGGCTGTTTGATCCTATAGGAACTCATTTTCGGGCCCTCTACATGTTGGTCCTTAGCCCTTGCAACTAGAAGTTGAGTGCTTGGAACCACTCATGCGAGTTCTTCACAAAAATGAGTCAAGAAGTGGTTTGAAGTTCTACGGGAGGTTGGCTCCATTGCTAGTCCGCTAGGATGGTCAATAAGAACTCCTAAAGCTAGATCCTAGATTCTAAGAGTAGGAGACTAAGAACTCACTAAAAATGAGGTCAACAGGCACAAACACAATGAAGCTTAGAATTGCAATGCCTGTAAATGCAGAAGGGATTCCAGAATTCAACACTCAAAAACTCCTCTCTTGTAGCAGATATCAACAAACTGCAAAGTAAAACTTTTGTCTTAGATCTGATCTCTAAGCTTCAGCAAAAGTCAAAGGAGGCGACTCTCTTGCTGATTGGATAGACTTTAGTAGAAGGTGAGGGCAACCCTGAAGTCCCATTCAGAAGAGTATACGAGCAGAGAGCGCGTTAGAGAAACAGTTTTTGAGAAAATCACAACTAGGGATGGAACCATCAAGATAAGAGTGCTGCAAGGAGCAACCTATCTACTAATGATAATAAAATCAACGCTAAAGTTAACCAAGAGAGTGATTCTGAAGTTACCAACATTGATGGCAATAAATCACTGACTCTCGAATTCATGGTTCTTTGACAAGGGAAACTAACAAGTTCACATTAAGAGAGAGAGAGAGAGAGAGAGAGAGAGAGAGATTTTGTGGTGACGCTGTCATAATGAACTCATCATAAGAGGAATGGGGTGTTCGAGGATGAGAATTTTAAAGAGTTCACTTAAGCGCCTTCTAGCAAATATTGAGTCCCTGAAGTATGAGGTAACAAAATTTAAGGTAGGCACAGAAGCCAAAAGGACCAAAATAGCAAAGCAAAGGAAGTTCTTCAAGGAGAGGATTGCAAGGTTTGAAGTCTCTAACCGAGTTGACTGACAACATGTCGATGAGGGCAAGCCAAATTCAACTAGTATGATAGTCACCCTTGCTAATTTGCCTAATAGATTTGCCCATAGATTGACAAGTTGGAGAAATGGAACATTCAAATGAGGAAGTTTTCAAGAGCTTCTTGAATAAGTAAATTTATAACTACTGTTTAATTCATAATGCACTAGCTAATCCTGATAGATGATCTCGCTAGAGAGAGAGTTCTCGAACCAAAAATTGTTGCATATTATGATGAACATCAGTGACAATGCATGGGAAGTTATGGATAATTGGTCCTTTTAAACCATTCTCTTAGAAATTAACTTTAAACTTTTTTGCTAGATTTACCACTTCGAAAGAGGAATTGTACAAATTTATATAGATATAAGTTCATCTGATTTATGTTTTATTTTCTTCAAACTTGATGTAACGTATCTTTAAATGCATGAAATCTGATCTTCTTAAGAAATTTCTTATTTTTATCACGAAAAGTTTAGATCTTACTTTTCATTCTTTTTTATGTGTGATTGATCTCAATTTTATGTAGTTAGTGTTCTTTATGTAAATGTTCTAATTTATAAACTCAGCTACTTAAATTTGATTCTCCACCCGGAAGAAATTATTCTGTTATGATGTCAGAAGCAGGATTTATATTTGAAGTCATTCTCAATGCTGACACTGGTAATTCACAATAAAATCAAGCTTCTATATGAAATCAAACTTTGATCATGAAATCACCATTTGGTAGGGTTAAAGGCAATCTATCACTTGGAATCCCAAATGGATAGGTGGTGATTATAAAAATTGGCTTAGAGATTAGGCAATTAGATAACCAAGTGAAATAATTGTGCAGGTCTAGCTTACGGTGGTTGGGGTCTTCCATGCCCTTACCCATAAATAAGGCTTCATCTTCATTTTAGTCCTTTTAAGTCGTTTCACTACCCTTGCTCCTTTGTTCCTCCTCTATATTTCCTCACTAAAGTTTCTACTACAATGATCGTTAGCTCAGTAATCAAAAGCCCCAAGATTTTTGCCAAACTAGAATGATAGTCACTTCTTCTACCAAATATAGAAAAACAAGTACCTTCTCTAAGAGTTGCATCTTGATAAGGGATTTATTATGCAAGCTATGATTATTTATGGATTCCTTAACTTACTCGCAGCATAAATTTATGCTTCAACCAAAACCAATCCAGACATCTATTGCTTTCCCTAAAATCACTGAGATCCTAAACATCTTTGAACTCGTCAATGATGTCTGACTCATTCATAAGCATGATTTCCTTCGTCATTTTCCTTCACAAGCAAAAGATTAAAGGCACAAGTCTCTTCAAGCATATGCTTGTTGTGATGGGTTTCAAAGAGAGCAAGTTTCTATATTACAAATGCATCAAGATAGATGCGTTTGTAAAACAAACGGAAGAATTGATAATAAATACTTCTTCATTGAGTCAACCAAGGGGTGGCAAATATAGACAAGGTCAACAAAAATTTAAAAAGAGTTGAAGTTTAATGATATGGTTGACTTAAAGCTTGACGAGTTCTGAATTAAAGAAGGTACGAGCTAGTCCAAAATCAATGACATTTTGAACCTAATTCACTTCCTCAAGATGATTGTTTGACCTGACCAAAGTGAAAAGGGTTTGCATTTCCCTCATAATGAGAATGACAATTATGATTAGATACAATGAACAAAGATGATTTCATAGAATGAATAAAAAAAATCTACCAAAGAAGTTATAATAACCTACTATGTTCATATTTATGCATTAAGTGAAACTACTTTCTTTCCTAACAACCTTCTTCAATTTTATAAAATTATTTTATTTGTATCATTCCATACATATATCCCATGCATGTTTTTACAATGAGATTTTTATTGGTAGCAAACACTAAATTTGCATTTCCTGTCATAAAATCCAATTATTTGTCATTACTTGACCAATTATTAATAATTCGTATAAATATACATCTAATTAATTGACAATAATAAGTAAAATATGTTCCATTAAATTTAAAAAAATAATCTTCTCTAAAAGTTTTAGAAAAAAAAACCTCAGGGTTTTGACAATTAAAAAAAAATTTGGGTTGATCCGATTAATTTTTCAATCAAATTCGGGTCAAGAGTCCCACACATTTAATTTTTTTAGCTAGGGTTCAAGTTGACCCATCAAATCAAATTTGACTCACCAACCCAAATTGAATGAATTTAATTAAGACTTTATGTCAATTAATTAGAGGTGTACTAAATGGGTTACACGGGTTGTTGACCTCATTTTGAGGTCATTATTCTTTTCCTTAGGATCCTAGGATCTAGCTCTAGGGGTTCCTATTGACTATCTTAGAAAACTAGTATTGGAATTCATCCCTTTAGAAATTTCAGTCACTTCCTATTTCTCTTGTGATGTCTTGCATTGATGATCTCAAAACCATCGTTGTATGTAGAGTGGTAAAGGACTATCATGTGGAGATTCAGGGAGAAGTTCCCAATAGGATCTCAAGCCCTCGGAAAAACCTCTTCAGGACTTTATCATCATACACACACACACGAAATACACAAAATTCACTAAGTTGTGCAAAGTTGGACTAGAATTGAGCTTAAAGAATGAGTGAAAATGCAAACTTCTCCAGAAGACCTCTGACAACAAAATGTATAGCGTCAACGCGTCCGGGACATCAATTTTAGCTAGGAAAGATACTCATATTGTCATAATTCTGCACACAAGCAAATTGCACGCAAATCGATGAATTCGTCAAAACGACCTCCGACGACGAAACGGACCACGCCAACGCGTCTGAAACGTCAGAATTACCTAGAAAAGACATTCATTTTGTTATGTCTTGACGCACGAATGAAAAGGGTACAAATCAATTTTTATTTTTTGAAATATTAAATATTTGTATACATTTATATTATTATTTATAATAAAATTTATAACCCTAAATCTTATTTACCTCTTTCCCGCACACTTAACTCTACATTTGACCCATCCCACAGCTCGATCGTTGTCCGGCTCGTCCCTCTCGTGCCCTAAGCTCCCTTGGACAATCCACGCGGCGATCTCCCTCTCTCTTGACTCTTCTTCTTCCTCACGTGGCCGCTCGACCTCTCGACTCTCCAATCATGGGAGCTCGGTTGGCCGACCCTTCTTCTCGAGGCTTTAATTTCTCCTTTATTGTGACGATTTCATCCCTGTTGTTCTATTCGACCACGAAACGGTGGTAGGTGGCGGTTCTCCCCTTCATCTATGTCTATAAAAAAGCTTCCTAAAGTATTGTTTTGGGTTGTTGAGAAGTTTCTAAGAGAAGGGAGGGTTGAGATTGTTTTGCTAGTTGTTGTTTAAGGCTCTTAGGGGAAGGCTCTGCCGAAATTCCTTCTCGGCTAGGTACTTGTGTGTCGGAGTGTTCGTTGGTTGTTGTTTCTTGAAGCTTTCAGAAGGAGAGGGCTCTGCCAAAGTTTTTTCTCTGCTAGATCCTTGTGTGTTGGGTGTTTGGAAGCTTGGTGGCTTTTCTTTTATTTTCTTTTAGGAAATCTCAAGCATGGTATTCATCCATTCTCTTCTCTGTTCTGTTACCCAGTTCAACACATATTGGAGATGTTAAAATAGGGAATGCATACATGAGGCCTTGTTTTATCTTAACTGGTATTTCGTAATGGCATTGATATCATGTATTGGGCCTTTAATATTTTTATTGGATCTGATTTAGAAGTTCTATGTTGATTAGTTGAAATAGCAGTTTAGGGAAAGCATGTTTGGATCCATCGTCACATGCAAATCTTCTTCTTACGCTTCTATTATTTCTATATTTGTATGTTGAAAGCTGAAGCCTTCTTTCTTTTATCCCTGCTTAATCAATTTATTGTTAAAGGAAGAGTAATTTTAGGTAAAGGATTGCTTGCATTTCTTTTCTGCTCGAAATGCTTGGGAAGACACAGTTTTGAACTCTAAAATGATATTTGCTCATCTAGAATTCATGTTAAAAATGAATTGATGTTTTTTTATTATTGTTATTCCTGCGCAGATAAATGCTGAAATTTCTGTACTGATTTTCCACATTTGGTTGGTTCGGTTTTGGCTTCTTCTAAGTTGGATTTTAGCTGAAAGTTCTGTACAATTTTGCCCCTGTCCTGGGCCCAGTTTTGCCTTGAAATAGTTCAGTTTTTGCCCCTTGTGTTGGGCCTGATTTTGTCTCGTGACGGCTGGGTTTTAGTTACCTATTGGGTTAGGTCTTACTTTTGAGTTAGCCCTGTGTTGAACATATTTGAGGCATGTTTTTTTTTGCTATTTTCTTTGATGTCTTTTATGATTGGAATGCATAAACAACTGAATTTTGGTTTTCAAGACTCTTGGTAGTTGTTTTAAGTCCTGTTTTGCTCCTTACAGTTGCTGCCCCTCTTTTCGAATCATATATTGGAAGGAATGATGTCTTTTGAGAGCTTTTAAAATTTATTTCAGGAAGTCTTACTTTTCGAAACACCTGCAGTTGGAAATGTGAAATTTTTTAAGCTTTTTGGGCTTGCTTTGTGGCCCTGTGTTGCTTTTTCTGGCCTTGAGCCTTTCGGTTGTGAACTTTCTTTTGTTGGGTTGGGAGCTTATACTTAAAGGGTTGTTGATTTCCCTTGGTTGTCCCTGGCCGTGAGCCTCCATGCTGTGATTTCCTGTTGCTTGCTCCTACTCGTGAGCATCCTTATTGTGGTTCCTTCTGTGTCGTTAGTTGGTGGCTTTCCCTCTTTGGCTACCCTTACCCGTAAACTAGTAAATGTTGTTCTGGGATGGTGGTTTCTCTGGCTGCTTCCACCCAAGAGCACCTAATTGGGATTCCCCTTATACTGGGCTCGGTTTGGTGGAAATCATGTTATGTTCTTCGCTCTCTTTTGCTGGGTTTGATTGAGTTGAAATTGCGTCTTGTTTTGTCCCTATGTTGGGCTCGGTTTGCCCCCTGTATGGACCCGGTTTGCCCTTTGATGGGCTCGGTTTGGCTCCTTTTGGGATTGTGTTTTGGCTGAAATTTCTTTCTATTTTAGAACCTTGGTGGGCTCGATTTAGCCCTTTGCTGGACTTGGTTTGATCGGAAGTTTTTCATATAACGTTCCTCCTGAGATTTTTATTGGTAATCAAGTTTGTCACCCCAAAATTCATGATTTCAATATCTACTTCTATATGGGAATGTTTGATATAAACGAATCAATTCACTACCATGTCTTGTTCAATAAAATGGCTTTAATCTAGATAGTTTATGTGAGTTTGTCCATTCACTCTCTTATGTATATCAAAAAAGTGCAATGGTAATATTTGTGGTGCTTTACTTCTTCACTCTTTCTCTCTCTATCACTCCCTTTCTCAGGTTCTTTCTCTCACTCTCTATTGCAATCTCTCTCCCTTTATCTCTCTCTTGCTCGCCCTCTATCCTTCTCTCACTTTCACTCCTACCATGTCTTGCTCAATAAAATGGCTTTAATCTAGATAGTTTATCTGAGTTTGTCCATTCACTCTCTTATGTAGATCAAAGGAGTGCAATGGTAATATTTGCGGTGCTTTCCCTTTGCTGTGAAGCCGATTTAGTGGTTTTGGTCTGTTGCCTTACTCGTGAGCATCTCAGTTGGGTTTCCTTTTGTCCTGTTTGGTTGTTCTTGCTTTCCCCTTTGCTGTGAAGTTGGTTTGGTGGTTTTGGGGCTGCTACCTTTACCCGCAAGCATTCCAACTAGTTTTCTTTTGTCCTGTTTGGTTGTTCCCTGCTTCCTTCTTGTTGTGAAGCTGGTTTGATGGTGTTGGCTGCTGCCTTTGGCTGTGAGCTTGTTTTTTGGGGCTGGGTTGTTCTCTTTCTTGTCCCTAACCGTGAGCTTAAGGCGGTGATTTTGGTTGTTGTCTTTGTTGTCCGTGACTGTGAGCTTGTTTTGGGGTTGGGTTGTTCTCTTTCTTGTCCCTACCCGTGGGCTTATTTTGGGGCTTGGTCGTCCCTCTTGGTTGTCCCTCTCTGTTGCCCCTAGCCTTGATCACTTATTTGGTTTTATTTGGATGATTTCGTGCTTATATGATAGGGAAAGCTTTTGGTTGGAGTTGGATGGCTTTAGTGTCTACGAGCTTTTGGGAATTTCGAAAGTTTTCGTTAGTGGATTTGCTTGATTTGTGAAATTTGAAGGCCTCTACAGCTTTATGTTGGAAAACATGAGATGATATAAATCGGATTCATAAAGAATTTAACTTGTCAAATTGTTGTTCATAAAAGAGTTTTGAAAGTTTGATATTAAAATTTGGATAATATAAATGTCACATTTGGGTTCAGGCTTGGGTGTGTGAGTACATATAGGTGGTGGAGTTGTGGGTATAATTGTCATATTAGTTTTGGGTCCGTTTCGACCTGTTCGAAACAAAATGTGGAAATTATACCCTTTTTGAGTTGATCCAATTATAAAAGTTGAGAAAATGATATCCTCTGGATTGATTCAAGAATTTTAGGCTCTCTTTTCAGATCTTTTTGACATCGTTTTGAGGGTTGCTTCACCCTTTATCCTTTCGATCTTTTGGGTGAATCAATTCCTCCTCTCTCTCATCCTCATTTTATTTTTTTTCTTGTTTTTTGGTTTGATTTCTTGTGCTTATGTCTAACACATAAGTGCTCATATATAGCATTTTGTTATATATGAAACCATCAAACAAGGTCGTAAGTAGGTCGGTTTTATTTTGAGACTTAGGGCGATGATGACAAAGGCACGCCGATGGTAGAGCAAAATGATATTTCATCCTACGATATCAGAACTCAATCCTGGGATCTGATAAATTGTATGATGACAATATCATTCACCGACACAAGACTAGCGAGGGACTCGTACCGTCTTAGGTTGTTAGCGGTAATATGCCCGGCGACGTGATCGATTCGTGGACAACTATACTTTTAAAAAAAAAATTATAAAATAAATTGATAAGAACACATACAATATTTTTACTACGAAATTAATACAACTTTCTTTTTGTATGTCTAAAATTCATGTGCATACTAAAATATAAATTTTAAATGTGTTACAACTTGATTGTCCACTTGTTGATTACCGATATCAGACTAAGAAGTACCCTCTTAAGTTAGGTTTAGTAAAACACTCTTCTAGTTGAGTGGCGGGCTCTATACATCCAGGTGACCGATAGTAGCCTTCAACGTCCCTCCAGTACAAATATATTATATTTGAGTCTAGCCCCGACCCCAGTGTTCGCGGTCCCCTCTTTTCGAATTTTTCGTATGTTTTATTTGATTTTTTGGGAAAAGCACTCGTGGTCCCTTTTTCCGGAATCTTCCCGAGATTTTCATAATTTTCTTGGAATTTTTATTTGTCGATTTTCTCGAGTTTTCCGTCGTTGGTCATTTGTCGATATACAGGTTTGATCTACATTACAGCATTTTACTTCATAGTATATTGTAATGTTCTTCTTCTTTACTATACATTCTATTGTTATTCTCTTGTTATATTGCATGTTTTATTATTCTATTATACACTACCTTAGTGTAGGAAAACCTAGTGATTACATGTACCCTTAAAACTAATACCAAACCCGAAGATGGTATGACGAGAAGATCAGAACAAACACCGTGGGCAGCATAACGATGACATATTGAGGAACCACTTCAAGATGAATCTGCAACATCAAAACACATTCACATCACTAATCAATTTCTTAGTTTAAATAACAACCCATAGGATTCCGATGTGGTTTGACTAGCGCAGCGTAAACCCTCATATCACATTTAGGCTTTTGCACAACCCTGCTGAAAAATTATAAGTCCTAAGACTTTTAGAATTTTGATGTTACTGTACGGTATGGTGTAAATCCTCCTATCTTTTTAGGTTATTTATATGATCAGATATCGTGCAAATATAAGTCCTAAATTTTAAAAAAATTGCAGGATTAAACATTAAACAACATCATTTCAAAGACATCAAGTCAAACATAAGAATAATTGGGAAGTCATCAAGGTTTCCCCTGGATCTGTGATATCTCCTACTATTCATTCATTTGGATTCCTTAAAATAATTGTTTCTGTTTGAGTCACTCCCATTTAATTTTCCCATGTCCAATCTTGGAAATCTAAACTTTGAAATCTTGAAGGCAGAACAACTGATCTTAATCGAGAGTTTTCTTAAGTGACCCCGGTCATTTAAGATGTAATTAACTATAGGGGTTTGCCACTATAGGGAACTTGGAACCCAGGTAAAATAAACTCTATCTAATCCTCATATTGGGTAGAAGAACTTTTTGGCCTCATATAAAATATTTCGCAGACCAAAGGGATGTCACAAATTCTTTAGTTTAGGCGATTGAGTCTACTACAAGTGATATTTTTATTCTTCGGGCTAATTGTATTACTTGCGGTATCGTGCTTAGTCATCCAAACTATCCAAAATATGAAACTTGTTTGGTTTCATATATTTTTAAAATAAAATATCACTTTTAAAAATCATATTTACATCAAAACTATTTTTTCATATTTATAAAAATCATTCCTTTCTTTTCAAAATTAAAATAACGGCCAATAAGGTCGGGTTCAAGTCAATCGGGTTGAAGACGGGTTGAGTCGTGGTCAAACAATTCTGAGTCAGGTCAATTACAGGTCAAACCCAAACACAATCCACGACCCAATTTTGACACCCCTAAAAATACCAATATATTCGCTCGACTACTAAAATTGATAAGCAAATTTTCATATGTTCTCTTTTGATGAAACAATATCTTTTTTTTTTTATTTATGTTGGTATTTCCTCCTGAAAAAATACACAATTGAAAATATATTGCTGTTACATAAACAAAAAAAAATGCAATTGTTAGCCATAACAATATAGCATCAAAAAAATCACTTTTCACTCCAAAGGACCAAGAGATGACAGATGCGATAATGCCAGTAGCCTGGGATAACATGAGAAGAATAAGTTGATGAGTTTGTGCATTTGATAGAATGGATAAACAATTAGGATATTAAAATATTTGAATAAGTAAAGGTTGAATAATAGAGTTGATTAATCGTATATGGTTAAAGCCAATTACCAAATGATGTATTAACAGCTAGAAATCAGTGTTTTTAAGAAATTGAGCTGTGGACTGTTAAGTGCATTACTTTTTGTGGTATGTCAAAAATACTCTTTAAATAAGATCATCACCTTCCCCAACTTAATCATCATCCTTCACTTCAAACATTACCCAACTAATTCAAATCTCGAGCTAAACAGCTGAAATGGCTTAATAATTATATTTCTGTAAAGCAAACTTAGATATCATACGATTGCCCAAAAAAGATGTACCCAATTATAAAAAAGAACACCCGGCCACTGATAAAACATCAAACTTAGTGAAGTAAAGGTACTTAAAGTCAAACATTCTTGATAGATTACGCTCCTTCAGGTCCTTCCATACGCTTAAAGATAAAAATCGCTGCTTACGTCAAAACAAATGTTTCCTGATTGTTTCTCATTAAACTATTTTAAGCCACTTAAACCTTTATGAAGAAAATAAAATGTTCAAGTCAACATAAAAGCACTTTATATAAAAGAGAATGTTGTTGCCTCTTTTCAAATTCATTTCATTGACATAAATTACCAAAATCAGTTTAGAATGTGCAAGAACTTTAGAACCAGACACACATTTCGACCAGCTTATTCTTTAAAGAACAATGCTACTAGCTGAATTTAAGAAAACAACGAAATCTATAGCGTATGAAAATAAATGTGACCCGAACCAATTAAAGCCCTGAACAAAGGTTGAATGTATATTGCAAAAAACCATAGGAAAGCACTACCAAAATCCAAAGATAAAATGCATAAGCAAAAAGCAAAAGATAAAGAAAAACACAAGTAAAACTGACAGAAATGGCATAACTCGGGAGAAATATCCTCCTGATGTTGCTTAACATATTCCTTCAAGAACAGTGGTATGTGAGACAAACTATTCAAAACCTGTAAACTACATACCTTCTATGTAAAAGCATTATCAATAACAGAAGAGAAAATTAATAAATGAAGCACATTATATGCTAAGTTTAAAATTAAAGAAATATTAAGTAAAAATAAAGGTAAATATAAAAAATTATTTAAAATTTCTCCCCTTTTCATTTCGTTTAATTCCTCGAGTGATGCAAGGATTTGAAGGAATTTAATGGAGAACTAAATATTAGATGCAACTGGAATGGTTTCAATGTTCCGAACAAAACTTCAATAAGATTGGTTAACAAATGGTGTTCAAATAAATATCTTTATCCTTCTTATCCCAAATCTTTGTGAAAATCTAAGATGCATACTCATCATAGAGTAAGAGGCGGGATCATTGTGATGCACGACCGACCTAGAAAAGTATACCTATTATCTCATCTCCAGTAGCTCAATCAGAAACAAGTCAGAACTAATAATCAAGAATCACTTTTCACTTCATCCAATTGCCTAAAATGAATGTTCAATATGAAGAATCAAACAAACTATGCATATGGAAAAGGATCAATTTCCTTGAAGATAACTGGGTAAAGATCAACCAAACTGGTCTGCTACAAAATGAGAAGTAAGAAAGACCAACAATTCCATCCCAACTACAAAATCACACAAAATACATAAATAACAAACAAACTAAATATATAGAAAGAAGCTTAACTCAACAACCAAAACATGGAAAGACAAACTTAAAACAACCAACCCAACATTCTAACCCCTATAAAATCATCCAAAAATAAATAAAAAGATAATATATAAATATATGACACGAAAAGAAACTGTGAGATTAATAACCAACCCGAGTAGGAGTATAATAACTTCTATAAGAAACACACAAGCAATGAAATTATGCTTTATCATGGAATCAGCTCGGAAAATGGCTACTGAAAAATCAG
The DNA here is from genome assembly GCA_003013225.1 of Phalaenopsis aphrodite. NCBI lineage: Eukaryota > Viridiplantae > Streptophyta > Magnoliopsida > Asparagales > Orchidaceae > Phalaenopsis > Phalaenopsis aphrodite. Next base: position 982,665 of record NEWO01000076.1, read on the forward strand.
CAAAGTATGAAGATAAAAGAAATAGTGAGAAGAAGGCCACCACAAAATTAGAGGATCGGCACTAAGGAACTAAGAAGAAGGCAGATACGATGATAACAAGGAGGAGGAGAACTTCTAAAATTAGAATAAAGCATGTACAAATGGCATTGTAATCATTAAAAAAAAACAACATCAGATATTCAATTGGAAGCAAATCAAACACAACATACTAGCATAATCAAGAAAAATGAGCAATAAAAGGGTCAGAAATAAGGCACTATATGCAGTACAAACATGTATTAAAAATTGGAATCAAAGTGAGTAAAAAATGAAAGCTCATGACAATATCAATCCCACTGCGCAGCTCATAAAATCTCAAAACCCAAAGAACACAACATATCGGCACTATATACAGATCGAATACAAAATTCCACATCAAACAGAAGTACATGTCATTAAAGGAAATGCAATACCCCACTATTAACGTTGGTAAAAATAGAAACAGTATACATTCAGTAGGAAATCATCACCATCTTTATCAATAGCTTTATCCTAACTATTAGGAATCTGCTTTATAAATCCTCCATTTCTCTTTGTTTAGAACAAAAAAAAAACACACACACACACAAAATACCAACTTCAAAATTAGCAATCAAACTTTAACAAGATTGAAGAATCTTCAAAATAGCTTCATAAAAACCACAAAATAGGGGAATATTATAGTGATTGCATGAATCATCTCTGCAATGCTTGGAGAGGCTAAATACACCACTCATCAAACCTCCCTTAAGCACAATCCTCGTACAGTGAGCATACCCTGTTGTATATGCCAACATTAAAATTCCTTAGTCCCATCTCTTAACTTGAAATACACCTTTTCAAACAAAGGTGTTAGTGTGATTATGACAATAAAGAGTTATAATAATAAATATCAAACTTTAAGTGCTGGATATGCAAATGCATAAGAATTGTGGGGTATGTACGTAAATTTCCCTTTTTAAAATCAACAATCAAACAGTCCAGAGATTTGGTTGGATTTAAGAATTGACGAGTATCATCAGCATTTATTAAATTATAATAAATTTCACTTTAATAGGATTTCTCACATAAAGATTTACTAAATTATATTTTCAACCAAACAGGCCGAACCACGGGGATTACTATTGGAATAGCTCATAAAACACTATAATCACCAGCGCGAAAAACTAGTTCTAAAGAATTATTGAACGAGAAACAGTCTTGATTAGCTTTCCTTGAAATTAGCCCACATGGCACCGCGGCAGCTATATCACGTCATTCAGAAACCAGGAAAATAAAAAGTCAGCCACATGAAATATGCCAGTCAGTGATTCTGAAAACGCCAAAAACAAAAGAAAAAAAAAATCCAAGCTCCATCATAAAAAAATCAGCGCTGAACAAATCAGATTAGACCCAAAAAAAAAAAGCTATAAAGCTATAACAAATATCACACAACGCAATTAACCATATTAAATAATACTGAATCAATCCAAAAACCGGCCGAAGAACACGAATTGCAGCACAACAACCACAAAACAGAACAAAACCCTACGAAGCTTTTGCGATCCCTGCCGAAGAAATAACACAAACCGATGAACGAAGAATGATCGTGCAAAATATAAGAGATAGTTGTTTACATATGATCGGAGGAGAGCCATCCCGAAACGTATATGAGGGACGGTGAATTTTCTTCAGGGTGATTTGGAGAGGAAGACGTGGAAGACTGCTGCAGCTCTGCGTACAACAAGGAGAAGCCGATTCACATCCTCATGCCCTCGGTTTTGTGATCGGAAGGAGGAGACGTTGGAGATCCGTAAAAGCTGCGTGAAGAAATGTAGGGGTGCTTGGAGGAGCAGAAAAAGGTGGCGTTGTTTTTCCGCAGTGGAGTACAGTCTCAGAATTTGTTTTTCCGTAATTTTCGCTGCCATAAAATTTTGCGGGAGGGTACATGATGATTTGGCAGGTGAAACTTGAGGCCGTCTGATCAGATTAGACGGTTCGTGATCGACAATTATTGGGAGTGTGGGATATATATATATATATATACCCACCATAAAACACCGAGAAAAAGAAAATATAACCAGAAATAGAAATTCTAAGAAGGAAAATACTATTGATAAGAAATAATAAAAAAACTATCATAAATATCCAACACAGAGAAACACCGAAATAGTGAAATTTTCGAAAGTGAGAGAAGAAACAACTACCAACTGGGACACTATGGATAGAAACTGCCACCATAATTATGTTAAGAGGCACAGCATTTCACGAACAAAATATCAATAGAATTTAGAGGCCTTCAACAAATTTTTATCATTTCGTCATGAATCATGTAAAATAATATTTTTAATAAAAAATATTTAAATTTTGATAAAAAATTATTCGTAATTATGATTTGAGCAAACTTACAGTCAAATTAACCAGTTCAATCAGACAGATCCAACTATATCAAAATTAGTTCAATTCAAATCAAATAAGATTCTAAACAAGGCATTAAATCATGTTTAAAAGTTTTACAAAAACGTTTATGAGCTCAAATGAATGTCAAATCGGGTGTGTTTGTAGTCGAGTTTAGCATCTCGATAAGACGAATCCAACGAGTCCAAAATTGCTCAATTTAGACATTGTTAAGGCCCTCAGATATTCATTAAACACTGTCTGATTAAAGAAAGCTTTTCAGACCTTCAGATCAAAAATGTTGATATTACTGCATTAATTGCACCCGGAATTCTATAAATAAAGTCATACCTCTTCTTGAAAGGAGGAGGAAGCTTGGAGAACGAGATAAAGTCCAGCATCACTTCACCGACCACCAGTCGTTGTTTGTCACCAACCATAACTCATTGATCGCCACTAATCACCATCAGCCGCCACCCACTCCTTCCAACGAAGCACTCTGCGAAGCGACAACTGATATCATGAATTCATGAAGTAACATGCAAATAGGCGCATCATCCCGACATTGAGATGTCACCCCAAAGACAATGTAACAATGCATCTTGAAAATGGAGTAGCGAACCACCCTGCACACGCTCATGTATCTCCCTAATCCAATTGTTGAGACTTATAGACGTCATCATAACTCACAACTATAGCTAATGTGCTAATAATGGCCTATGTGGTTCACAACTCCTATAGCTCCTAACTTCAAACCCTGCAGTCTACGGACACTACTACTCCTGACTACGACCTACGTAACCAGGTACAACCTACGTGGTTCTCAGCTTGTGCAACTAATGACTCTGACCCCTAGTGACCTAGAAATGTCGTTACTGCTCGCGCACTATAGCATATATAACCATCTATGGCCTATGTGTTCCACAGCTCGTGCAGCTTCCGACACCGGTTCCCGTGGTCTATGAACATCATTACTACTCACCATTGTTATCTAAGTAACAAATTACGACCTATGTGGTCTACATTTCTCAAAACTTCATACTATGGCTTATCTGGCCAATAAACAATTCTGGAGCAACAATGTACAACATGCACAACGGAATACCACCTACACAACAATTGATTATTGTCATTGTAGCCTGTCGTTCCCAAAAACTACAGTCAAATTATGGTTATAAATATTTATAATTTCATTTTCTATAATTATGGAGAATAATAGACATGTGTACTCATCATTCACAGTTAGGGCTGTCAAAAATACTTGTTGTCCGCGAACAGTTTGTGTTTGGTTCGTCGATGAGTTTGTGTCTGATTCGTTCGATAAGTAGACGAGACGAACGTGAACATTTTTTTTCGTTCGGTTAGTTAAACGAACCAAACACAAACAGTGATGTGTTCGTTCGTGTTTGAATCATTATTGTTCGAAATATAAAATAATTTAAAATAATTATATATATAAAATTTATGATATTTTAAAAAATTAAAATTTATAAATTAAAATATATAATAAATTAATAATATTAATATATTCATATACTATATTAGTAATATACTAATATAGATATTATATATTTATATAATATAAATTATTATATCTATATATATATATATATATTAGGGATGTCAAATTGGCTCGTAGTTCACGAACAACTCGTCTTCGACTCATTCGTTAAGAAACAAACACGAACAGTGACTTCACTAATAATTTCAAACACGAGTTTATTTCAAACAAACCAAACACGAACACAAGCTTTGTTCGTTCGTGGTCGGTTCATTTACACCTCTATTCACAGTGGATTATTTCAACTAGGCTATGCCTCATAGTTTTTCCCCATTTCAAGGGTTTTTTTACCTAAATAAAAAGTCTAGATGTCTCCTCCTGATTGCTTCTTTTCTTTTATCTAAGTGTGTGATGAATTCTCAGTGGATTATTCAACTAGGCTAGTCCTCATAGTTTTTCCCCATTTCAAGGGTTTTCTACCTAAAAAGTCGAGATGTCTCTTCCTGCTTACTTCTTTTCTTTTATCTGAGACTCTAAGTATGTACTGAATTTTTGTGCAATGCCAAGATGATAATACAATACTCTACCACCATGAATTTTTTAGACGCATCAATTTGACATCGTTTCTAGGAAACGAAGTACTGTTTGACACCATCTTTAACTCTGAGGCGTGAAGCCCCTACTTCATTTTCCAATGATGTACATCATCCAACTGGCGAAGGAAACACATTTGCATCTAGAAGATCAACTCCGAAGCATTCTTTGATGTGGGGGCAATATTCACTACAGTCTCAAGAGGTCGTTCACATCAACATCATGGGCACGATTGTTGTGGAGTTGTCTTCTTGCATCATATTCAGACACAAAGTCTATCAACTTCTTCTAGGACGAGGGAAACCTTCATTACAATCTCAAAAGATCATTCACATTAACGTCCCGGGCACTACTGTGGTAGGGTAATCATCTCATAAATTATAAGTCATCGAGAATCGCTCATGAACTCGGGGCAATCTTCACCACAAATGATGATTTATTAGCGCCCCCTCATTGTACCAGAGTTCCTCGTCAACCAGATCAGGAAGTTGATCTCTTCAAGGTTTGGTACATGGGTTATCTGACAAAACTTGTGTGGAAAACATACTCGTCAGAGGAACAATAAATTCAAAAGCAGCAACAGACAAGTTGTCAAACATTATTCTTGATCATGACTGCAACCAAATTTGTAAAAAAACACAGGTTTTATTGTGACAAAAGCCTCAATCTCGAGAAATGTAAAGCATCTCTGACATCTCATTATGGGCTTAATATATCACAGAGAAACTCGATTCAATCTCTTCCATCACAGACTACTGTTGTCAAGCAGAAACTTCGGCTAACAACCTCGGATATGTCAAAAATCCTTAGTGCATTTTCTTCGACCTCTTCCATAACAAGCTTCAGTCGTCAA
>NEWO01000076.1:988036-1008993 GCA_003013225.1 Phalaenopsis aphrodite
AAATACTCGTCAGAGGAACAATAAATTCAAAAGCAACAACTGACAAGTTGTCAAACATTATTCTTGATCATGACTGCAACCAAATTTGTAAAAAAACACAGGTTTTATTGCGACAAAAACCTCAATCTCGAGAAATGTAGAACATCTCTGAGATCTCATTATGGGCTTAATATATCACAGAGAAACTCGATTCAATCTCTTCCATCACAGACTACTGTTGTCAAGCAGAAACTTCGGCTAACAACCTCGGATATGTCAAAAATCCTTAGTGCATTTTCTTCGACCTCTTCCATAACAAGCTTCAGTCGTCAAACGAAAGCTTCCTCTTTCCTTCGACCTCATCTATAACAAGTTACGCTTGTTAAACAAGAGTTTAGTCTGACAACCTCAGATAGGTTAATCATTCTCAGTTGATTTCATATGACTTTGTCAGTTACATGTCAATTTCACTGCGCATCTCCGACTATACAACTCATGACAGGTTTTACATCAATAATGGATTTTTTTTTTCAAATATGCTCCAACAAGGCTACAATCGCTGGACATACATTCTTCAACTAACAACTTCAGAAAATTTGATTAATCACAGTGGCTGACAAGATCTCAACTGACAACCCTGAAAGTCGGGCTCAAGTGACAAGACTCAATGAGAAACCATCATGCCCCTCAAAGACGAGCCTGATAAGCAAATCTTCTTATATAATTGATCGATGATGGTCAAACAACTATAATCTAGCAAAAAAGTGATTTGGCGGTAGTAATCGGACGATGACAATCTAATGATGAGGGACTAGTGAACATATAAAAAACACTCGATCCAGCAATAATGGATGGGCTATGACAATCCAACAAAGGTGGAAGAGCAACATTGATTGTACTAAGGTGGACATGAGATTAGGCTCCATCAATAATGATCTAGCAGAGTTCAAGGACTTAATAGACCTCTAGGTTCCCTCTAATTTCCATTCATAATCCTCACTTTATGCATGAAAAAAGTTTATGTCCGTATTTCGGTCGTAGTTCTATGTGCAGACTCTAATAACATGTTGCAGCATGTGCTACATTGAAAATGTTATTTTGAAGTTATTGAATTGAAATCATGGAGGTTTTTTGGGGTTATTTCACAATTATTAGAAACTCTTATAATACACTTCAATGATTCTAAATAACACCGCATAAGTTATTTCAAGGTTATTGAAATAAAATATATGAGTTTCTCTTTAATAACCCATCAATAATCTTCGCGTTATTATTTCAAAGTTATTGAAGTAAAATATATGAGTTTTTTCTTCAATAACCCCGAAATAATCTTCGCGTTTCGAGGTTATTGAAGTGAAATATTTGAGTTTCTCTTCAATAACTTTGAAATAACCTCCGCGGATCCAATCAATAACCTCAAAATAATCTTCGAGATATAGTATACGTGATGACATATTATTGAATTCTGCACGAAGAGCTTCGTCCATAGTACAGACATAAAATATTTCACTTTCAGAAAGGTTTTTTTTTTCCCTTCAAATTTAAATAACAATAATATCTAGGCCACTTCACCCCAAAGCTATTCACTTAATTATGAAGTGCTTTTTTAGGTGCTGTTAGGATCATTAATGAAAGTTAAAAAATAGCAAGTCTATATACTCATAATGATAAAAGAAGTTATCACATCATATATAAATATAAATGAAATTATGATAATATTACCACTCTATCCAACATTACACAAGACTTAACGCTAGAAACTCATCTAGCCCGCGAAATCACACTCCCACCCGGTTAACGGTGACCTTCTCTAGGACCAAGTCAAAAACCTTTAAATTAGTGGTCATCAAACCTTCAGCTCACCGCCAGCCTGCCTTCCAGTTATAAACTCCTCCCGACTCCTCTCCAAGATCTCCCTCAACCTTTCTCTACGCTCTAGTCATCTGCCGGCCTACCTAACCCTACTGCCGGATCTCTCACGAAGAAGAGGAGGAAGATGAGAGAGATTCTCCACATCCAGGGCGGGCAGTGCGGCAATCAGATCGGGGCCAAGTTCTGGGAGGTGATCTGCGACGAGCACGGGATCGATCGCACTGGAAAGTATAGTGGAGATTCCGATATCCAGCTTGAGCGGGTCAATGTATACTACAACGAGGCCAGCGGTGGGAGGTACGTACCCAGGGCGGTGCTTATGGACCTTGAGCCCGGCACCATGGATTCCTTGAGATCTGGTCCCTACGGGCAAATATTCCGGCCGGACAACTTTGTGTTTGGACAATCTGGTGCGGGTAACAACTGGGCTAAGGGACACTACACGGAGGGAGCTGAGCTCATCGATGCTGTTCTAGATGTGGTGAGGAAGGAGGCTGAGAATTGTGATTGCTTGCAAGGTAAATGAATTTGAGCTTTGTGATGGGATGCGGGGTATTATCTTTGGTTTTTGACTGCTTGTTCTGTTATTGCTCGAATTATTGGTTTGATTATTGAGAAAATTTTGTCGGTGGGGACTGTTTGCTCTCGATGTCGCGGTTGGTTGAATTAGGGCAGTATTTTTTTTTCTTATGATGTTCTGTTTTGTAGAATATACCTAACGATATAAGTTTCTGGATTATGGTTTAGATTTATTTGGTTTTGAAAGAGTAAGAAAATATTTTATGGAGGCTTAAAGATAATTTTATAAAATCCGACCGCTGAAAAAGTTGTTGTTATGTTGGCATAGTTTGGTTAAAATGATAATGTTTAAATAAATGTATGGAAAACTAACAAGGATGAATCAAGAATTGATTATACTAGACAAACACATAAAGTAATATTTAACGAAAATAAATTATATGAAAATTTATTTTGGTGCTTTGGATGCCTACAAAGATGTTAGGGATATACTAATTAGACTTGTAGTTTGAATTAGTATTATAGGATCTGGAAAGATAAATGTTAGACCTACTGTAAGATGGATTGAAATTATTCAGAATAAATTGTGAAGAAAAGTTTTAACTCATAGATCATATTGAATGGGATGGAGTGAACAATAAAGATTCAAAAACCGGAACTGAAATAGTTGGAATAAAGCTAATAAGACATAAAGCTTCAACTTGGGGTCATTTTATTTATTTCTTAAACCATTAAATTCGTTTTAAGTTATTCCTATTTTGCATATTTAAACATTACATTTATTTAAATTATTACATGAAAGTAACCATTATTGATGGTTGTATACTTCTAAATGATATTTAAATAAATATAAAATGATAAATAGTAGAGGTTGTTTGTGATTTTTTTTAGAAGTGTGTACGTTATTAATATATTTAAAAAAAGTAAAAATGATTTTATAAACAATTTTATAAAGAATAAAAAAAATTGTAAAAATATGGATTCATTTCACTAAAATAATGCTAGTACTAATGCTAATAATGTGGTCTAAATGCATAGAATTCATTCAATGTTTTTAGCTTAACATGACATTTCTTTTCATCATGATGCTATGATTTGCTGTATTTTAATAAAACAACTAGCTTGAAGCGAAGAAAGGATTTTATTATTAATAATAAAATTCATAAGCAGGAGCAAATTTTTTTATTCAGTACAAGTTTTGGGTTTTCTTTTTTACAAAACATGCTTTGCGGTCTTATTTGTAAAATTTTGAAATATGAAAGTGTGGATTATTGAATCTTAAAAGCATGACCAGTATTTTTTTTTTGTCTCCCTTGAAATTCAAAAGTCAATATTCATAAAATTCTCATGTTTTTGGCTAGAATGTTAGTGTATTCAGTAATAAATGATGACTATCGTAGTATTGAATATATGTATATCTATTAAATTTAGCATATTATCCTTTTAAAATGAAGGGTTCAAGGTTCTTTTCAAAATAAATGGTTGGATTTTTATTTTGAGTGAAAACTAAGCCATATTTTCATAGTTAAAATATATATTATATTGGATTTATACTATTATGCACTTCAAATTGGTTTAGAAGATGGATTAAAATATTAATTTTGGAAATAGATAGATAAACTACTACAACATATATTGACGAAAGAACTGATATTTATTTTTGGTTATTTAAAGAATATAGGTTATAGTAAGATGTTCTGTGAGAGGCTTTATGGTAGATATAAAATGGTAGATAGAAATCAAGTGGGACAAGATATGTTTGATTTTATGATGAGTTAGTAAATTATGGGAAGGGTATTAAATGTATATTGATTTGTTATTTATTATATGGATTTTATTCTAGAATTCAAAATCAAAATCGAATATATTTAATGGAAACTGTTTTTTTAATAATTTGTTTTTGAATAAGAGGCTTATAAAGAATAATTTTCGTAAATATGATTATTATATGATAAGAGTTTTCAAATCTTATATTTGATAAGATACAAAACAAAAAAAAATTTAAATGTTACAAATGCATACATATTATATTGGTAGAATTTGTCAACTTTACTAACAAAGCTTATGATATTGAAATAGATGAGAATCATCTTGTAAAAATTCTAAAGTGATTTAGGAGTGAGTTTTACAATACAACATTAAAGTGTTATGAATATATATTTTAAGAGTATAAAGAAAGCAAATAAAATAAATAATTATATTAGGATAAGGTGTTGCAATTTGAAATATGAGAAATTGTTAACATAAATATGTGTTGCTAAGTTATAAAAATCGACGTCTATCACAAATTTGGTTGATGTTGATTAGTTTGTGCAATAATTTATTAGACGATAGAGTGGCCATAATTCATTGTGCCAACACTAATAATTTTTCTCTTTCTGTTATATGTTAAGGATATGTAGCAACCTTTTTTTAACTCCAACAGAGCAAATTTAGTATAGTCATCCGTCATGTGTCTAGATCATTCACTGTTCATGTATGATTTGTGTTTATTGATTTTAGAGTTAATTGAAATATGTTACTTGAGCTGGAGAGAGAGAGAGAGAGAGAGAGAGTGTGTGTGTGAGAGAGAGAGAGAGAGAGTTATAAATATTATTGGATAGCTTAAAACTTTCTGTTGAACTTTAAATTTCATTTTCTATTGCATTATCTATTTTCAACATTGTCGCTAGGGTATTCCTGCTGGACTATTGCAACCAAATGTGAAACTCATCAATTTCTCAGGATTTTTGCGTCTATTATTAAGGTCACATTGTATCATTTTGTATGTTGTTTCTTATTCTATGGTGCTGCTTATATTTCATTTATTACGCTTCTTCCCAGTTTGGAATTTTGACTTTGGGAAGATTCAATTCTATATTTAAATTGAACCAATAAAACTTCCATGAATAGGAAACTCTGTGGCCTCCAATAATTGAACTTTATTCAATAAAAAATTTTAATTCATATTTTATTCTTGTCTGAGTTGGACGTGTGATTCTTTTAAATGTTGTTTAAGTGTGACTATCTAATTTTGGTGGAAGTTATCTCTTTATATTGGTGTGATTCAAACAAATTTATTTTTAATTTGGTGAACTATTTCCTTTATCAAGTTTCTTCTCAATAACTTGTTAGTTTTGCTAGAGTTCATAGTTTTGTTAAATTTGTGACATATAATGGAAAAATTACAAGTCTTGTTCATTTTTCTTGGTTATAATTCCTTATGGATTTATTCAATTTTTTTTCCTTCACATATATTTTTTTATTTGGGTTTTAATTCTCTCTAGTAACCTTGCATATTTAGTGGTTTTGGATATATGCAAATACCAGGTTCACTTGCATGAGCTACATTTATTTCATCATTATAGTTTCATTAGGAATCAAACCCTAAATCATCTTTTTGATCAAATTGGTATTTGAGCTTATGATTGTATTGTTTGGTTATTTAAAAGTAAGGTATTTTAATGGGTCAATTAAAATATTTAATTAATTTTGCAATTTAAATGAACTGGGTTGGTGTGGCTCAGACCAAAAACATGATTATCACCAGGTTCAAAATTGCATCACAATTTTCAGTTGGAGGTCTATGTTTAGTGAATTTTTAGGCGGATCAATAATTAGAATATTTCTTTGAATTATTTGATTAAAAAGAAATTAAAATTGCACAAACAGAAGCAGTGGAACATGCTTAATTATTTGGCAAATTGTTACATGTAAAATGAAAACAACACGGGTCAGTATAAAATATATGCCTAAAAAGCAATAGCAGCCACTCAGTGCATATTGGACCAATTTCAGATTCAATTTAGGATTTGTAGACAATATAATTCTAATGTGTTTGAATATTATGCAAGGTACAACGTACAATTGCTACATAGGATTCACCTTTAAACGATTTGTTATTGCTGCTTGTTTCATTAAAGATTATAGACGAGAATTTAGGAAAAAAACTAATCAATAATTCATCTAAAACAACATTTGAGATTTTATCTGGATCTTTGAGTATTAATGCATTGATCGAGCTTTCTATTATGCTTATTATACCTATGCTTATATGTAAATAAATTTCACTAACATCTCATTCAAAGTCTATGGAAAATATACTAATGTAAAAGGTCATGCATGATTGAATTTGATTTTCTCAAATAGATTTTATTTCATGAAAATTCTTTTGAAGATGCATTAGATACGTAATTTGATTTGTAGTTGCATCCAATTTTATATCTCATATTTAAATTGAATATGCACCTATATTTTATACAAGAGTCGGTATGGAGCTTGATAAAAAATTGAATACAATATCTTGCCTTAATCTAAATTTCTAATGGAAGCTTAGTATATGCCTAGATGTGAAATGAATCAATCTTGCCAATTGTATTTGATGAATCAAAGGAGCAATCTTAGAATGCGACTCTTGATTATTGATTGACTTTCCTATGATGAATGATTGGATTGATATCCATTTTACTATTTATTTCTGGTTTCTTTATTTCCAAATTCATAAAGTGAACCTTATATACAAACTGAAGTTGTCAATTGTTAAAGATGAATACTTTAAAAAAAAATTGAGATTTAAAACCCATTCTATCTGGCCAGGTCTTAAAATGCATTGTTCCTCACAAATAATTGTTAAGCCATTTAGATTATTTTTTAAGAAGGTTATTCAATTACATAGCCATATCATAATTATGTAAGTTGTTTAATTTCAGCTTCTTTAGCATCTTTTTTTTTTCTTTTAAATGTAACATTCTCATTATTTGAATCATATATCTTGCATTATTTTAATGTCCTGCTTGCTTGTGGGAATCACAAAAACTTGGCCAGTCACTATAATTATGTAATGATTTGCCAGATGACGCTAATGAGAGCAATTACCTAGATCTAGCATGCATTAAGTGGTATAACATAACCACTATGAAAATGTAGAACTGCATGGAAGCACGTTCCCAAAGAAGAAACATAAATAAGGGTTATATAGTAGCTTGTTTGCTGTGCATTAATCTCTTTCTTGATAAAAAGGACCGAGACAAGCACAAGATTCAATTCCATCTACTGGCAAATCACTAGCTCGAGGCGGAGGCCGACGCGGATGCAGAGGCGGCGAACTGGCAGGCCGAGGCCGAGGCATAAGATCAATATCTATCTATCTATATATATATTTATCCTTTTTTCTTTTAGATGAATTATTGGATTTTTTTTTCTTGTAGATACATTTTCAGTTTCTATGAAGCTTTTTTTTATATCTGTAAATGAATACATGGAATGCGATCTTCCTTGTGAGAAGAGGAGTTAATGGAATGGTGTAGTTCATGAAAGGGTGGAGGAGGCCGGGTCTCCAACCAATGACTTTATATGTCTAACACCTGAAGCTATTCTGGATGATGAGATTGTGTCCACTTCTCACAAATTTCCTAATATCCCAAAATTTTATCCAAAGTTCCTTATCCTTTTCCTCCCAGAAAAATTTAACCTTTTAAATCTTAAAAATTTCACCATAAAATCTATCCAAATCCTACATATCTTATGGATCTGTTTTTAAGGAGTCGTGAATTTGTTAATTTTAGCAGGAAATTGTCTCTTTTCATTGGGCTTTGATTTGGATACCTTGGAGTTACTGGAGAGTTGAGGTTTTAGGAAGTTGTATGGATTGTGGGAGAATGTGTAGAAGAGTTGTAAAGGGGTTAGAGATGTCTTGAGATCAAAGAAGCAAAGATTTAGGGTTGGCCTAGCCTTGTGTAGAGAAGATGAAAATTGTGTTAGGCTGAGGAAGTACAAGAGTTGGAAAAGTTAACTAAGGATGCACTAAAATCTTAGGATAATAGCCACGAAATTTCACCAAAGAGTAGGTCAACCATCAAGCCTTTTCACATGGAAATTTGCACAAACAGAAGATAGTTTTTATTCAACAAAAAATTAGGGTCATATGTAGGCTTTTGCAAGCCTAGCCAATTTTGGAAAACTTTAGGAACCAATAAAAATGCTATTACATGGATTGATAACCTCTCCTGATAAAAAGAAAAAAAGTAAGCAAATTATTATAAAATTTAAAGCTTCCAAAAGCAAGAAAATTTGGCTAAGCTAAATAAGACAAATAGAGTGATCTTGACATCTGGTAATCTTTGAAGATTTTTGCATACTCAATTGATTTGACCGACCTACCCATCAAGGGATCTCAAATTATGTTTTTTTATTGTTCTCCAATAGGTTTAGAGAAATGAAGAGTCATCTATAGGCTTGTTTGGAGACTTTAGCATGATAAATAACTTAAATCTTAATGCAGAGCCTTCATTTATGACATTGCCTATGATTTTATGTCGCCGTGTTATAAATTAATTCAAACAAGCTTGTACCTTCTTTGGCCCTTAAAAGTTCAACAACATATTTCAATACCTATAAAACTATCAAAATGTTTGGTTATTAAAATATGCTAAAGGCCAGCAAATACATGCAAAAGCAATACGTTATTAGAAAACTGCTATAAACAAGTATACGATACATATTTATAATGCTTCTTCTTTCCAGATTCTAGTTTCTTTACTTTCTCGCCTAGTATTGTTGATGCACTTTCTTTTATCACTTTTTTCAGTTTAATGATTTTTGTTCAAACTTTTCCCAAATATAGAGATCAGGTGTTCTTTCTATGTTTTTGTTATACTGAACATGAGCTGTGTCTTGATCTCCCCACTTATGCTGTCGGATATTTTATGCCTTCTCAGGATTCCAAGTGTGCCATTCTTTGGGTGGCGGAACTGGATCTGGCATGGGAACCCTTCTCATCTCTAAGATGAGAGAGGAATACCCTGATCGCATGATGTTGACCTTTTCAGTTTTCCCATCTCCTAAAGTTTCGGACACCGTGGTGGAACCCTACAATGCTACCCTTTCTGTTCATCAACTCGTCGAGAATGCTGACGAATGCATGGTGTTGGATAATGAGGCCCTTTACGATATCTGCTTCCGCACTCTAAAGCTCGCCACTCCTTCCTGTGAGTTATTCTTCCCTTCAATTATCTTTTACTGTGCTTGCTACCAAATTCATCCTCAGTTTTCTTGATTCATGTTAAAGATTGCTACTGATTTACTCTTTTATAGGGAGGTTTGTTGGAGTTAAAACAAAATCAGCTTGAACTTGAGCAATCTTCTAAACTTGAGTTTAGTCTTTTGGCATCAATTTACTTGTAGGAAATTTACATATGGAGCGCACAATTCTTCATGTATTTAGATATTTCACATCTACACTTTTATATTTACATATATAGATGCAGCAAAATGTGTATTTTACTTTTAAGAAGTGATAATAGTGATTTTTTTGGTGTGATTTTTAAGCTTTGAGTGCGCTATGTGTGTAGATATGAAATTCTGTGTGTAGATATGTAACTACAGGTTAATTGTGTGCATGTATCATGCCTTATATTGGAATGAAATATAGAGAAGCATGAACCTTTAGATTGAAATTCATATCCACTTAAAATTAGGTTTCTTTCACAATTGGAGTTTGGATAGACTTTCCATACAAGCCATGAACCGAGTCCTTTTTTTCTTCTTTCTCAGTTGGTGATCTGAACCACCTCATCTCTGCTACCATGAGTGGCGTTACTTGCTGCCTGAGATTCCCCGGCCAACTCAACTCCGACCTCCGCAAGCTCGCCGTCAACCTCATTCCGTTCCCCCGCCTCCATTTCTTCATGGTTGGCTTCGCCCCCCTGACCTCCAGAGGCTCCCAGCAGTATCGTTCCCTCACCGTTCCCGAACTAACCCAACAGATGTGGGACTCCAAAAACATGATGTGCGCCGCCGACCCTCGTCATGGCCGCTACCTCACTGCTTCCGCCATGTTCCGCGGCAAGATGAGCACGAAGGAGGTGGACGAACAGATGATGAACGTCCAGAACAAGAACTCCTCCTACTTCGTAGAGTGGATCCCAAACAATGTCAAGTCCAGCGTTTGTGACATCCCCCCGAAGGGACTGAAGATGGCATCCACGTTCGTCGGCAACTCCACCTCGATCCAGGAGATGTTCCGCCGCGTGAGCGAGCAGTTCACGGTGATGTTCAGGAGGAAGGCTTTCTTGCACTGGTATACGGGAGAGGGCATGGATGAGATGGAGTTCACCGAGGCTGAGAGCAACATGAATGACTTGGTGGCGGAATACCAGCAGTATCAGGATGCAACTGTTGATGATGAAGAGTACGAGGAAGACGATCTGGGCGAGGCCAACTGAGCTAGTATTTCGTTTGCCGAGATTTAGGGTTTACTCGTTAGTCTGTTGGCTTGCTTTCGGGTCCTGGTTTGGTTTCGTTTTGCTTATATTCTGCTCATCGTTGTATTTCTGTAATTTGGAATTTGTTAGTGTGCTTAAATTTGTTGGACTATTGGTGTTGATGTTTTGGTTTTAATAAGCAGTGCTATTTTTGGAAAATATTATTAATGACTTTGTTGTGCTTGTGACATGGAGAGCTCGCCATCCATCTTCTCCGCTTTGATATTTATCAAAGTAGAAGTCTCTGTTGAGGGGAAAATAATACTGATCTGTAGATGTATTAGGGATGTACAATCCTAATCTGCATGTAATATTTTCTATGGTTGAGGTGATCCCTCGGCAAATAATGGAGATCTTGTTGTAGCTTATTTAGTAAACCCCTACATTACATAGCACCTGAAATATTTCTATTTTCAAATTTTAGTACTCACCTAATATTTCAAACTACTGTGAATTTGATGAAAATGAAAAATATGGGTTGGGTTTCATCATGAATTTTGATATTTGAGCTAGAATTTGAAAAATTGATGGAAGTGTGTGCTAGATTTGTAAGGCTGCTGTGTGTGTAATTGCCCAGATTAACAATTCAAAAGCGCAGACAGAGGAGGGTCGGTAAATGAAGCTTAAAGATTGAATTTATAAACTCCTATTAAATCTACATTATAATTCAAAAACTCTAAAAATAATAATAATAATAATTATTATTAAATTTAAAATGGTATTTACTTTCTTCTTATAATTAAAATTTTCTTTTGAACATGACCTGCAATTTACAAGGCTCCGACATGCGAAATATGATGGCACATCAAGGGTGAATTTGGGGCAGCTTGTACGTTTCTGGATAAACTGCTTATTTTGAAACGCAACTCACGGGTAGACTGCGGGAGTTGACATGCGGCCTGTGTTTAGTGTAAAAATGAAATCGTGTTTCCGGATAAACAGACAAAACGCACAATCCAAAAGGTACCGCGACGTTTTCAAAAATGCCTCCGCACTTATAAGCTACCCCAAACAAGACCTAAAACTCGCAAGGTGATTCGACCATTCAAATTTTCGTAATTAAAAAAAAAATGTTTTTTTAAGGGTTTTTTTTTAAACTTTGGTTCATTAATAAATTCAATTATACATATGTTAATTATATCGTCTATTATTTTAGTACAATTTTGTCAGTATCATCTCATTTCAACCATCTAATATTTGAATTCCTTTGAAGCGCCATATATTGTTTAAATAAAATCTCATTTTAATAATTAATTATGCAGGTACTATTAAACTTTATTATTTATTTATGTTTTCATGATATTATAAGAGTTTGTTTATTGGCTACAATACTTCTGGATTGCATTTTTTTTCTTTTTTTCAAATACTATTGTAAATACATATGTATATAAATTGATTGCTCAATGCTGGGAACTAAATTTCACTAATTTATTTTACAATAAAATTTCAAATGTAAATAGAAAATATATGTATTTGTGCGCGCATGTGAGGAAATTTGACTTCATATGTTCAATAAAGTAAAATTTGGAGAAACATATCCAATTATCTAAACCTTTGTTGAGAAAAATTATTGCATCAATTTGCATCACGTGTCCAATTAAAATTGATCACATCAAAATGTGGGCCCCACTGAAATATAATGGTTGTTTTTTAAAAGTGTGGGACTCATTCTAACGCATGCCCAATTTTAATTAGACACCTGATGCAACAATTTTTCTCTTGTTGAATATTAACTAGTCAATCATGGAAGTTTCTCAACCCTTCCTTTTTTCCCTTAAATTCTCTATTTTCAAAATGCAGGTTCATTCTTCTACAATATTTGCCAGCAATGATCTTTTTATATTAATTGTATATAACTGTTTGGGATATTATTGACTTGCTTTTTTTATGATCGAATATAATTTTTGCACTTTGAATCCCAAATTTAGAATGTGGATGAATATAACAAACCCAAATGATGGTACAATCTTGGACTTGATTGAATGATGCCCGAATATTGATTGAGTCTACTTTAAATCATTTTCAAATAATGATAAAAAAATAGGCAAAATATGTTTGACCAGAAATTAGATACGCAAATTAAGCTTTTTTTATAGTCTAGCATATGGTGAGGAGCAAGAGATGGAGGAGGTGCTAGCCATTGACATAGCCTTTGATGTTATTGATCTTAAGGGTGAGGTGTAAAGGGAGGGAAAAGTGGGATACACAGGAGTTGAAGAAGGAGGTGGTGGAGGATGCCAAAAACTCTTATCTATCCCAACACAAACCAGCTGTGTTTTTATTAACGTGTAGTATCTCACTTATGACGACGCTTATAAGCATTGTTATATGTGTATATGGAAAATATGTCAGCATGAATCTCGAGACATATAAACAGCTCAGATGAAAAATGCAGTCGATCAAACGAGGCTTTGATGATATTCTGGGTTGGATACTGGCGAAGAAGGCGTCCATTTCTAGCGATCGGAGGAATGTACTAGGGCTCGCAAGACAACGATCGACCCTCAAGACGATCTATAAGAAACATCCCTTTTTAGATTGACTGTCGGCAGACTCAAGGCATAACGAACGACTGACGAGCTTTCTATCGACCGAATCAGCCTTTCAGTTTTATTATATGTAAATATTTTTTTAATTACCAAGATGTTACTCTAAAAGACAAATTGTGGGAGCACTAATATATAACTTTATAGTTACTGAACACATTCCTATAAAAAGGACATTAATGTCATGAATAAAGGTTGCACATTTCTTGATGTTCTTTACTACTCTTTATCTCTCGTTGTTTCTAACATTCTATATCTTGGGCGTGTTTTTCGGATAGTGTCTAATTCAAAATATATAAAGATTTGACAGTACTTATGTGTTGTCGTAGCCTATTTAATCTAGTCTCAACTCACTGGCACATATATTGCTTGCCTTCTCCTCTCCTCCGCCCAATTCACGATTGATCCCTTCCTCGATCCCTAATCTCTTCCACCGGTGCCAATCCCCTCTCTCCCTCTCCCGCAGTATCTCTTCCACCGCCGGCGTCGATCCCCTACCGTGTCTTATAAGTGCTCCTACAGCTTGAAAAAAAAAAAGGGTAGCGAGAAGTTTTTTTTATTTGTAGTGAGATAAAGATTTATTTCTTGTTATCACGTTTGTATTTAGGGAGGCCAAGAGGAAGGCAAAGAAGATAACATATTCGAGCTATTTCTTGTAATTATGAAAAAGAGAGCCACAAAAGAGCATGAACTTATTGACCAAAAAATTTACATATTCAATAAAAATACAACATAAATTGATTTACTTATACACCATTTATCATCTCTACCCATTTGATAAGGACCACATTTTGTTTTTTCAAATCTTGAATATGAAGAATGGTTGATAAAAAGACAAGTTGATTGGTTCGGTTGATAGAAAGCTCGTCGGTCGTTCGTTGTGCCTTAAGTCCGCTGACAATCGATCAAAAAATGAATGTTTCTTGTCAATCGGCCCTCCCAAGCGCCGATCGCCACCCAACGAGAAATTTCCTGTTACGTTTCTCCGATCGCTAGTACCAGACGCCTCCTTCGCTGGTATCCAACTTGGACGATCGTTAGAAGCCACCAACAATTTTATTATAATGTCAAGTAATAAATATTTTACTTCATTAAAACCATAATAAATTTGACTTTTTTATTTTATCTGATTTTTGTAGCATATTTGTAATAGTTCAATTTACATTGTATTCGAAAATCAATCAAAATGCTTTTGATGGTATTTGTATGTATTTGTAAAAAAATATAAGTTTTAATAATAGATGCTCCAATATGTACATTAAGATGTATTTTAAAGCTAATTTGGCATTTCCATTATTTTTATAAATAATTATTTAAGAAACAAAAAACAAAATATATTGAAATTTTACATGCATAAATTCTAACTCCTAACTTTTAAATAAATTTTATGAATGCATTATAAGCTTGAATTGCAATTGTAGAACAAGATGAATTTTAATCAACCTGATTTTATTTTAATTTTTATGAGATATATAAGAATAAAATAAAAGGGTAATTATTTAATTGAAGTTCCTTAAAATTTTACATGTGTAAATACACACTTATTTTCACATATTATATTTATCAATCTTTTTTGCTACAACAATCTATATATGATAACTTATTTTATGACATTTTTTTCATAAATTTTTAATCTATTGATTTTAAGACATAGAGATTTATACAAACTTTACACATGCACCTACTTAATTTGGATAATTACAAATTACCCATGACACTTCTTTTAATATAAATTCCATTAAATCCATTCCTTCATAAGCTTCATCTTGCCTTTTATTTTCATGAGGGAGACATGAATAAAATGAAAGAAAGAAGTGGAGTAATGAAGAAGAAGATGGGGTTTATGAATGATAAAGATGGACTCAAAGTATAGAAGTCAATGTAAATCTTTCATTAGCATCATGCTCCACTCTTGATGGTTTTCTAGTTTCCCCTCATAGAATGATAAAGATTGTGTTGATCATTTTATGTTAATCAACTTCTAACATTCCTTTATCATTAATGATCATGTTTATCATCATTCAAAGTTTATCTAATAAAAAAACATTAATATCTATCTTATTGGTTACTTGATCTACCATCCCAAACGATTAAGTCAATTGCTTCTTGCCGACTAACATTTGATATTCATCAACTATAGCTTTTTAATGCTTTTTTTTTTTATAAGGCTTCTCATCCAGTAAAAAGGACAATTGAGCTGATCACTTAAACATTCAAATTTCTCATTTGATTGTTGTCTAACTTATACCAATGTTTGTGGTTTGAAGTACTCCATTCACCAACATTAGATGTCATTATTCTCAGTTGCTTATGGTATCCTCCAACTAGGGGAATGGTCAAGTCAACAACTCGATGTCATCAAACATTCAATGCTCTCAATCAGTTTTCATGTGAAGCTTACCAATGCTCATCATATAACTAACAGTGCCCATTGATGTTGAATATTTAATGCCTCTATTTTAATTGCATACTCATCTCCCACTCAAATAAATAGAGCAACTAAGTTAATCATTAGCATTACTCGACTTTTGATAGTCCTCACAGGCATTGTCAGTCAACCATTGGAAACTGATGATAAACGTTTGACACTTATAATTTTGTTTTTCAATTTTTTTTTTTCATAAAGATAACAACTAAATTGACGACTTATAGCAATGAACAATTTGCTCTGACAGATATTCTCTGTTATTCATCATTTTTATTTTTTAATGTCAATCCCTATAAGAATAATGGTGGGTTGACCACTTGATGTCATCCACCCTCTTACGTTAGTCATTAATATCATTCAATTTATGACTTCTATCGGACTTCAACTTTTGAAGTTCAACTAGGATTTTCTTAGTCAATTTCTCTCTTATTATTAGGAACGTGATAAGCCAAGTGCCCGATGTCACTAACCTCTAATATTCCTTATTAACTATCAAATCAAGTTTACCAATAATTGGCTTCAAACACTCATTTCATATATTTTTTTAATCTCCCTTGTTATGGAGAAGACAAACAAGCTGATTATCACTTTTATCTAATCACATCAAAGACATGTGCATCTTATAATTAGAGAAAGACCATTACTTAGAATATATGTCTCATGAAAGCAAAATTATTTTAATTAAGACTAATGATTCCTCTCATTCTCTAAAAAATTTCATGTAAACATGTTTAACATCATAAAATTACTTTCAAATTGATTAATCTTCATGCAAGATATTTGTTCAACACTAACAAGATAAACTTTATTTTATAAGAAAATCAACAAAATATTTTTTTTACACTTTAATAAATTACAATATATAAATATAATTTGTGTTTTTTGTGAAGAAAATATTGAAGATTTACATACATATAAATTTGCTCTATACATGACATCAATAATTCATTTATACAAATGATATTGTCTTAATATCTTCAAAATCTATACATGACATTTTTATCATGTAAGTAAATTAATGAGGGCAACATTTTATTTATGACATTACATAAAAAAGATAAATATTTAGACACACAAATACATAAGATTTAGTTTAATTACATTTAAAGCCGGAAAACAAATTTATATTATGATAAGATGCCAAAACGTTTTTTCGAATGTTATTTG
This sequence comes from Phalaenopsis aphrodite, assembly GCA_003013225.1. Lineage (NCBI taxonomy): Eukaryota > Viridiplantae > Streptophyta > Magnoliopsida > Asparagales > Orchidaceae > Phalaenopsis > Phalaenopsis aphrodite. The sequence continues at coordinate 1,004,788 of NEWO01000076.1, forward strand.
AGCCATTGAAGCAGATTGAATAGGGTTGTGAGTGAGGCAGGTACCGTCTTCCCTTCCTCTCCTCCGACCAGGAAGAGGGCGGCGGGTAAAGAGATCGCAGTTGGACTCAGTGGTGGCCGCCGCGGTGCCATTACTTTGAGGTTCGTGAATGCTTTTGTATTATGGCATGTGCTGCATTTCGCATTCTTCTTGCTTGTGGAGGGGTTTTGATGGCGGCATTGCTGATTCTATAGCGGTTTTTTATAAGGGAATTGAATTTGGAGATTGTTTGAAGAAAGCGGTCGCCTCTGCAGTGTTTTTTTTTTCCTTAACTTTTTTTCAATTTTAAGATCTATCCGTGATTTTACCTGGAGCTGGGTGTTTGGGGTTTTTGTCCATTGGTTTTTTTTTATAAAATTTTTGGAGACTGCATTTGTTTGTTAAAGACATTTCTATTTTCCATTGCTTGTTTTAGGGCGATTAGGAGGTAAAAAAATTGATTTTGGTATGGCTTCGACAATTAAGCAATGTATATTCTGTCGTAGTTGCTGATTTTTGCGAATGTGTAGTGCTAAAGATGGTGAACTGCACATGACAAACACACCAAGGAAGAGGAGAGGGTGCAACCAGAACTTGAGGGCTGCGATGAAGCTTTAAACACTCTATTTTTTTGTAAATGAGGGATAAGTCCTGGTTTAATGAATCCATTTGGATGCTAATGGCTCCACACACTGTCCAATTTCAGGGGGTGTTTGGCTGCAGGCAGAATTTAGTAAACCCGGATTTATTAAATCCACCCCTTGCTGGATTTATTACATCAGGATTTAAGATGCATCGAAGGCAGAATTGGGAACTTAAATCTGAAATTTTATAAATTCACATAACTTGAGCATCTTTTATTTTTGCTTGGATTTCGTTAAGCCAGTGACAAATACTGTTATTAGGCGCTACGAAACACCCTCTGATCACTTTCTCAATGGGTGTTGTAGATCTTGTGGTACTTGAAGGAGTGTGAAAACTTTGAGCGTTCAGGTATAAATAATTGCAGTAATGTGATTATTATTTTTCCCTGAAGACGGTTCAGTTGTCAACACAAACACTAGAGAGGCTCAGGAGGATCCTACAGTGTGGGGATGGCTGATTTCCTCTAGGATACTCCATTAAAGCCGGATAGCTCTATAACTCAGAAGGATCTCATTGAGGGACGTAATTGAGCTTCGGGAGGACAAAGAGCCCTTTAATTGAGTTAACAAAAATGATTGATTTGATTTCCTATGTATGCTTGGTCTATGACTTGTTTGCATAGTCAAAGTTTCATAATATGGAAATTGGTTGTTGTCGTGACTCCGATTTTATTTGTAGACTTGAGAGGGGGTTTATGATGAAGCTAAGTGAGCGGTTGTTGGTCATCAAGATAAATTTTTCAAAGATCTCTTTGTGTTGGTCAAAATTGTGAAGAAATCAGTCCAAAATTCAAAGAAGTTCACAAACACTGATCCATGCAAAGAAATGACACAAGTGTCACACATACATGTGAGCTCAATGTGAATGCACATTGGCAACATCTTATTTTTAATATGCTTTTTGCCCATGTTAGTCTATGCGTCCCACTCTAAATAAGCAACCAACTTAGAATCTTATGACATCTTAATCTGTGCTCTTCATCTTAATTGCCTACATATCCATAAATTTGATTTATCAACCAGTCGTCTTGTGCAACCAACCTAGTTAGTCTTTTCCATAATAGAGTCCTTACGAGATTGGTCCAGAGCGAGTTTGTAGATCAATCCAAATTTGGGGATTGTTAATTTGTTGTGATACTTATCAATTTGACAGAAGGAGATATTTTAGTTTGTTCTAGTAACACCACTCAATTTCATCACTCACTTCCCTTTGGTCGGATTTTTCATTAGTAGCCGAACAATAAAACCCCATCAAAGCCGCCCAGAGCATTCAATCTCATTGATTAGGTTTTTTTCTTAAATTCGAATAGATTTATTTCTCGTCTTGGCACCGTAGTTGCTATTATTGTACGCTCTAGCAACTGAGGAGAAGTTGCATGACTAAGTTCGCTCTTGTTGGCAATAACTTTGCTACATAACACTTGGTTTATAACTTCTTGGTCTGTTGGGTAGGACCAACCAACCAAGTAGAACTAGAATGATTGGTGCCTTGAAGGGAGATCTAGGTGGATCCCCACACTCATAACTTTTATTGCCATCATCAAATCTTAGCTATTACAATTAGCAAGGCCTTGATTATTACTCTTTTTTAGATGAGTTGATCATAAGAGGCAAATTTCTTGGTTTAACCTCAAGATTGATGAGATCTCCATGACAATTATGACAAAGATACTTCAATTGGCTGCTTTGTTTCTTATTGGTGCTGATGCACTAATGTGATCTCCGTGACTCAGGCTGGAGAAGTTGACATGGAAATGGGGCGGATGCACTGAAGTTGATCCTATTGGTGGAGTCGTCATGTCTCTTCTCTAGAAGTTAGTCCTAAGTCTAATTTAGCTGGTATGGTAGAGCTCACTGGATGAATTCCACTTCTTAATGACTCATCTTATCAATTGTCGGCTATGCATACAGTCCTCATGGGTGCAAAAATAGAGCATTTATAACTAATTGGATCATGGTAGAATATTTTATTGAACATGTAACGAATGAAAGAATAATTCAAGGCTTCATTAGAAGCCTCAATATATTGCATACAAAATAATCAAATTTTTTAGTAAATAAACCAAAACAAAAAAAAAAAATGTGTGCCTTCACAAGCATTGTTGTTGTAAAAATTATGCTTTTAATCCCCCTTCTTGGATTGATCTAAATCTTGCAGGCCTTCGCCCCCCAAAAAAAGAAGAAAGAAAAGAAAGAAAAAAAAGCTTCAGTGCATCCACACCATTTCCATGTTGACTTCTTCAGCTTAGCCTCCTTTTATAGTCCCCATGGAACAATATCCTCTTGGATTATTCAAAGATCTACTTGTCTCATCATTGACTTTTCTAAGTTGGTATGTCCTCCATTGCTTTATGATGTGTTGCTTAGTCCTCCAATCCAATGTTTTTTTCAATATAACCACATTCTTAAATTTTTTAAGTTGGCCTCTTTATTAACATTTCCAAGTTAGCCCCTTCGTAGAGCTTGCTTTCTCAAGATTTTGCTCGCTCAATAATTTAGATTTATTCAAGGATGTTGCCTAAATTGCATGTTTATTAGTTTAGACTCTTTCTCAATCTCCTCAAGAATTGTGTCTTCTTGGTACTCCTTCATACTCTTTTTTACTAAATTTTCTCTAGAGCCCACCAAATTTCTCTTAAGACACTCGATTAATTAGTACTCCCAAAGGCTTTTTATCAAGTATTGAAATTATGTCTTATCTGACACACATGAGTCTTAAAACTCTAAAGAAGATACATATATGCTATATACAGCACTCAGTTGCACCTACAATAGCTCTTATCATGCTTGACATCCATTGTCATGATCTGACTTGATATAAACTACCACATCGAGGGTGTTGTTTCACGATATGGCACCAAAGGTTAAAAGATTTACCTAAGACCTATTGAAATGAGTTTTTTTAATATTTATACTTACAAAGTTTTTTTTATGCCATCAAATAAAAAATATGTGAAAAGCAAACAATTTTTTTTTATTCATATTACCAAACTATACAACAAAATGAAACATTTATAATAATCATGATATGATCTATCTCAACGAAAAATATATATTACCGTAATTGTCAAAATAATAAATTTATTATAATAAACACAAATGAGATCAGAGTATTCATAAGAACCAATAATTTATATTCAATCCAAGCCTTGAGTAAAACCAATATTAGGGTTTTAGTATGAATGAATAATTTTAATTCAACTTGAGTCATGCCTTCTCTGAAATAATACACTTAAATAGATGAGAACAACAACAGTATAGTAAGTTACCCAACATCTATTACAATATTCTATACAATTAAAAAAAAATATTTTCTATGTTAATATAACATCACATGAGTAGTTAAATATGCTTCAAGCAAACAAATATGATACCTTAATATGTTATGTCTTATTTTATCAATTATAGCATCAGTATGAAAATATGCCAATTTTTTTTCTTGTATGAGCGTTTATTTTAAAACACTGCCGTTGCCGGTCCCAAGCCCGGATGCGAAAAGTGGAGGGTTGCGTTAGGTAGTCGACAGCCAGCGTAAAACTTGTCG
>NEWO01000076.1:1009037-1025630 GCA_003013225.1 Phalaenopsis aphrodite
CAAGTAATCGAGTCACAAAGGGTTCACCTGAGGCTGTTTGATCCTATAGGAACTCATTTCTAGGCCCTCTACATGTTGGTCCTTAGCCCTTGCAACTAGGAGTTGAGTGCTTGGAACCACTCATGCGAGTTCTTCACAAAAATGAGTTAAGAAGAGGTTTGAAATTCTACGGTTGGGCTCCATTACTAGTCCGCTAGGATAGTCAATAAGAACTCCTAAAGCTAGATCCTAGGTTCTAAGATTAGGAGACTAAGACCTCACTAAAAATGAGGTCAACAGTATCTTACGATTTTCCAAGTATTGTATACTGTTGAAGGACTTTTCTAATTTCAATAACTAGCCTTCAACTTCTTGAAACTCCACTACTCTATTGAAATGGGCTAGTTTCTTGGAAGAGAAATTAGAGTTATTTATAGGCCCTATATGCTACAAGTAGTGCTAAGGTGGACAATAATGTGCAACACTATGGTTGGAACTTTCTAGCGATGTAGGTTTGATTCATAAGGTGGCTAAGAGGAGATCAAGGGCCAAATGTCGAGTAATGGATGGTTAGAAGATCGACTAGATGTTAGTTCTTCTGGCTGCACGTGACATTGGAGCAACGACTTTGAAGGAATTTACTTAGAACTAAGTTATATATAAGCGATATATATTTGGGTAACTTTAGGTTAATTTAGTTTTTAATTTTCTGTTTATGTGCATTTTGTCGAGTTATTATATGTGTATATTATATGAATTCTTGTAGTTAGAAAAAGTGGAGTCCTTTTTCGCCTATTTTCTACTACTCTGATTATAAGCGAGATGGGCCTTTATTATATTCTTTTTATTTTATCTTTTATAGTGGGCTCTCGCACATTACTGCCTCCTGGACGAATGCTATAAAGATGAATCTTGTATATCTTGATCTTGAGCTTTGTATGCCATTTTCTTTTATCCTCTTCACTCTCCAAGAACCTCATGCGGGATCCTCGTTTAATTTGCAAACAATCTTTTCATATTTTATTGTCTCTCAAGCTAGGAAGTATCTCAGGTCGAAGGGTTGCCCTTTTTTTCACAGTATATGATTCCCGATGACAAATCAATTTTCATTATTCACAGATACCATTCGCGAAAAAGTCGGTATATTACCGCATGATGGGTTTATTAAGGATGCTTGATATTTTGAGTGAATCTCAAATATAGTGCTGGTCTAAAAGCCAGTGATAGATGGTCAATGTTCGTCAACTTCAAGAAGGTGAACAACACTTCTTTGAAGGATTAATGAACTCTCAAGCATCAACATTATTGTGAACTCAATGATTCGCCACAACTCCTTGAACCTTCTGGATGCTTTCACAGGTTACCACCATATCAATATACATACAATTAATGGAGAAGACTTGCCTTATCATCGATGAAGGCATCTTTCATTGTGTGATCATGCCTTTGGAATTTAACAGTATGGACACCACATATTAAAGGTTGGTGGACAACATTTTATAACACTAGAAGGTGAGGACCATTGAAGTATATACTTGTGCTCGTTCGTAAAGAGTAAGTGTGCGTTTGGGGGAGCTTATTTACAACGGCGGCGTTTTGAAAACACCACTCGCTATTTGAAAAACACGTTTAACCGAATTTTTTAAATAAGTCATTGTCAATTTTACATTAGACGCAGATCGCAAGTAGGATCTCGCGATCCGCGTTTCATTAGAGCTAAAGATAATTCTCGCCCTTCGCAGGGATCTCTCGACACCGCTCTCCTTCTCCTCTGCCTCCTCTTCTCGCACGGATCTTTCGCGATCCATACTCTCCCGCGACGAAAATAGGACTGGCAACGAAGGGGTTCGCTCAACACCGCTCGCCTTCTCCTCTGCCTCCTCCTCTCGCACGGATCTCTCGCACTCCCTTCTCTCCCGCAACGAAAACCGGAGTGGCAACGAAGGGATCTCTCGTTATAGAGACCACCGAAACTCCCACCTTTCTCATCCTTCCGCACTGCTCCAACCAAGGTAAGTATCGTGCCCTACCTCCTCTTGTTTCTGGTTCAAAGCATTCGTGCTGACCTCCAATGATTTAACCCCTGTCCTGACCTCCAATGTTTCTAGGGAATAGATTAGGAAATACTGCAATGGTTTTTGGTGCTTTGTTTCTGGTTCCATCCAATAATCTGAAGCATTGGAATAGATTTTGCAATGCCGCAATAGTTGTAGGTGCCTTGTTGCAGTTCAAAGCTTTTCATCCAATGTTCTTCAGGCATTGGAATATATTTTTAAATGTCGTACAATTCGCTGGTGCCTTGTTTCCTATTCAAGGCTTTCCATCCAATTTTTATTTTGAAATGTTGCAATAGTTGCTGGTTCCTTGTTTTAAGTTCAATATTTTTTTAAGAAGAATTTTAATTGTGAATCAACCAATTATCCAGAAGGAAATGATATTCGAGATTCACTTGCTACTTTTTGGAGATTGAATAGAGCTATTTTATTCATAGATTTATGTTAATGTTCTTGCTAATCTAAAGAATTTTGTTCATAAATAGAGCTAAACAGATTCACTTGCTACTTTCAGTTTCTTCAACTCCTCATGCATATATTCTTCTGTTTGACTTTACATTCTTTTTAAATTTAGAGTAATTTATTTTAAAATCTACAAAAAGCTTCAAATAAGTTATTTTCCAAACGCACAAACCAAACTGCTAAATAATTTATCCAAAACAGGGGCAAAATGATCATTTATTCATAATCAGTTGTTTTCGAAACACACAAACCAAACAACTAGCTAGCTTATCAGGATAAACTGCTTATTTGGATAAGCTTCAATTGCCCCAAACATACCCTAAGTCTCCGGTGAGAAACTTGATTGCATTGTTGGTGAAATTTAATATATTGAGGACGTTTAACATTAAGCTAAACCCTATGAAAGGCCTTGTCAGTGCCAACTTCCAAAAGTTTTTTGAACTCACTTCTGACTTGACGTTGGTCTAAGTTCTCTTCTCTCTTGACTGCAATGAGTCTATGAAAGTTGTCGGAAGTTAACATTAATATTTTGTTTCACTTTGTACGGATATGCGTTCTTATTTTATTTTTGGCTTGTTTTTCTCTCTTACTCGTGCATTTTTTGTTTATGTTTGATTCAAACATGTTAAGCATCCTCTTAGGATCCTCTAAAAATTTTGTTGGACTTTTGTATCATTTCGTCAAGGGGTTACTGAGATGTGTGTTGGGCCATCCCTGCACACCTGGAATTTCATGATGTCCTTCCTACTCACATGAAGAAAGATGGGTAGAGGTGGTATATGACATCAAGCCAATTTCAATGTACTCACATCAAGGTAGGTAGGTATAGGTTCTAGTACTTTTTTGCAAGCATTAGTGATAAGCAAAACAAATATCACTATTAGGATTTTGAACATTTTAAGAAAACTTCGATCAGTTCCATGAGGGGGCTAAAAAAAAAAAGTCGTTGGGCCATTACACTATACTAATAAAAACAAGTAAAATGCTGTGTACTTGGCAATCATTACATTTTCTTTTTCCATCCTAATCTTACCAAGAAATGTGGGTGTATTGTATGGCATTGAGGCAAGATGCAGATTCATTAATGCTCAAAGAATGGCATGTGTGGGTTTTCAAATGCATTGCGTGGCCTCAGACAATTTATGTAAAAAGGAAATGCATTTAAGCTGATTGAACCTCCCTCCAACTTGTTGATAAAAACATGCATGAGACCCCTATAACTTGATAATGACGAATCATAAGCTTTTAGCTTGTTAAGTAATGCATGTGTAGGTCTTGAAAAAAATTCCTCATTGTTAACAAAATAGTGATAAAGCAATATAGGTAGCCTTTCCATGACATCAAGAAATACACATGATTGATACTTATTGGCCTATATTTTTTAAGTGAGCAAAATGTGAAATCTAATGAGTTTATAGTGACATAACCAAAGTTAAAGAATAGCAACAATAAAATATTAATTTATGGGATATACCTCACTTGAATGCATATAATGCACCAAAATAAAAAAAAAAATATAATAGAAATACTTCACCGCCTTCATGTTTTAAAAACATCTTAAACTAATACATTCAAAAAATCCAAAAATAAAACTCTCCCTTTTCTTTATGGCACAAAAGAGGCGGGGCTTAGCTGCTCCACTGATGTACGACTAAACTCTACATGATGAAAATAACTGCCTTGCAGCTTTTTGATTTTTCTCACGGGAACTATATTGTTGAATTGTTGCTCTTGCAATCTTCAGTTTATGTGTCATTTGCTTCAAACTCAGGTTCTATTCATCTTGCAAACAAGAATCTTCTTCTTCTTTTCAAAAAAAAAAGAAAAAAAAAAAGAAAGATCTTTTATTGTTAAAATAGCAGTTAATTTATTAAACCACACCTATGAATATTTTTCCTTTCTATATCTATCTTTTATTCATTCATGAAATAGCAAATTAGTTGCTCTGGCAATTGGTTTAAGGTCTTGATGCAGTTGAAACTAAATTTTTGTTGATTAATATATTGCTTAAGGCCTCGATGAAATGATATAGTTTTATTAGAACAAACATTTAATATGGCTCAAGGTTAACTAAAACCTTATTTATTGGGTTACATATTTTTATTCTCTATATCAAAGCCCTTCCCAAAGTTCCTTTTGGAGGGGTGGTTGGTTTCTACATGAAGTATGCATGCCTGTATTGATTCTTCATGAAAATTATTTATATATTTCTTTAACGGAATAATAATGCCGGTTGACTGATAGAATTCTTGATTTTACAGCATATTTGCTTGCATGCTTGAACTTTTTTCTTTGCTTCATTTAGTATAGTACTTCAGTGCATGTCACAGTTCCATGCATGTTGTAACTTATTTTTTATTTGCTTTATGTAGTCTAGTGCATAAACCTCACTATGGTGGTAATGGAATTTTCGGTGGACTTAAACAAAGCCCTTGTTTTCCAGGTATTCTATTATGATTACTTTTGCCTAGTTCTAACTCATTGTCTTCTACTACCAAAATTTTTTCTAATCCAGTATTGACATGTTATACTTAATGTAAATGAAGAGATTTAGAGACTTCATTTATTAAATCCAAACTAATTATGAATTAATGATGATGATGCAATGCTTTTATTTTCTATAGTTTAAGAAGCTTAATCAATGTTTCAACAAAATATCACATAATTAAAACGTGCCATTCTAATTATTGTATATGTAAGAAAATCAATTTTTACTAAAAATAAATATAGACATTTTTATGTTCCAAAAATCTACGCTCTGGCCTTCCACAAAATGAATGATGAGAGAGAGTTTTATATTGAGTGTTATGGGTCAAATTTTTAGAGGGAGAATCACACAATAAATAAGACACAACTCAAAGATTTCACCCTAAATTTTTTAGAACTTTCAAGATATAGGGGTCGAGGTTTCTCATAGATGCTGGCCTTTATGGTTTATTATCTATTTCAATAATGGGAGATCAATTTCAATTAAAGCTAGTCATTAGAGAGCTGACTGCTCAACATATAGTAGCAACAATTATATTTTTAGATTATGAAATTTATCATTGCAGACTTAGAGTGGTTTTGGAGGAATGATGACGAACCCGATCAAGCTCCCATGATTCTATTGTCCCGGGTTGTCATAATCTCTGATCTACTTAGTCAATAGAGGTAACAGATCCAACTTAACAAAAGGATCCTTATCGTTAGTCATGTAGACTTGAGATGGACCATGAATGTTTTTCTAAAAAGACTAATTAATTTCAACTTTAGTTTATACTGGGCTCTATGATTCACAATTCAAAACAGTAGGAAAACTATTGAGGAAATGTGTATTTTAGCCATGACTAAAATATAACGTAACCTATTGGCCAAATTATTTGGTTAGAGGGCTTTGGTCATAACTATTTTTGTGGAGCATATTGGTCAAACCATATGTATAGAAGATTCGGGCCACAACCTTATTAGTGTGAGATTGTTTTAAGTAAATACAATAGTATACTTAATTTTTCATTAGCTTATTATGAACTTGGGTTAACTTTAAATTGGTCATCATCGACAATTGGTTGTGGAAGGCGAATATAATTTGCTTTAAACCTTTGATGATTAATTTCATTTGATCATTTTTAAATTTTGTAAATTTTTAATGAAAATTTTCATTTTTAAGATTTGAAAGCATCTGTCATTGAGAATTTCATTCAAGACAAGTATCATCATAGATATTAGATAGTTTTGAACCTTGTTATCTTTATCTTGCTTACATAGGACCAAGTTCATAACTTATATTAATTTGAGTTTTTCAAATAATCTTAGAGTTTAGTTTTAAAAATAAATCCATTTGATTGAAATTTACAATCACCATGACCATTATTTGAATAAATTATTTGATCATTTATATTCACAATTTAGTCAAATTTATTACTTGGATATCAATAGGGTGTTAGTTCTGTCAATCTGTGTCCTTGTAAGGAGGAAGGTTAGATTGGCTTAGATGGACTCTTAACTTTGTCTCCCGTCTTTATAAAAGGAGGATCGTATTGACTAAGTGAGACTTAAATCTTACTTTATTGATAAGGTAGCCTGCTCGAGGCATGTATAACTTGACATTTTAATCTAATTTCTGAAAAAAAGGAGATTTTGCAACATTCAGATTATATGCACACATTTAAGAATTGTTGCACGCTTCTCGATGACACACTTTTAAATTGATTTTGTTTTTTCTCAACCCAAGTTATATAATTGAGTTTTCAATAAATTAGTCAGAGCATATGCCGACATTTAGGGTTTATTTGAAGCTAGCCCCTACAATATTCTCATATCTTATAATTCACATTTAGCGCGTTAGTCAGAGCACATGCGAGATTTTAGAGTTTACTTTAAGATAGCCCAGACAACATTCTAAAACCTTAGGTTTGCACATTTATTACATTGGACGGAACATATGCAACTTTTTAGAATTTAAGTTAGTTCGCACAAATTTCTCATGCCGAATGATTGTGCGTTCAATGTATTAGTCAGATCACATTGATGTATTTTTAAACTTAATGAATTTGAATACATTTTAGAAAATTTGCATACTTTTAAAGATAACTTGCTCCTCATTCGAAACAATATATTTAAATTGATGCGTGCCTCGTGAAGCATGCGCAAGATCTAAAGTTAATCAAATTTTAATTATTTGCTTAAACACTCTAATGTTTGCAAAGCTTTATTTTGAACTACTTAAAACGACTTTCCATCTGCTTTTAATTTTGTGTTTTGTATTCAGTGACGGGCAGACAAGGTAGATTTTGATTGTTTATTCAAAACATTGCTTTTTGTTTCTTGCACTTGGCCTTCAATTTATTGAATTCCTAAGCATTTGATGATATAATTTGTGCTCAATAACAAGCTTTTGAATTTTTGTGAGTGTAATATGTTCAATTTTATTATTGCTTGCAAATGAACTTTTGATTTCTCTATTCATCTAGCTCTATGCTCTTTTCATCTTACTCAGTACAAGATATTGAGTGATCCCAGTATTCACAAAGGTTTTGATAATGCTTGTAAATGAACAACTGCGTTTATTGCAAGTTTTATTCACACTTATTCAACTTCATAAAAATGTTTTTAGCTTCTATTTAAGCTTCCTTTCAATTGAAAATTTAGTATCGTTCTAATGCATGGGGCTGCATCGAGAAAGTTGGGCCTGCCTACTATGCTGCATAAAACATATATAGGTGGTATAAACACCCCAACCAATAGTCTCATTTCCCATAATGCTACCAAAAATGTGTTTTGGCCTGCAGACCTATATTATAAGATGTGTAAATATAGATTTCTCCATCACGTTGGAACACAACACTCGAGTACCCATAATTATATTTTTTATATTATTTTTAAATAACATTCTATTTTTTGTTCAATCAATTTGCTCGAGATTCTTGAGTCTGAATTTCAGTGGTCTCTCGGCGTCATCATCATGTAGGGTGTTGTTTCAGAAAAGTTAGGCTTGTTCATTGTGCTATGAGAAGCACATATGGGTTATATGAACACTTCAACATGTCCTTCGTGCCGCACAATGCTACGAAAAAATGTGCATGTATAACGTGAAAAAAAATTGCACTAGTTTTCTCACCATGCTACAAAAAACACGTTTAATTACTTATGATGTATCTAGCTGTGCTACAAAAAGGCCGTACATGGCTTATATGTTGTATCACGAAACGTTGCATACGTGTTTCACTCTACTAAGGTATGAAAACATGTACAGGGTCCCACTTATCACGAAACGTTGCATACATGTTTCACTCTACTAAGGTATGAAAAACATGTACATGTCAAACACGTCTCAATTGGGATATGAGGAGCTTAGAGTTGCAACTTTTTTATAATTTTTTGAGAGTCTTCTGCTCTCAATTTGGCACCAAGGGACGGCCCCAAATCTAGGTGGCGGGGCTGAGCGGTGGAGGCGGCCTCAGGTAATTAGGGATTAGCAAATGGGTGTGCCTTGTGTGCAAATTAGTTATGAAAATAAAGTGGGGAGTAAGCTGCTGCCATGGTTCGAGTTGGGTCACTTGGGTTGGGCCTGAACTTGGAATGACGGCAGGGAGGAAGATGGATTGGCTGGTGAGCTTGGCTTGGGCCATGGGTTTGAGACTTGAAACTCCATTGGTAAGGGCTCGGGTTGGCTCAGTGTTTGGGTTTTGTTTGATGGGTTTGGGCTAGGTTGGCAGCAAGGTGAAGCTTGAATTGAATGAGTTTGAGCTTGGGTTAGGGTTGCTTGAGTGGCTTAAGCTTTAGGTTTGAGCTCACGGGTAAGTTTGAAAGAGGTTTGTATTGAAGGTAAGGTATGGTTTAGGTTGAATGTGGATTTGGTTTAGGCTTGATTTGCATTGTTTTTGGTATGGGTTTAGGGTGTGATTTGGATTAGGATTTGGACTTGAATTGATTATGGATTTGATGATTAAGTTTGTGATGTAATCTAGGTTTGGTTTGGGTTAGGATTTGGGCTTAACTTTGAGTGTGGCTCGGTGTGGCATTAGATAGGATTTTGGTTTAGATTTGGGTACGATTTGGCTGTTGAGTTGTGATTGATTGGTTTAGTAATTTTGCATTTGAGCTTGAATGAGTTTTAGAATTGCATTTATTGCATTTTAGGTTTGATTTTAATTGTGTCAGTGTTTAGTTTAGGCGTGTAAATTTGAGTGTATTTAGGTGTAGATTTGAATTGGAATTTAGGTTTGTTTAGAATTGGATTCGTTTATGGGGTTTAGACTTGGATTTTTATGTTTATGATTTGAATTTTAATATGGATTTGAGATTTAAGTTTGGATTTAAGCACTGGTTTGGATTATGTTTAGGTTGAAATTTGGTTTAAGTTTGAATTTTTGGATTTTGGGTTTGGAATTTGAATTTTAGGCTTTATTTTATTTCAATTTGTTTTTTTTTCATGGGTTTAATATGCTTTGTTCCAATGTTTTTCAACTTTTTAAAATATGTGTTTGAATGTTAAAGGTAGTGAATTTGATTTTGATTTGGAGAAATTTGATTTTATCTTTGTTTATAATTTTTAGATTTAGCTCACTGATGGTTTAAAATGAACATTAAACCAATCGTACGTATTTTAAACCAAAAGAAACAGCTAGGGAGGAGGTCCAAAGTGCTTACGTGCGCTCTACAAGGTCTTCCCAAAATTGACTAGGTAAAGGGGTAAGTCTAACCAACTTAGTCCTTGGGGTGAGCTAAGGATCAAGGGGTCAAGTCTGTAGGCTCAATAGGTCACCTAAATGCATATCGGAAGTCTTAAAGGGTACTCAACTTTTGGTTTTATAAACCTAATTATGATCAAGTCAACATTAGGCAATGCATTAAAGATTAGAGCCAAGTATATTTTAATTTAAAGGGAGTAAAGATTTGATTTATGTTCTAAATATAGGTCTTAACCATCCGCTAGTCCGCTAGGGTAGCCTCTAAGAAAATCCTAAGGCTAGATTCTAGGCTCTAATAGGTGTGAGAAAGGAGAGAAGGGAGACCTCGCCAAAAGTGAGGTCAACCGTGATATTAATTATTAGCAATTAAATTTACTAGATGATAAAGTAATATTTTTATAGATAAATTTTAATAATTTTGATAAATTATACTAAATCCTATATATATAATCAATGATATAATTTTTAGATTTATGGTTGGATGGTTAAAATAAAATTTTTTCTCATAAGTATTATAAAATAAGGACTCATAGAGAGTTGAAGGCAAAAGTTTTATAAATTTGCAATTGAGCTAACGCTGTTATATGGATTGAGTGTTGGGCGGTAAAAAAATCGTTAATAGCTAAGTTGAATGTGATGAAAATTGCAAGGTTAGCATGGATGGATGGAAAAACAAAGAAGAATAAATAAAGGATTATGTCAGACGAATGGTTGGTGCGATATTTATTGAAGATCAAATAATTTGAATTAGATTTAGATAAGTTGAGTGTATAGAGTGGAGGGTAAAGATACCCCCATCAAACTGATAGATAAGATAATGCTGGAAGATTAGGAATGATATGTGGTAGACCTAAGCTAATATTGATACAAGGTGTTTAAAATATTTGTGAATAATAAATTTAATTTTATAAATATCACTCAGTTAGAATGAATGAAAAGTGAGTATTATTTAAGCGGACCTTAAATAGTTCGAATATGGTTTATGTTGATGATGATGTGTTTCCATAGTGATTTGGCAACAAATTTAATAAATTTGATCCATGTATCAACAAAATGCCTTTGGTATCCGTTTAAAACTCCCTTTTGTTGTTATCATAATAAACATAAGCTCTTCGACTCATAACCTTATATAATCCTTTTTTTTTCTCACCTAGATGTTTTTTATTTTAATTTTAATAATAAAGCTTTCTATATTGGTGCATTTACATACATACTAGCCAATTCCTCTGTGTTTACATATCTAACACTTATAGTTTCTTCATTTATATCACCCAAATCTTTCATATCACATCGCAAATGCCATCATTTAACTTTATAAAGTGAAATTCAAATTTGCATGCATTGGCCAGGTGATATGCATGTAAAGATTTGAAGTTTAGGTGTTAGATATGTAAATATATTGGAATTGAGTGGTATGTCTGTAAATCCTCCTATATCTTACGCATGATCTCATTACTTAACCATGTTATACTCCATAAATGTTGAAGGCATTCATTAAAAATATTTAGGTCGGCCATCTGGGGAAAGCTTATCAAGAATGGGTTCACCAACCCATTATCAGCAAAGAAAGCCCACGTTTTTTCGAAAATAACATTCTGGAGGTAACCATTTTGTCTCCTTTTTGTCAGGAATGTATGGTCTCTTCAGCGATTTTAACTTCATTGCATTTCAATTAGCAGTTCTTAACTCGAACGGTATGGTGGGCGGTTCCTACGATTTGGCTTCCAGTTGTTTGCTGGTTCATGTTGGCATCCTTCCGCATGGGTCTATCTTTACCTGCAATTGCTCTACAGATGTTGGGTGGAATATTTCTTTGGACATTCATCGAATACTGTTTGCACCGATTTCTCTTTCACATTAAGACAGAAAGTTACTGGTTAGTGATCTTTATTTGTTTGCTATAAAATGTGAGACTAACTTATAATACGGGTAACATGTCAAAATAGTCTTTTTTAGTCGGAAAGTTTATAAAATTTTCAAATTAGTCCTCTATAATCTACATTTTAAATCTGGATTTTTTACCTCATATTAAAATATGTATAGTCTAGGGCTACAATGATCCCATGTAAAAAATCGGGAACTTTTCTCCTCTTAGAGTATTATCTTCATAGGCCGTAATCCAAATAACGAAGGTATCTTCACTCATCGACATGACTTTGCAGGGCAAACACAGCACATTATCTGCTCCATGGATGCCATCATAAGCACCCCATGGATGGTCTCCGCCTTGTTTTTCCTCCTGCTGCAGCAGCTATTCTTTGTTTTCCAGTAAGTCTGTTTTACTTTATAATACCATTTCAATATTTGATGTGTTTGCATGTGCATGATATTTAACTTATAAGCATTTAGAATGAGAAAATTATGATTTTTCTGCTTGGGGGGGTCGGGCGAAAGATATTGAGAGAAAAGAGAGGAAAGAGGGAATATTGGAATATTTTTTTAAATTCATGATTCCATAATCTAATTAACATTACGTCAATCTCTATTTATATAGGTTAAGTTAACATTGAATTAATTTTAAATCTATATAACTTTTCAAAATCATATCAAGTAATTTAATCAAAGATAAACCTAACCATTAAATAAATAGAGCAAAAGTAAATTATAAAATAATTCAAAATACTATTTTTAATTAAAGATATATTCTTTTTCTTATTCTGCATCAAATTCCTTGGAGCCAACTGAAATCTTTTCCTAAAGAGATCTGTAGAAGCCCTTTCCTGAAATTCTAATCTCCATTTTTTGTGGTGGGGGTGGGGGAATTAATTAAAATCTTGACAGCTCCTAAAAATTCAGTGTGATTTTGATAAAAAACATTCCAATTAATTAAATAAAATAAGTAACTCCTTAACTAATTCAACTTATTAGAATCATAGACATAACTTCCTTTTGTTGCATCGAAGTGATGTATAGAGTTGCTGTCTACCTAACATGAATGTCTACAACACCATCTCTTTTGCTCTCTTACACCCTCATTCTCCATTGAGTCCGATTGCTCAACCTTGCCACTCCATGCAGTTCTTCGGTCTCGCCAAACTCCTAACAACTTCAGCGGCGGCGGCATTTGCTCTCTTCGGGGGCGGCTTGCTCGGCTATGTCATGTATGATTGTATTCATTACTATCTCCACCATGGAAATCCATCGAATAACCAAGCGAAATATCTTAAGGTGAGAAATATGAGCATCTCTGCTCAAACTTCTTTATCAATATTGTGTTAATGAAACAAAAATCTAAGTTTTAGTTTCTGTTGCCAGCGTTATCATATGAACCATCACTTCAGAATTCAAAAGTTGGGATTTGGAATCACTTCTTCACTGTGGGATGTCATATTTGGGACACTGCCGCCTGCACCGAAAGCTTCTCAGAAGAGTAATTGATTCTCTCTCTTTAGTTTGGTTTGAAAATTTGCTGTAATTAATTGAAGGTTGGGATGTTTAAGAACACTCTGAAATTTACCTTTTGTACCACTGAGTTGGCATTGAATATTCTGATGTTTTAAGCAGGTTTTCTTTCTTTGGAAGGATGTAATAATTAGATTTTTTTGTGGATCCATAATTATTTGTGGCTAGAGCTTGAGTGGAGCTTAGGCTTTGCTTGCGTTCGATTCATTCGAAATTAATTTTATTTGAAAATGGCTAGTGTTGGAACTTGCTCGTGAACAATGTGTTCATGTTCGGCTTGATTTATATATATTTGTGCATGTTGGGTTTGTGTCTGACTCGAAATTGACACATTTAAATTAACAAAGAAAATAGATGTATGGTGTTGTATTTGAATCCACACCATTTCTATACAATAAAAAATGTAGAATCATATGATCACATAATTCTCTTGCTTTTAAATCCTTTTTTCCTTGCAAGCTCATATTCCAAGCATCAATATTATTTATATACATATTATTAAGTCATAAAATTAAAAAAAAAAATTATATTTTTTAATTCAAAATAGCAAAAGAGCTCTATTTTGAAGACATGCTTATCTAATTTTTTAAAAAATTATATGCTTTAAAAAAACTTCATAATGTTATAAAAATTTTATAAATTATTTTAAATACTATCTTTTTTATTCTCAAACTTCTCCTTTCATTTGGTGATATTGAAAAGAAACTAATCATTTTTCAACTATCTAAAACATTCTTCCAATATGAAATATAATAAATTATAGCATTATTTGAATATCAAAGCATCCAAATGGTTGAATCATACACTTCATAAGTAACTTGAGGTATCAAAATATAAATTCTTGATATTTATAAGCTAAAAGCAACTCTCTAATTTCAATAAGGTGAGCTCTACAATTTTTTTCTATATAGTCCCTTTATAGACTCATCTTCTCACACTTTGTAAAGATATAAAATGGAGTTAAATTCTTAAACATCGAGTCACTCTTTTGATGTAACAAGTGATATTTCTTCCGAAATCAAACATTAAGCGGCGTCTTGAGAAAAACGAAGCTAAGCTCTTAAACGTCAAGATGCTTTTCGGTATACGTCAAATTTATGCTGGCTATTACAATACCATGTTCAAAATGGGTGACTTTCTTAGAAGTTACATAGCCGAACAGAACCACAGCTCGATGAGTGAAAGACTGAAAGTTCAAGCTGTTACAAAAAAAAAAAAAAATCAAATATCTTTATAACAATTGCATGGAAAGGTGTGAAGAAACTAACCAAAATATTATCATATCATTTTTATGAGTGACTTTTAAAATGATTATTACTATAAACCCATCAAAACATTTTTTAAATATATGGATGCATTTGCCATTCGATATAAAAACATGCCATTTATCTTCATGTTTTTACATTTTAGTATAGATGTATGTGGTTTTTCTTGTAGAATTATCAAGCAATTAATGTTTGTATTTTCTATTAGTTTATTTTATATACAATCAAGAATGAAATGAGACAAACAAATAAATTGTTTTTAGATTAAACCTTTTATTTATTAAATGGATATTAAGAGGAGCATAATATTAAAATTTCTCAAATAATTATATTTTAGAAAATAATTCAAAATGTTTTTTTTCCTTAGGATGAAAGTGAATGTTAACTAACTCCCGTATGGTGCAGTGCTACCGTGCCCCCGTGCCGTTGTCTAATAGCACACCTAAGCCCGTATAGGTGCCCCCACGCCGATAGCTGCAACAATCCCACACCCGTATAGATGCTTCCGTGCCGCTGATTACATCTCACTTTTAAAACTAAATTTTTCAACCAGAACATATACTTCCAAAACATCAACTTTTAAACTGTTGATTTTCCACAATAACTTTGAACACAAAGATAATAAATTTTATAGAGATTAAATTCTAGAACTTATTTTATATGATAAATATAAATTTTAATTGAATTTTTTTTAGTGTTAATTTACTCAAGTTATAATTAGCTAACATTAATATACTTAATAATAAATGATTAATACTAAAAATTTACAGTGCTATGCATGTAATTGCCCTTAATTAATATTAATCAATACATTGCTCTAGCTAATTTGGTGGTTCTATTTAATACCTGTCTTTCTTCCCCAAATACCTAACAAGGCAACGGCTGGACCAGCGACGTGTGAAGAAAGAAGGGAAGAACCGGCTTAAATCCTTCCTAAATCCTGCTACAAAAACAGGCACAGCCCATTAGGTTTTAAGCCGAATCAAAACCTCAACGGCCGTAAAATCAATCCGCCGCCATACCTAATCTACTTCCCTTCACAGAATTGTAATGCTCGTTGAGGTCCATTGCCCAGCATAACCCTCTAAACCCTTTAACCTAGTCCTTACAAAATCCCAGATACTCGCCGATCTTTTCAGCCATGGCGGAGGATGTGCAACACAGTTATCCTAATACTTGTTGTGCCCTGGTAAGATTCTTTTTTTTTTTTTTTTTCGAAATCCATTGTTTATCATTTGGATCTTTTTAATTTTAATTTTGAATTTAAGTTCGGTATTCTTCGTTTGGGTTGTTTTCAGTGGATAAAGAGGTCCCAGAAGCTGGAAAAGAGCAGGGATGCTTTAAGGCAAAGCGTGAAGATCTTAGAGGCACAAATAGAGAAGCAAAGCGTTGAGATTGCTGCCCTTAAAACAGGTTTGGAAAAGTTATAAGCTTTCTTCTAGGAAGGTTCCCTTTATTGACGTGTAGTTTGTATAAACTTTTAAAATCGATTTTCAAGGTTTTGACGTTGCAGATGCTTGAAAAGATTAAAATGTAGTATAGAGCAAGGCTTCAATGTTGGGCAGTTCGACCCTTTTTGATGACATCCTGTTATTGTCGTTTGATTAGGGTTTTCCCATGATAACTATCGCTGCATTAACTTGTTAGATTGTGATTTTTTTGGTATAATTTTAGTATATATCAAGAAAAAATTGAAGTACCACGATCAATGAATTATGGGTAATGCTGTAGGAGAGTGTCATAAAAAAGTTTGGAATTTTATCGAGGAATCTCAGCATGGAGGCATGGGCTATTTTAGATGCATGTAGTGATACTATTGTTGTGATGCTTCATTGAGTTATAAATGCATATACAGGCAACAGACTGCATTGTTATTCCTGTAAATTTGCTTTGGGTATCAAATGATTCAGAGTAAAGATAACTGTTGAAACCATTCATGTGATTGGGCATTTGCCAGCCCCAAATAGTTTAATATTCAGAGTAAAGAATAATGTTAGGGTTTTTAATGATGAAGATGATTGCTTAATATTCGGAAAGGTTCTCTAGCATTTCAAAGCTACATGCATAATTCACATTATGTTGGGCACTCAGCTGTATAAACATCAGTTAGTTTAGAGCAAAAAAGTTTTCTTGAAGTGCTTTGATTCAATAATTTTTTAAGATATATGAAACATTTAAAATATGCTGTTTTAAGGATTTTAACAAATTATCTCTTTATTATTTAATAAAATTAAAAGCATTTGTTACAAAATTTTAAAT